>OZ004709.1:50425884-50853886 GCA_963924515.1 Vespertilio murinus
AGCTTTCCTTCTCTCTTTTATTTTTAAATATACCTGGTCTTAGATGAAGAGTAATGTAAAAACATTTACTTGGGAATATTTTTATTTTTGGATGCTAACCTTTTTTTTTTTTAATATATTTTATTGATATTTCACAGAGAGGAAGGGAGAGAGATAGAGAGCTAGAAACGTCGATGAGAGAGAAACATCGACCAGCTGCCTCCTGCACACCCCACTGGGGATGTGCCCTCAACCAATGTACATGCCCTTGACCGGAATCGAACCCGGGACCTTTCAGTCCACAGACCGACGCTCTACCACTGAGCCAAACCGGTTTCGGCTGGATGCTAACTTGAGATGGTGACTTATATCCTAAATTTGTTCTTATTCAATATGACTATTAAAAGTTTTTAAAAAATTTAAATGCTATTTAACTGTAAGCAATCACAATGATCAGAAGTGTTCAATAAATATTTTTGTAGTTGAACTTAGTTTTTTAATGAAAAGCAGGAAGTAGAGAGCCAAATCTGAAACTGATGGTAGTACTCATCACACTTATGATTAGTATATTTTCACTCTGCTTCTGATATTTTGCTTTCTCTTTTTATTACTTTATTACTTGTGTTTTATTGTAAGTGGTTATCAAATCCTTCGTAAAAAGAAATGGGGCATTTGCCTTGGCCGGGTGGCTCAATTGGTTGAGCATCATCCTGAAACCAAAAGGTTTCAGATCGATTCCTGATCAGCACATTCCTAGTCCGAGCACATAGGCGAGGCAACTAATCAGTGTTCTCACATCGATGCTTTTCTCTCTCTAACAACATATCCTCCGGTGAAGATTCATTTACAAAGGGAGAGACGTAAATAACAAAAAATGATTCTCTACCACAGTCTTTCTGCACCTCAAACCCAAGTGCAGAGTCAGCTGGGCATTGCTGGGGCGTCAGCGGCTAATAGGGCTAATCTCTCATCTCACGTTGCTTACTGTCTGCTTTCCCTTGGTCGCGTGGGTCGTGAGGATCACATCGGATTTTAAGTACAATTAAGAAGATAACATGCTTTACAAACACGGAGTAGTGATAGAACCTGTGATACTTCAGAGGAAGGGCAGCCCTTGGGAGGTCTGAACTTTCAATACATTTCTCTTTCTCACTTTCAGGAAAGAACTTAATGTTTCTGGTGTTGCGGGATGGTACAGGGTATCTTCAGTGTGTCTTGTCAGATGATTTGGTAAATATTTTCTCTTGTGGCTACAATTTCAAAATTTTCAGTAGCTTCCTTTATTGTTAGTTTTTGGAATTTGAACTATTATTATGGAAAACATTTATTTGTTGGGGAAAAACTGGTTGTTCTGTGGAATTTCTGAATTTGATCAATTGTGTAAGCTGGATGTTAAGTCTACTCATAAATCTACATATATAATTTATATATATATGTTGTGTATATAGATATTTGGCACCACTATTTTATGGGCAGTGCTCTTCCAATTTCATATTGTGAAACACATAATGTCTGGTTAGTGGGTTTTTTTTTGTTTTGTTTTGTTGTTGTTTTGTGTGTGTGTGTGTGTGTGTGTGTGTGTTTTGAATTGAGGACTCAGATGTTGATAGCCTGGTCCCTCCCTTCATTATAAAGTTTCCCATCACTTTTCTTCTAATGATTTTAACAAATATCGGTGATCATAGCTCATGTCGACTTTTAACAGTCTGAATTCCAATAAAAATGAATTTTTCAAATATTTTTAAGAGATGTGGACTAGTTTCATTTATGCTTTTGTATGTAAAGTATCTATTTACATAAATGTATATATTTATATAGAGATGAATCTTTTATAAAAATAGCTATTCTTTACTAATATTAAAAATTGATGTCCATCTTATTTTACTAGTTTTAGACCAGATAATTTGTTTATACATAATCTCCATTGCTTTCTATACATTAGGATATTTTAATGTAAATGTGAATAACTAAGTTTGAACTTGATCTTTTATAGTGCCAGTGTTACAATGGAGTAGTCTTGTCCACTGAGAGTAGTGTTGCAGTGTATGGAATGCTAAACCTTACCCCAAAGGGCAAGCAGGTGAGTGGATTGACTTTCTCACTGGGTGAATAGCTGTGTGCTTGTTTTCCACTTTGTACTTTTGGTATTTGACATATAAATACACAGATATGATGCAGTTGCTAAATTTTTTAAATTATTTTTTAAATAAATCTTTATTGTTCATATTATTACAAATGTTCCTCTTTTTTTTCCCCCTCCATTGCTCCACTCCGCCAGGTTCCCATCCCACCCTCTGCCTTTTCCCCATCCCCCATTGTCCTCATCCATAGGTGCACAGTTTATGTTCAGTTTCTTCCCGCACCCCTCACTCCCCTTTCCCACTAGAATTGTCAGTTAACTCCCCTTCCATACCTCTGATTCTATTATATTCACCAGTTTATATTGTTCATCATGTTTTTTACTTCCCTTGGATTTTAGATTCACTTGTTGATAGTTACGTATTTGTTGTTCATAATTTTTATCTTAATTTTCTTCCTCTTCCTAAAGAATCCCTTTCAGCAATTCATGTAATTCCGGTTTGGCAGTGATGAACTCCTTTAGCTTTTTTTTATTTATGAAGCTCTTTATCTGGCCTTTGATTCTGAGTGATAGCTTTGCTGGGTAGAGTATTTTTGGCTGTAGGTTCTTGTTATTCATCACCTTGAATATTTCTTGCCATTCCCATCTGGCCTGCATGGTTTCTATTGAGAAATCAGCTGACAGTCGTATGGGTGCTCCTTTATAGGTAACTACCTGCTTTTGTCTTGCTGCTTTTAATATTATCTCTTTGTCTTTTGCTCTTGGAATTTTAATTATGATGTGTCTTGGTGTGGTCCTCTTTGGATTCATTTTGTTTGGGGTTCTGTGCACTTCCTGGACTTGTACCTGTACCGGTAAGTCTATTTTTTTTTCACCAGGTGGGGGAATTTTTCTGTCACTATTTCTTCCATTATGTTTTCGGTATCTTGCTCTCT
Organism: Vespertilio murinus; assembly: GCA_963924515.1. Lineage (NCBI taxonomy): Eukaryota > Metazoa > Chordata > Mammalia > Chiroptera > Vespertilionidae > Vespertilio > Vespertilio murinus. The sequence continues at coordinate 50,428,879 of OZ004709.1, forward strand.
GTCATCTTCTGGGACCCCCATAATTCTGATGTTGGTTCATTTGAAATTGTCCCAGAGGTTTCTTACACTTTCTTCAACTTTCTGGATTCTTTTGTCTTCTTGCTTCTGCAGAGGAGTGTCCTCTGGCTCTTTGTGTTCCAAATCTTTGACTTGATTCTTGCAATTTTCCATTCTGTTTTTAGGACTCTGTATAATATTTTTTATTTCAGAGAATGTATTCTTTATTTCTACTTGATCATTTATTATTTCTAGTTGAGTCTTGTTTATTTTATTGGCCTTTTCTAGGAAATTCTTGAAAAACCTTATAACCATGGTTTTGAACTCTATATCCAGTTGCTTGTTGTCCTCCATTTCTTTCGTTTATTATCTGTTTCCTTGTCTCGGCATTTTCGCTGCTTCCCTGAGTTGATAGGGTGGCTTTGTGTGCTAAGGTGTCCTATATGGTTCAGTGGGTCAGCCTCCCAGTTGTCTGAGGTGGACACTCTTGGTGCACCCCTTTGTGGACTGTGTACACAGCCTTATTATAGTTAAGTCTTGATTGTTGTTGGTATCACTGGGAGGAACTGACCTCCACGCCAATTGGCTGAGGATCAGTTGTGTCTATGCCAGGAGACAGCCTTATTAGACTAGACTTGGAAAACTGCAAAAACCTCTGTGCTTAGCTTGGATGGGGCGGAGTTTCAGGGTGGAGCCTACAGCCTTGGCTTCCCGTTAGCCCCGCCCTATGAGGTTCCTGAGTCTCAGTGTTCCTCAATGTCATTTGGTACTCACTGCAAGCACCTCTGAGAGAAAGGTGCCCTAGAGTTTCGCCCACTACCAGACAGTTTAGTCTCTGTCCCAAAGAGCCCGGAACTGGGGTTCAGTGCAGTTGGAAGTGGGTTTAAGAGCAGTCTGGAGCTTATGTCCTTCCCGCTAGGGCAATCCAGCGGCTCAATCAACAGTCTGTTCTCTGCAAGCAATGTGTGCGCTTCCGGAGTTCTGCCTTTCGCCGCTCCCCTAAGCTTCTGCCTTACAGCCCAGATTCCCTCTGTATGAGCCTGGGACCTCAGGGTCTCGCCCAGAACGGGTTCAGCACAGTCCGGAGCTTTTATCTCCTTCCCACTCAGCCGCCCCTCCTCTCTAGCTCCGTCTTTTTCCCATGCGCGTACCATGTCTTTTTGTACCTTAGGCTTTTACAGCTCCTCTGATTTTCCTGCTGGTTTTCTCTTTCCTCCTAGTTGTAGAATTTCCAGTCAGTCAACTTTCCTGTAGTTCTAGACAATGTCCACTTTATGTTTTAGTTGTATTTTTTGAAATTGTTGAGTGAGGCTGCAGTTACCGTATTTGCCGGCGTATAAGACGATTTTTTGGCCCTGAAAAATACGTATTTGCCGGCGTATAAGACGGCTGGGCGTATAAGACGACCCCCTAACATTTCCACTAAAAAATACAGGGTTTGTTATATACTCGCCGTATAAGACTACCCCCCACTTGGAGGCATATTTTTCAGGGCCAAAAAGTTGTCTTATACGCCAGCAAATACGGTAGGCGTTTACCTATGCCGTCATCTTGGTTTCTTCTTGCAGTTGCTAAATTTAGTATGCCTTTTCCTTTTCCAGTAAAATCCTACTATACAGCTCGTAAGATGTGACAAACTCAGGGATTTCCAACCTTATAGAATTCCTGAATAATCCTCACAGGCCAAAATGTAGCCACTTTGCTGTGAGTGTGTGAATAACTTTTCAGCTAGGTGGAAATAAAAACTTAATCTAAGAAATTTCAGGAAAGAACAGTAATCTAAATCTGAAAATTTCTGGATAGAACTTGAGAGCATCTTTAAAAAGTTAAATATAATTGATATGCAAAAAGATGTTTATTTCCTAGCCAACAGGCATATGATCTGTACCAGTTACAGTTATTTGTTAGTAATTATTGCTCAAATAACTACTGCAGTTATATTCCTTGGCTGGTAAAGAAAACGAAGGTGGCATACTAACCACCAGAGGGAGCCCCGGAAGTCTACCTAATAGACTGGAAATACTGATAAAAGAGAGAGCTCATGTAAAAGAAGAACCTGTATTTACAGTGAATATCTGACCCAAGTTTCTTGGATTTTCCTTGGAATTAATGTGATTGGGAAATGAGTGATTGTTGTGATATTACTTGCTGTCCAGTGTTTGGCATGGAGAAAATTATGTATTCCATAATTGGTGGTTTCTAAAATTAATTGTTTTTAATGGAGTTATCAGGGAGAATTTGAACTTTTACGATATATATGTTCCAAGAAGAAAGAGCTTGTAGTAAAATCTTTGCATTTAAAGAGTTTTTCAAAATGAATATTGTGTTACTTTCAATTATTGTTAAAGGCTAAAAAAGATATACCAAAATGTTAATAGTAGTTAGTAGTTACTCCAAGTTGTGGGATTGTAGTTTTATTTTTTACTTTGTGCTTTCTAATTTTTTAAAAATTTGTATGTGAATTAACTCTGAAAGGAATATTAAATATATCAGTAAATTGAATTATTGGGTCAGTTAGAAAGGTAGGCTAATAATGATGAGATTTTAGAAATATCAGCTTACCAAAAAAATTTGTAACCAAGTAAAAACTCAAAGTTTTCGCTGCACAATAGCCAGTAAGTTGAGTGAGAAGGAATTGAGGTAAGGAAAGCAACGTTATTCAGAAGCCAGCAAGCAGAGGAGAAAGCAGACTAGCAGTTAGACGCTCTATCCACTGAACAAAAACGACAAGGGCTCCTATAAATTTTTTTTATAAACTTCTTTTTTTTTTTTGCATACCTTCCTTATCTGGGGAAGTCAGGGCAGCTGGGAGATTGTTTCAGTTATGTCTCGTTGGATCCTGGAATGATTAGCATATCTGTATGCAGGACTAAGGAAACTAACCCACATGTCATGGGACCTGGCAGATTCGAGCAATGTGGAGTCAGAAAGATCATTTGAATCTGTTACATTTTGACATAAATTAAAATATTTTCTATTACTATAAATTTTTTGTTTCATTCTCCTTCACTTTCATCCCTCCCCTCCTTTTTTAAAAATGTAGGCTCCTGGGGGCCATGAGCTGAGTTGTGACTTCTGGGAACTGATCGGCTTGGCCCCTGCTGGAGGAGCTGATAACTTGATCAACGAAGAGTCTGACGTTGATGTCCAGCTCAACAACAGACACATGATGATCCGAGGAGAAAACATGTCCAAAATCCTGAAGGCACGCTCCGTGGTCACCAGGTGCTTTAGAGATCACTTCTTTGATAGGGGGTACTATGAAGTAAGTGTGCACTCACCTCTTGCACGTTATACCTTTGGCCATTCTTCAACTTGAGTGGAGGTGCTCACAGAAGGCTTTCTCTACTCCTTCCCATTTGAACAGGTTACTCCTCCAACATTAGTGCAAACTCAAGTAGAAGGTGGTGCTACACTCTTCAAGCTTGACTATTTTGGAGAAGAGGCATTTTTGACTCAGTCCTCTCAGTTGTACCTGGAGACCTGCATTCCAGCTCTGGGAGATGTTTTTTGTATTGCACAGTCATACAGGGCAGAACAATCCAGAACAAGAAGGCACCTGGCTGAGTATGAATTGTCTTTTTATTTTTAAAAATGTAAAACAAATTTAGAAAAGCAATTTTTATGTAGTCAAACGATGCCTATGTAAATGTGTTGGTATATTAAGAGTATATATATGAAGAGCAGTTGAATAAATTAATTGAAACCATGTAAGAAGTTTTGCCTCTTAGACCTTAGCTAGCTAAGGCCTTCCTTTTACTTAGCCTTGATCCTTTATGTGTTAAGGAATAAACAGAAATTCATTATTTAAAGGACAAAGGTAGGTGTGTGCTAAAACTAATTTGCAGAGTTAGCAAGGTTGGAATTTTACTTTTCTGGACAATTTCCCAATGTTAAAATCCTTGTATGAGAGAAACTTAGTAGAAACGAAGAGCAGCTCTGAGCTAGTGTCTCCTTCTTCAGGTACACTCACGTGGAGGCAGAGTGTCCTTTCCTGACCTTTGAGGAGCTCCTGAACCGGTTGGAGGACTTGGTTTGTGACGTGGTAGACAGAGTCTTGAAATCGCCCGCAGCAAGCATAGTGTATGACCTCAATCCGGTAGGTCTAGTGTTCTATGGAAATACAAAATTGTGATTTCTGGAAGGCAATGTTATTTTCACCCTCAGTATTTATAGATTAAATGGGTTGGCAAGCTTTGAAATAAGTGACTAATAATTGCCATTTCTCCACGCTACTTCAAAAGGCAACTAACCAAGAATGTGCAAACAGCTTCAAACATAAATGTACATACACAAAGAAGAGATAAGATCATCTGTGGCTTTTTTTTTTTTTGGTTGGGGACACATTAACTGGTCTATGTAATAAGCAACATAGTTGGTGCTCAGTGACTGCTGCATTTCAATAAAAGTGGAATCGCCTTTGGAAATAACAATATGTAATTTCACACCAGTGGTTCAGAGAATAATGAGTTTGCTGGAATTAGTTCATAATCTCATGTGTATTACCACAAAGATTCCAGTTTTACTGAAATGGATATAACCACCAGGAGTCAGTTCCACTCACCTCCTCTTCAATCAGAGCCCTGCAGAATGTTTAAAACCTCTTTTATCTAATGCTTTTTTGATATCCTCTCAGGGGAGTACTTTAAAAGTGGAAGCATTTAAAATTATTTTTATATTCATACATTAAAAAAATAAATGTCAGTAATTTCATAACATTTTAACTTAGGAGGAAGTTCATATGTCTTCGATTTTAGGAATATCCACATTGATTTTTAGTCTGAAATAATATTTTACAATGGTACAAAGTAGTTTTTCTTAAAATGGAAATTTTAGTGTTAATGGTTTCTTTATATACACTGAATTTTTCCTTCTGTAGAACTTCAAGCCCCCCAAACGGCCTTTCAAACGGATGAACTATTCAGATGCTATTGTGTGGCTCAAAGAACACAATATAAAGAAAGAAGATGGAACTTTCTATGAATTTGGAGAGGTATGTATTCCTTTCTAATCATTGTTTCAAAGGCGGCATTGTGCTTAAATGGATTGCTACTTCTGCTTAATTAACCAGAGAGGCAGGAGGCATCTGCTTGCCATCAAATCAATGGTAACTGAACCTTCTAGTTCATTGACTTAAGAGATGTAGGGTAAACCTTAGAACAGTGCCTTACTGTAGCGTTCAACAAATATTAGCAAGTTTTTCGCCTCATCTGTTGCCTCTTTTTTTTCCATGATCAGTCATGAGCTTGGTTGTAATTCTCTAGGCCCATGATCTGCAAATTGCAGCTCGCGAGCCACATGCGGCTCTTTGGCCCCTTGAGTGTGGCTCTTCCACAAAATACCATGACCTGGGCAAGTCTACTTGAAGAAGTTGAAGTTGAAAAAATTTGGCTCTCAAAAGAAATTTCAATCATTGTACTGTTGATATTTGGCTCTGTTGACTTAACGAGTTTGCCGACCACTGCCCTAGGCTGGCAGGAAGCCTCAGAAAGTTGTAAACTGTAAAATTAGGTGCAGAATGTTAGCATGTGTATACATTTGTTTTGTTTGTGTGGAGAAAATATCTGGCTTTGCAAAAAGGATCCCTCCCCTCAAAATAATAAATCAAAACTCCTTTATGTGGAGGGATTCAAAGAAGAAAATAGCCACTGGTTAAAATGCAAAACCAAGAGAAGCCTGGGGCCCCAGGTAAACTGATTGGGTATCTATTTGGTGTATAGATTATTTGTTCATTAAATTTTTTTATTTATTGATTTGAGAGAGAGAGAGAAACATCAATTTGTTATTCTACTTATTTATGAATTCATTGGTTGATTCTTGTATGTGCCCTGGTTGGGGGTTGAACCCACAATTTTGGCATATCAGGATAGTGCTCTAACCAACTGAGCTGCCAGGATGGGGATATAAATTGTTACCGCGATTCTCAGCTCTCTTCCCTGTGCATTTAACCATTCCTTGCATAATATTTGCAAATCCAACTATTCTACAGACGAGATGTCACTACTGCTAACTAGAGGTTTGTTTTGTTTTTAGAAGGAACTTTACAGAGAGGACAAATAGTAGACTTGACCTATGTAAATTACTCTTAATGTTTCATGAATTCAATTGATTATGTATAATATAATTTTGTACTGAAGATTTTAGAGCTGTTAGCAAAACGGTGCGATTGAGTGGAAAGAAGACAAATTTTGGAGTAAGAAGCATTCCCAGTGGGCTTAGCTCCCACCTCTGTCCTCACTGCTGTATAACTGAAGGCCAGTGACCCTGCTTTCTGGTTCCTTATCTAATGTAGAGGTGACATCTACTTTGCAAAGTCGTGAGGACTCCATGAGCAAAATGTCTACAGGGTCCCTGGCACAGAAAGTGCTAAGGGCATGCCAGTTCTTACTCTACATCCATACACATGAGTATGCTACAGTAGGTAAACAGTCTTCAGACTCTTGAAAAAAACAAACAAAACCTTTTCCTTCAATTAAATCTTATTCAACCTCAGGATAACTCTAGGGTGCAAAGAAGAGAAAAGCTGAGAGACCAGAGCTCTCCCACTCACCTCCCATCTCTGTACTTTAGAGGGCACAGGCTCCAGGGACTAGGCCTTGGAAACAGGTGGGCCAGGTGATTGCTAAGCTCCATTTCAGTTCCTGCACTAAACAAATCAGTGAGTCTTGTCCAGTTCTTCAGTTTTTACTGGGACTGGAGTTTTCACTGGAATTGATCTGTGGTTTACTGAAGGATGTTTGAGAGAGAATGGATTCATCATCATCTAACAAATCTTGGCTAACTACTCCAGGTGTGGTCACACTTAAAATTTGACATTGGCTATTTGTCTTATGACAGTGTCTTACTATCATTGAAAGTATACAGATTTATTACTATAGGAAAGAAGTGCAGATACTAGGAGAGTTTAAAGATTGTTTTTTATTGACTTCAGAGAGGAAGAGAAAGGGAGAATGAGGATAGGAATATCAGTGATGAGAGAGAATCATTAATTGCCTGCCTCCTGCACACCCCACACTGGGGATCAAGCCCACAACCTGGGCAGGTGTGCTGACCAGGAATCAAATGTGACTTCCAATTCATACGTTGACACTCAACCACTGGGCTACTCCTGCTTCAGAACTAGATAAAACCAGCCATTCACAAAAATGACTGAGCAATATCTAGTCCAGGGGTGGGCAAACTTTTTGACTCGAGGGCCACAATGGGTTCTTAAACTGGACCAGAGGGCCGGAACAAAAGCAACCTGACCATGCTGGCACTCTCATCTTGGGCTGCTGGTGAAGGAGCGGAGGGGAGAGTAAGAGAACCCTCGGCTCTTTCAGCTCCTCTGGCCAGATAGAACAGCTGAATGGGCCGGATTTGGCCCGTGGACCATAGTTTGCCCACGGCTGATCTAGTCACAGTGGTAATGACTTGGGTGGACTTTTTTGTTTGTTTTGGTGGGGGGTTTCATTCCTCAAGCAGCATGGCATGTGAGATATATTATAAAAGGATGAAGATCATTTTATAGTTAATAACTGGGTTTTTAAAATATATTTATTTGTTTTTTTAAAGAAATTATCACTCTGTATGTCTGGGTGATGGTGGGTATGTATTCTTGTGTTGCATTAAGAAGAGGAAGGGTAGCTACTGGGTAAAAGAGCTGCTTGTGTCTTGTTGCATTTAGAGCTGTAAATGTTAATAAAGTCTTGTTCATCCTCAGGATATCCCTGAAGCTCCTGAGAGACTGATGACGGACACCATTAATGAGCCCATCTTGCTGTGTCGATTTCCTGTGGAGATCAAGTCCTTCTATATGCAGCGCTGTCCCGAGGATTCCCGCCTCACCGAATCTGTCAGTTGTGATTCAAATAGTATTAATAATTTGCTTTTTAAGGGGGTGGAGACTGTTGTTGGGATAATATACAGCTCATGGCAAATACTTCATTATAAATCTGAAGTGACATTTTTTTAAAGAAGTTTATTTTTGTTCTCTAATAAATTTACTTGGTTAACTTACAGAATTTGAATATTTGCATTTTGCATGATCATGGTACTCCTTTAGCTATAGGAGCCTAATTGTGATTTTCTTGTTTTTATAATATATTTTTTATTGATTTCAAAGAGGAATGGAAAGGAAGAGATAGAAACATCAATATTGAGAAGAGAATCATTGATCGGCTGCCTCCTGCATGCTCCCAACTGGGGATTGAACCCACAGCCTGGGCATGTGCCCTTGACCAGAATTGAACCTGGACTCTTCAGTCCACAGGCCAACACTCTATTCACTGAGCCAAACCAGCTAGGGCTTAATTGTGATTTTCATTTAAACTATAGAGCAATGTCATGACTGATATAGCTTGTCGTAACCGCATTTGATTTACTTGTTGTTAAAGGTCGACGTGTTGATGCCCAATGTTGGCGAGATTGTGGGAGGCTCCATGCGTATCTGGGATAGTGAAGAAATGCTGGCAGGTTATAAAAGGGAAGGAATTGACCCCACACCCTATTACTGGTACACAGATCAGGTAGAAACAATTTTTTAAATACTCCTTACATTTTTTTATTGTAATAGTTTTATATAAATTGAAATTTAAAAGGTGATGATTCCGGATGGGACTTTGGTATTTAAAAAGCTGTATTCAGTTTCATGATTATAATAATGTGTCATGTGAATAGTGCTAGTTTTGGCTTTGGCTAATAATATGTTAACTTCATTTGAAACCCTATTTAACTGCTGGCCTTGCTCATCGCTGCTGAGTTTTTATTTTTATTTTTTTATTTTTTATTAAAAAAATATATTTTATTGATTTTACACAGAGAGGAATTGAGAGGAATAGAGAGTTAGAAACATCGATGAGAGAGAAACATCGATCAGCTGCCTCTTGCACACTCCCCACTGGGGATGTGCCCGCAACCCAGGTACATGCCCTTGACCGGAATCGAACCCAGGACCTTTCAGTCCGCAGGCCGACGCTCTATCCACTGAGCCAAACCAGTTTCGGCCGCTGCTGAGTTTTTAAACATTTGTCACTGAATCCAACCAAATATCTAGTGCTGTCTTTCAGTTTCCTCTTATAACCAATGACATTGACTTGGTTTTAAAGTTTGAAATCTCTTCTTTCCAAGGTAGCACTTTATCCCTGGTTTATTTTTCATATCAAATTATTTCTCTACATTTGTTCCATCAAGGTATTTAGATTAAGGGTTGAATTCTTAACCACAATAAGCTAACTCATTTCATAGTAGATAATTTAAACTATGTTAGGAAAAGTTGTAAACTAAGTATATTTCTATCTCTCTCTTTTTTTTTTTTTTTTTAAACAGAGAAAATATGGCACCTGTCCTCATGGAGGCTATGGCTTGGGCTTGGAACGATTCTTGACCTGGATTCTGAATAGGTATCACATCCGAGATGTATGCTTATACCCTCGCTTTGTCCAGCGCTGCAAGCCATAACCGGTGCCTGCTGCAGCACGAAGGCCAGCACACGGTTCCTGCGAGCAACAGACTGCCTCGTCCAAAAGAACAAAAAGCCAAGATCTTCCCTTTTTTATCCTAGTGGGATGTGTCTGGTTCTGTTTTCTCCTTTTGTTTTTTGTGTTCTATTCCTGCTACCACAGAAAGCAATCCAAAACACTGGATATAAAGTGACATTGATGTTGCCATTTTAAGAAAAAATATCCATTACAAAATTTGGGAGAAATACATGGCATGTAACTCTGCTATTATGAATATATTTCAGCATTTTATGTAATTATAGGTTATAATCTTTGCACATATATACCATATATATAATTAAACAGGTTTTAATTGTGGTCTGAGACATTCCAATTACTTAAATTTTCTGTCCTTTTAATTAGAACTGAAATTCTTTAATTTGTATCATTTTATTGTATTAATTGGTTAAACATCTTGGGAAGATTGACACTATGATGTAAACATTTGCTAGTATTAGAACAGAGTACAATTTAACAGTAGATGCTGGAATCAAATGAATAGCCTCTTGTATCGTTATTAATCTTTTCTAAATGCGTGTAGCTGCTTGTAATTCTGAGGTATACGGATTGATATGGGAGAACTTGTAAAAATGGAGCTGTCTTAATTGGAAGAGCAAAAAAAATTTTTCAATGCTTCAGTGCACAGCATCCTCCCTAGCATTAATTTAAATTAAAGGCAGACTGGTCTCCCCTCTTTCCTGGTAGTCCCTAAATAACAGAATAAGTTCCCAAAGAATTTGCACATAGAATCTTACTATCAGCTGTTAAGTGACTGAGTCATCCCCAGATCTCATCTGTACTCCCTTACTCTCAGCAGGCTTTTTCAATGGCTTTGTTTCAAATTTGGTTAATTTCTCGCCCAAAATGCATGTCATGTATTCTCAGGTTGTATTCTCAGCAGTCAATAAATGGACACACATAAAAACTCTTTGCTGGCTTCATTATTTTTAAGCTGAACATTTTTTTATCTTTTTTGTGCATTATTTTTTTTTAAATTTTTTATTGATTTCTTACAGAGAGGGAGAGAGAGGGATAGAGAGTTAGAAACATCCATGAGAGAGAATCATCGACCAGCTGCCTCCTGCACACCCCCTACTGGGGATGTGCCCGCAACCAAGGTACATGCCCTTGACCGGAATCGAACCCGGGACCTTTCAGTCTGCCAGCTGACGCTCTATCCACTGAGTCAAACCCGTTTCGGCTGTGCATTATTTTTGAACACATTAAATTATATCCTATTCTGAAATAAGTGAAATTACAAGGAAATGGAGCATTTGTAGTGTATTTGGCCTATACATAAAAAAAAATACTTGTAAGAATGTGAATGATTGGATTCAAGTAGGCAATTCATTTTATCACAATTTAGATAGAGGGGTAGATTCAATTATCCTAATTTTTAATTGTGTAAATTAATTGATAATTATAAATACTGAGGGAGAGGCCTGGGGTTTGATGGGGTAGGAAGTTAAGGTCATGGCGACATCAGGCCCAGTGAGCAGCAAACCTCACAGAGGTGGGCTTTCGTTCCCTTACTGTGTGTGGTCCAGGTGTCAGTCCCACATCCCTGCTGAGTGTCCAGCACACAGTCACCCTGGTTCTGAGCCCCTGCTCTCTGGCACTCCTCTCACTGGGTTTTTATTTCTCAACCAGAGGCCTAGTGCACAAATTCATGCAGCGGTGAGGCTCATGGCCTGGCCAGCCCGGCCAGGTTCAGGGCCGATGGAGAGGGGGAGAAGGGAGGAGGGACCTCAGGAGGTCGGCTGTGGAGTGCACTGACCACCAGGGGCCAGCTCCTGCATTGAGTGTCTGCCCCCTGGTGGTCAGTGCATGCCATAGCGACCGGTTGTTCAGTCACAGGCTTTTACCCTGTTTCCCCGAAAATAAGACAGTGTCTTATATTGATTTTTTGCTCCCAAAGATGCGCTAGGTCTTATTTTCAGGGGATGTCTTATTTTTCCATGAAGAAGAATACGGTACACATTTATTGTTAAATGAAAATAAAGAAAATTTATTACCTGTATACGGTACAGTAGTATGGTAGCTGTCAACACAAACCAGACAAACTAAATCCTACAGTATCAAGAATTTACTCATTTGTTCAATGACAATAATGTCATTATCTTCTGGAACATCATCATAACAATCCAATTCCTGAATTTCCTGGTAAATTTCTTGTGACTCCATTTCTTTCAGAATCAGTGGACCAAATCTCTCATGTTTAGCAATAGCACTGTCTTTAAACGAGTACTTCTTGTCAAGGTAGCCTGCTCGCAGTGCATTTGCAATGCAACTGTCAGTGATTTTCTCCCATGAATTCTTCACCCAAGTCACAACTTGTTGCAGTTTGGGTTTCACAAAGTTTCCACGCTGATTTCTCTCCATTCACACAGCAGTGGCATCAGGACTCCGCGTAATGTCACTGGTTGCTAGATGCTAGTTGGGGCGGCCTTAGTGACCAGTTTACAGTAAATTAATTTTCATTCTGAGACAGAGCCTGGGGGCCTTATTTTCGGGGCGGGGGATGCCTTATATTTCACTCAGAAACCTGTGAGTAGGTCTTTTTTTCGGAGGATGTCTTATTTTCAGGGAAACACGGTACATATACTAGTATAGATTCTGCTCTCTGAAGCCTGATATGGCCCTTTAAGTTGAGGTCTCACAAAACCTTCGGTGTTTATATAGCAGACTTGCTCCAAGTTTCAACTTGCCCTCTGCAGTGTCCTGTAGCCATGGCCACATCCCAGTTTTCTCCATGTTGGTTTTTCTGTTTGTTTGGGTCTCTGTTCTTGTAAGAGGATGTCAGGTGGTGCTTGGTTATCTTCTGAGAATTCCAAATAGATTATTAAAGTGCTCAAAATGTGTGGCTAAGAGATGTGTACCTCTTTCCAGCGAGCTGCCTGGGCCATTTAGTCGGGGAGGCCCCACCCAATATCAATGTCCTTAGGCCTCCTTGGGCTGGTTGGGTTCCAGACTCCTCCCAGTTTCTGTGGGGGAAAGGAGAAAGGGCTGGGTGCCTGCCCCTTCGGGAAGTCCAGTTCTTTTCAGTGGTTCTCCGCTGTGAACTGCCTGGGATCTTCAGTCAGAGCGCTCTGTTTCCTCTCCAGGAAGCAAACCTCCAGGCTGCTGCTGGATAGGGGAGGGCAATCGCCCGATACGGTGAGGAAACAGGCGATCTGCTCCATCTCATTCTAGCATCTCTCTCATCCCCACTTCCAGAGGTGCCTGGTGCTGCCCACCATGAACCACACGTTGTTTCTATCATGTAAATCTGGGTGGCTCTTGTCTTAGGACAGCTAATGGCCAGCTTAGCACTCAGTTTTCTTGTGTCTGCTAAATCCTGGACTATTTAACCTTCTCCCTTCCAACTTCCAAAATTATGTTTCTATGGTTCCCTTTTCTCTCCACCCCCCGCCCCAACCCTTTTAAGTTTGAGGTTGAAAACACCCATGACAACAACAACAAATCCTCTGCTTACATTTATGTCGGGTCTGGGGGAGGGAGTGAAGTTATAGCCATGTTTTGGAATCCCTGTCTTTACCCAAAGGTCTTTACTCTGTATTTGAAGACAAATCAAAAGGGAGTGGACATAAGCAAAAAGTGGAGAAAGGGCAATTATTAGCAATTGGGAAGGACAACTTAACGAGGAGAGTGATGACTTCTCTGGAAACTTTTGTAAAACAATGAATGCATGCTCAGTTTTCTATAGATGACCTCTCCAACTTCCTGTTGGATACTTGTACCTGTTGTTCCTGCAACATAAAACACTCGGGTAAAGCTGTAGCTGGGTTGGCTCAGTGGATAGAGCGTTGGCCTGTGGACTGAAGGGTCCCGGGTTCAATTCAGGAGCACATGGCTGGGTTGCAGGCTTGATTCTTGCTTGGGAGCTTGCAGGAGGCAGCTAATCGATTATTCTCTCCAATTCTCTCCCTCTCTGAAACAAATAAAAACATATTTATAAATAAATAAAATAAAATACCACAGACTTAGAGGGGCATATATCTGTTGATACCTGATTTTGGACTTCACAACTGGAAGACAATCATTTCTGTTGTTTTAAGCCTCCTGGTTTGCAGTACCTAGCAGCCCTAGGAAACTAATTCAAGTCTCAAGTACGTACCCACACTTGGTTCCTTCGCTTGCAGAGGCCTCCCACAGAGAGTTTACCTCACTCCCCACGGGGTCCTGCTCAAATCCCACCTTTGCAGAGGCCACATCCTACTATGCCACTGAGACTAGTAGTTCCTGCCTCTCTCCACTCCTTGGCCTCTTTTATTTTTATTTGTGGTTCCTTAGCCACACCTAATATTATGTTGTACTGGAGACCCAGCGCGTGAAATCGTGTGAGACCTAGACCCACTGTGCTGGCGGTACCCCAGACCCGCCCTGCGCGAGCCAAGGGCCCTGCCTCTGCCACGCAAGCTTCGGGCCCCACGTGAGCTCCACCTCACTGCACAAGCCACAAGTCCCGGCCCGAGAGAGGTGATCCATGCACCTCTTGGTGACTGGTTGTTTGGTCATTCCGCCGTTTCCGAGTTCTGCCACAGGCCTTTTATGATATAGAGTAGAGGCCTTCTAGAATGTAAGTGTCATGAAAGTCTAATTCAGCCCAACCAGTTTGGCTCAAAGTAGTTGAATGTCGACCTATGAACTTGGAGGTCACAGTTCAATTCCTGGTCAAGGGCACATGCCCAGGTTTCAGGCTAGATTTCCAGTGTAGGGTGTGCAGGAGGCAGTCGATCAATGATTCTCTCTCATCGTTGATGTTTCTCTCTCTCTCCCTCTCCTTACTCTCTGAAATGAATAAAAATAAAAGAAGAAAGTCTAATTTATGGCTGTAGGTTCAGTGCCTGCCACGTGCCTGATATAGGTAGGCTCTCCACACACACTGTATTTGTTTCATAAATGAATGAACTACTTGACAGTCTTGTTTACCTTTTGCTTTTTTTTTTATAGCCTTTACATTGCTTTGCTCATAGCGGACTCTCAGTAAATGTGTGCAGATGCACCCGAAAGCCCATCACCATTAGTGAGCATAAGGCTCGGTAGGGTTAAGGGAGGAGTAAAAATGTGTGACACATTGGCCCGGTCAGGTGGCCTCTTTGCGATAAAACAATTGCGGGGACAATCGATCAGAATTCCCCAAGTAATCATTTGTTTGCCGCTCACAGCCACCGTTTCTCTTGCATTGAACATCACCCCCACTTGCTCTATTTTTCTGATTAAGGAAACAGAATTGAGTAATCTAAATTTAGTTTGTGTAGCTCAGAGGTGCCAATCATGGCACATAATGAATTAGGTGATTCTTCTCACCCCCCCCCCCCCCTTTCCCTGAAGCATTGAGCTGAAACCAACAAATTCATTTCGTTCAGGCCCACGGGCTGACCTGGGAGTGCTGTCTGTGACAGGACAACGCTTTCCTCTCTAATTAAGTCACCAGCTCAGACAGCCTCCACGAGGTGGGGGTGCCGCTTATCTGAGTTGGTCCAGAGACTGCTTTTGGCCCTCTGTTTGTGAAGGGAAGTGGTCTATAATTTTGTTACAAATACGTAAGCCAGAAAAAAAAATGCACTTATGTAACATAAATATGTAAATAAAATGTACACACACATATAAATTATATGAATAATTTTGTAAATGTTTTTAGTCTTTCAAGGGCCTTCCTTTCTGGTTTTCTTAGTGAACCCACGGTTAGAATTCACAATTTCTGGGTAAAGGGCTGTTTTCTACTCAGTTTTGAAAAGAGCCGACATAAAACACATTTTTATGTGCTTTCATTTCATAAAAACGTAAAAAAAGTACTCATTGGAAAGCTGTTGTATTTGATATTTGTAAGAAATAAGGCATAGGTTAGAAATACCAATTGTTACGGTACTTTCGGGGGAAAATAATGAAGTTCGATTTCCATTTATAACTTCTGAGTCTATATATGCACACCAGGTTTTATTTACTTATTTGGAATTTCTCAATATGTACTCTGTGTAGAACTTTCTCTTTGCATAATGATTCACATTTTGATTGTATCAGTGCTTCCTTAAAACATTTATTTCCAATTACAGTTTGCATTCAATATTGTTTTGTATTGGTTTCAGGTGTACAGCATTGTGGTCAGGTCAGGCAATCATATACTTTACAGAGTGTCCCCACCAATATTTCCACTATCCACTTGGTACCCTACATAGTTATTACAATATCATTATTTATATATTTTTAATATATTTTTATTGACTTCAGAGAAGAAGGGAGAGGAAGAGAGAGATAGAAACATCAGTGACGAGAGGGAATCATTGATTGGCTGTCTCATGCATGCCCTGCACTGGGGATTGAGCCCACAACCTGGTATGTGCCCTGACCAGGAATCAAACTGTGACCTTCCGGTTCATAGGTCGACTCTCAACCACTGGGCAACACTGGCTGGGTTATTACAATATTATTGATTATATTTCCTATGTTGTACTTTACATGGCCATCAAACAGGAGGTTTTACACATGAGAAATTTTGACTGGGCTTTTTAAGTCAGTAAAAATTAAAATGCAAGATGTGAATAAAATGTATGTAATGGTGCAAATTTATTTTTTTAATGTTATTATGTTGATATATTTAATAAAGTATGTTTTGCAAGCTTATTTCTCCTTTCTGGCCAGATACAAAGTTAGCCCCTCCCAACTGTTGATGATGTGAGGTGTGGCACCTTCATGCCTTGTCACTAATCACCAGCATTCGCCTGGGAGGGGCCAGAAAACCCTGGTTATCGGCACCTGGCAGGAGGGGCGGCTTATCCAGACTCCCACAGGTGGTTGAGAAGAGCCCATGTTGCTCAGGCATCTGAAACCTGTGGCCTTTTCCAGTTCTCTGGCGTTGTCTACAGTTTGTTTTTTCTTTTTCCTAGCGTAGAGTCTTTTTGTGTAGTTTATTTAAAAGAAATGGATTCAGGGTTTAGGTAGAGAAGTATATTATCTATAAATATCACCTCTGTAAAGGGCAAATTAAACTAATGTTTGTCATGAGAGTAGAGCTAGTAAAATGTATATATAGGAAAGCAGTTGATACTTGGAGCAAGTTTTACTGTCTGCTTTTCAAGAAATATCTCTTGCTGGGATTTGAAGATCATGTAGGTAATAGGAAAGGCAATCTCTGTAATGAGATGTTTTACATTGGGCTCATACCATAAGGAGGGCTAACTTGAATAATAATCTAAAACAGTGGTTGGCAAACTCTTGAGTCAACAGAGCCAAATATCAACAGTACAGTGATTGAAATTTCTTTTGAGAGCCAAATTTTTAAAACTTTAACTTCTTCTAACGCCACTTCTTCAAAATAGACTGGCCCAGGCCGTGGTATTTTGTGGAAGAGCCACAGGCAAGGGGCCAAAGAGCCGCATGTCGCTTGAGAGCCGCAGTTTGCCGACCACGGAACTAAACCAATCAAGAGCACTTGTTTTAACTACAGGGAATTAGTTTAAACTCAATCTAGACTTCATCTTGTGCCATGTTCCACGTGGCCTGCCCCCTTAACTTTGCCCACATGCTATCCAGGACTTCTCTGACCTATTTAAAATTACATTAGCTTTCCCTCCCCCATCTCCCTATGTCGCTTACTTTTTCTTTCTAATGCTCATCATCACCCAAAATAGTAATTATTATATAAATATATTTATAAAATATTTATATTTATTCAAATATTTATATTTATTCAAGTATTTATATTTATACAAATATTTATATTTATATAAATATAAGTCCCATGTAACTCCCTTGTTCTGTTCACTGCTGTTTACTCAGTGTACATAGTAAGTACTCAATAATTGCTCAGTGAATGAATGAATGAATGGATGAATGATGCCTGAAACCTTTCTGTTGTAAGGGTTGGTCTCGTTCTACCCGATGCGCTGACCATCTGGGCACGGTAGGGGGTCGGAGGTGTGGGAATAGAGGAGTGGCTGCAAACGAGGGAGGGAGGCTCCCGTGCTCCCTGCGCCAGCCATTCCTCTAAGAACTGCGTTTGCCTTGCTGGCTTTCACTTTTCCTGATGCTCTCGTGTCGGCAGCGTAATCGTGAAACTGAATAACTATGCCACGAGTCTCTAGTATAAAACAATTCCTTTTCCTGCTCTGAAAACAAAGCAAAACAGAACCGTGTCGGCGCAGTCGTGCTGTAACTGGGCAAGCACGCTGGAGAACCGGGGCAGAGCATCCTAACACCTAAGTACCCGCGATGGAAATCTCTAGGAAGTCCTCGGCGGTGGCTATGGCTCCTGCCTCAGTCAGGTCAGCTCGTGCATTCGCCCAGGCCCACCGGGAATCCAGCGGGACTGCCGCGCACGGACCTGCGGTGGAAGCCTGGGTGGTGGTGCGGCCCCAGGAGCTCGGCCCAGAGCCTGGGGGCGGGGCCTGCCCGGGGCGGGGCTCCCAGGGAGGGGCGTGGCCTCGCTCGCCCCGCCCCCAATGCCGGCGGCGGCGGAGGTGGCGGCGCGCGGCGGGGGCGCGGGGGAGACGCGCGCGGGACGCGGTGCGGGCGGCGGAGGGGCGCCCCGGGCTGGGTGCGGTGGCCCCGCTGAGCGCGCCGCCGCGGCCGGAATCCAGGGCCGGCAGAGGCCGCCCCGGGAATGCTCTCACTCCGCCTAAACATGGCTGCGGCCTGGCGAACCGCGGGCGCTCTGCTCCGCGACCGAAGTAAGTGGGGCTGCCGTGGCTGCAGCCGACGCCGGGGTCCCCGCGGCGGTGGGGACCGCGGGCCGCTCCCCGACTCCCGCCCCGCTGCCTGGGGGCTTCCGGGGGCCGCGCGGGTGGGGCGGGGGGCCGAGAAGGCGCTGGGAGGGACCCTCTACCCCCCCTGGCAGGGTCCAGAGGAGTGCCGGGGTGGGGGACCTGGGAGGCTGTGGGGAGGGAGCATGTGGTCCCCCACCTGTCAGCTGGGTGACTGTCAGTAACGGGGCAGACCCTTGTATTTTTCAACAGTTATTTGCTCATTTGTTTTCTTTTTAAAAATCCTCACCATTGATCTTAGAAGAGAGTGGAGAGAAACATGACACGACCTTAGAGAGAAACATGACAGATTGCCTCCTGATATGCAACCCCTGGGATTGAACCTGCAACCGGGGCAGGTGCCCTGATCCCAGAATCCAACTGGTGACCTTTTGGTGATCGGAGGGTTCTCAACCAACTGAGCCACACTGGCCAGGCCCATAGTCTTAGCTCTTATCTGTCGAGTCAGAATAGCCACAGTGACAGTATGGTTGTGAGGATTACTGTGGGACATAGGTTAAGGGCCTGCCATAGGGAGGGCTGTACTGAAGGCATTGTCCATCCAGCTCAAAAGACGAGGCAGCCTAGAAATAGATGACACAGCTTAACTTAAGGATCTCAGGGTTTGCAAAGAGGAAACACAGTTAGGCAATACCCAGAGTGTTCCACAGGAGAAAGAAAAGTTTGAGAATTTTATAGCAGGAAGTACATGTTTGAAAAACATTCAGCCCTAGCTGGTTTGGCTCAGTATGTAGACTCTATAGAGCGTCAGCCTGCAGACTGAAGGGTCCCGGGTTCGATTCCAGTCAAGGCACGTGCCCGGATTGCAGGCTTGATCCCCAGTAGAGGGTGTGCAGGAGGCAGATAATCCATGATCCTCTCTCATCATTGATGTTTCCCTTTCCCTTCCCCTCTGAAATCAATTATATATATATATATATATATATATATATATATATTTATGAAAATGAATTCTGAACATAAGAGTGGAAAAGCCAAGTTTTATGTTCTGTTTTTAGCAGGTGGCTCCCTGGTTTCATAGTACGTTGTTGTTTCGCTTAAAGTTGGAGAACCTATTGATGACCTTAAAATATATTTTATTGATTTTTTACAGAGAGGAGGAGAGAAGGATAGAGAGTTAGAAACATTGATGAGAGAGAATCACCGATCAGCTGCCTCTTGCACACTTCCTACTGGGGATGTGCCCGCAACCAATGTACATGCTCTTGACCAGAATCGAACCTGGGACTTCTCTAGAGATATTTGGAAAACAAATATGACCCATTGACAACGCCACACATTTCTTTTTTTTAATGATCATTATTATTTTTTAAAATATATTTTATTGATTTGTTACAGGGAGGAAGAGAGACCGATAGGGAGTTAGAAACATCGATCAGCTGCCTCTTGCACACCCCCTACTGGGGATGTGCCTGCAACCAAGGCACATGCCCTTGATTGGAATCGAACCTGGGACTCTTCAGTCCTCGGGCGGAAGCTCTATCCACTGAGCCAAACGGGTTAGGGCAACGACACATATTTCTGATGCAAACCATTTGAATATGGGTTGTGTTTACAGGATGAACTGACGGGGCTCTGGGTCAGACACACTTGGTTGGGAAACAAGCTCTGCATCATCCTTAACTGTGACCCCGTGAGCAAGACACTGAGCCTGGCCTGAGCTTTAGTAAACGTGAAGGGAGTAAGGTAGTACCTCTTGGCTTGCCACGAAGATTAGCTGGATACACACTATCCTAGCACACAGCACATACATGGAGACCCTAAAAAATGTCCACCATGTAAAAGTCTGCCACATATTAAGATGCTTCATTAATGCATTTGAACCGTGAATGGACACAGCTGACTTATTTTTCTAAGAAATTTCCTGCCAAGACCGGTTTGGCTCAGTAGATAGAGCGTCAGCTTGTGGATTCAAGGGTCCCGGGTTCGATTCCGGTCAAGGGCATGTACCTTGGTTGCGGGCACATCCTCTGGTAGGTAGTGTGCAAGAGGCAACTGATCGATGTTTCTCATTGATGTTTCTAGCTCTCTATCCCTCTCCCTTCCTCTCTGTAAATAATCAATTAAATATATTAAAAAAAAATTTCCTAATTGGTCAGTCTGGCGTCTACTGAGGGGGAATGGAGAGAATCCAGCCTGAACCTCCATATCTTATTACAGGTGCCTTTGTTAGGAAAATAATAAGAACCCAGAAGTACAGTGAGGATCAGGTCACTAAGGGCACCGGGTGACAAAAGGCATGATCACTGAAGAAGAGGAAGCACAGTGGCCGCAATGGGGCTGAAGGAAGTATCAGGGTGGAAAGATTTGTCATCTAGTTGTATTACAGACTCTGAGGCTAAGATGCAGTTATAATACTGTCGTTAACTTGTTTGATATGAAGAGATTAACATTATCTGGATTAGAAAAAATTGAGTAGTGTCTCTGAAAATGAATTCTGAACGAAAGAGTGGAAAAGCCAAGTTTTACGTTCTGTTTTCAGCAGGTGGCTCCCTGGTTTCATTGTACGTTGTTTCGCTTAAAGTCGGAGAACCCATTGATGCTGTTAAGTGAGGATTTACTGCATTCTTCCCTCTTGCTTAACCACATTCAGCGTGCCTGGTACTGTTCTTGGGGCTGGACAGAGAATGCTTTGTTCCCCTAATCTTATTAACAGCTCTGCACGATTGATTTTTATCACCATTGTACAGACAAGAAAAGTGAGACGTGGACTAACTCCCTGAGTTGCCCAAGCGCTGCCTTGCAGCTTGTCGGTCCTATCAGGGGTTTCTGCTCAGATCTCTCTGGCTCCAGAACTCATACTCTCTACACACACAGTGCTGCCTGTTCCTTTGGCTTGCTCTTCAGCTGTGAGCTGAGTATATTCAGGGGCCTCAGTTGGCCCTGCGAATGATCACTTTAAACTCCTTTAGCTAGATGAACACTCATCTTTTAGTAGGAGACACTCTTTGTTTCTCTAGAACAGCTGTGGGCAAACTACGGCCCGCGGGCCACATCCCGCCTGTTAGGTTGTTCTATCCGGCCCTTGGAGCTGAAAGAGCTGAGGGTTCTCTTGCTCTCCCCTCCGCTCCTTCACTAGCAGCCCAAGATGAGAGTGCCAGCATGGTCAGGTTGCTTTTGTTCCGGCCCTCCGGTCCAGTTAAGAACCCATTGTGGCCCTTGAGTCAAAAAGTTTGCCCACCTTGCCAAAACCGGTTTGGCTTAGTGGTAGAGCGTCGATCTGCGGACTGAAAGGTCCATGGTTTGATTCCGGTCAAGGGCATGTACCTTGGTTGCGGACACATCCCCGGTAGGGGGTGTGCAAGAAGCAGCTGGTTGATGTTTCTCTCTCATTGACGTTTCTATCTCTTTATCTCTCTCCCTTCCTCTCTGTAAAATATCAATAAAATATATTTTTAAAAAAAGTTTGCCCACCCCTGCTCTAGAACCTTCAGATCATTAGGAGAGAGGTGTGCTTTAGAGAAGTCTTTGAGAGGTGGGTATATGAACTCTCCAGTCCTGAGCTGACAGGATCCATGATTAGTAACACCCTCCTTCTCTGAGAATTTGTTCAACCATAGAGAAGAGAATTCTGTAAGTAGAGGGCATTGCAATAGCCTGGCAGCTCCATTAGCTCCCGGCTCCTAAGTTGTCCTTAGGTACTAGCTGGAGGCTCCTGTCTCACCCTACCCTTTTTTAAGGTTCACAGGAGGAAATTTTATTTTATTATCATCAGGCATATTATGGGATGCCAAAGTTCTGTTCTCATACTCCATGGAATCTGATAAAAATCTCATTCGTGTGAGAAACTGCAGACATCGTGGCATGATTGAGAATCTGGTTAGATCTCATCGTGCAGTTCAGAATTCAGCGTGTCTAAAATAAGGAGATGTGGGTTGATTTGAGACTTCATTTGAGCAGAGTTGAACTGCTTTGTGTCCGTCGTTGCACTTCCACTTTGAGTTAGTAAGGGTTATTGAGCACAGCTCATGTAATTGGCTCTTCCGGAAATGGCCACAATCCGGTAGCTGGCTCTCTCCGTAGCCTGGAGATACCGTTCTTCTGTATTTTATGGACATTCTAGGCGATAAAAGTCAGCAGGCGTAGTCCCTACGCTCTAGACACCTACAGATGAGACTAAGGCCAGCATTAATCATATGCAGCAGACCCCTTGCAGAATGCTTCACTGAACTTATCTGCTATAACCCTCACAAGGATCCCCGTAGCAATGTCACCATTTTACACCGGGGAAAGTAAGGCTCGGAAATGTAACCCGGCCCTCGTCACATTACTAAAAAGAGGCAGAACTGGATTCAGAGTCAGCTTTGCTGGTCTCCAGCCCAAGTTCCTTCCCAGGATGCCTGTGACTCATGAGTAGGAGGAGGAAGGAGACTGGTCTCGAGCTGGTTTCAAATGTGTTGGTTTAAGAGTAGGAAAGGGAGGCCATGTGACCAGTGTGGGACTACCGTCAAGTGTGGCCCAGGGACTCCTCAACTCCGGCGGGTTCTCCAAGCCCACCACTAACTCTTGTGGGGCGCAGGGCAGGAGTACAAATAGAGAGCCGTATGTGTGGGACAGCAAGCTAACAAATGTGCCTTAAATTCTATTTTTTTTAAAAATATATTTTATTGATATTTTACAGAGAGGAAGGGAGAGAGATAGAGAGCCAGAAACGCTGATGAGAGAGAAACATCAATCAGCTGCCTCCTGCACACCCCCTACCGGGGATGTGCCCGCAACCAATGTACATGCCCCTGGCCAGAATCGAACCCGGGACCCTTCAGTCCGCAGACCGACGCTCTACCACTGAGCCAAACCGACCTCGGCAAATTCTATTTTTCTACACTGATAAATAGATGTTCATAACAACCTGGAAGGGTGAATGAACTCCGAACTCTTCTGAGGTCCTGCAGACATGTGGAGGCTTTGGGGGACATGCCACTGGCCGGCAGGCCTCCCTGCTGCTCCCGCTGCCGGCTCCGTGCACACACATGTGTGGACTTGCCAGTTTGTATGTCCAGGCTCCCTTCTTGCCCCTGCAAACAGCCACCCCTCGGGCGCCTGGCATCATGCTTACATTGATTGCATGAGCGGCTCTCCAGAGGATGGGCCTAGGAAAGGGACCCTGGCAGAGCCGGGAAGTGGGTGTGGGACTTCATGGGTATGGAATTCCGGGGTTGTGGGAATGTGGGGGTCAATTAATCACTGGCCATGTGGACTACATACCCCATGGAGTGGGGTGCAGCAGGGAGAGCGCCAGAACGGGGCCTCGAAAGCGAGGTCCCCCTTGTCAGGGGGCCCTCAGCACTGGTGCTTTATTGGCGAAGGCTTGTGGGCAGACATGAGATCTGCGCAGCGGGTGGAAAGCTGGCCCAGCTCGCCCTTCGCAAGTCGGTGGCTCTCTCCCTCTCCCGCAGGCTTCTCAGCTTTCATAGGAGCAGCATGCTGCCACCAGTAGCTTTTAGGAGGTGCAGTGATTCTCGTGAGGGATCCTCTCAAATCTGCGGCCGAGGCAGGGAGGGGAGGTGTGTGGTTTCTAAAAAAGGCTCCCTACAAGTCCTGATAAGCCATCCTGGGGGGCACCACCATGTCCCCTTGGAGACGCCTGAAGTGCCTTCACCCTCCTGCAGAGGAATAAGGAAGCGGGGGCAGGTGGGGGGGGGGAGTCACCTCTGCTATTACATCTCTTTAAATTTTAAATCTAGGAATTGTGCCCCGAGGACCACTTCAAAAGAAATTACTTTCCAGCCGGATTTCATGTCCCACTTTAATTTTGTCACAGTGGTGCCTGGTGGCTCGAGGGCCCGACAGCCATGGAGGTGCCAATCAGACGCAGCAGCAGCAGCCGCGGCGGTGGCCAGCACAGACACAGCCCAGCCTGCCAGAAGCCCAAAGCCTCAAGTTCAACCGGGGAAGAGGTATGAGTCTAATTTTAGGTACTCATAAGGATTTCTCTTTACTGATGCAAACACCAGGAGATGCAAGCAAGCTCCCCAGGATTTCCTTTCAATAGCTGTCAAATTATTAAACAGATGTCGCACACCCCCTTTAGGTCTTTAAAATAAAAAAATTTTTTTTACATATTTTTAAATCATTAATTTATTGATTAATTTATTTTTCAGCTTTGTTGAGGTACCGTTCCCGCAGGGCTTTTGTTAAAGGACACAGAGTTGAGTACAGGCAGTCTACAAATCATGTAGGAATTTTTGTTCTGGAATATGTCACGTAACACAAATCATATGTATGCTGGAAATGTATTTATGAACCTAACGTAGTTATACCTCTGAAATGTTATGTCCTGTTCAGGGTAAAGAATAACTAATCTGCCAAGAATTTCTGTAGCAAGCGCTACCGTTGTTTTTCATCGGTTAACGGAGTGAACATAATTGCAAGTGATGTAATGTGGTTTATAATTTATTAAGGAAACAAAGTACACGCTTCGTACCTCACCTCTGCTGTTTGCGGGCGGACGCCAGTAGGCATAGCACTGTTGCCGGGTATCCTCTTCCATAACAGAAACCACAGCTGTTCTCAAGTTTTATTTTGGTGCAGACTATAAAGACAATTATTTAAATGAGTACATAGATAGAATACTGCACTTGAACCCTCAGCACAGTGGAAGCAAGTAGTGTGAACTATTTAACCCCTGGATCTTTCTGGTAGACCTGATATTCGATGAAAGTTATACAGCGGTGAAAATATAATAGTCTTTTTTGTGTGTTTTTGTTCTTTTTCTTTCTTTTTTTTTAAAGATTTTTAAAATTGATTTTTTAAAGGAGAGGGAGAGAGTGAGAAACATCAATGTGAGAGAGCGAAATATCAATAGGCTGCCTCCTATGTGCCCCCTACTGGGGATTTGGCACGCAACCCAGGTATGAGTCCTGGCCAGGAACTGAACCAGCAACCTTAAGATGCACAGGATGATGCCCACCGATTGAACCACACCAGGCAGGGCGCGTTGGTTATTTTTCTTTGTGTGACCAGGGATACACTGAGTGCGAAGTAAACGGAGATTTGTAGAGGATAGAGCATTAGGCGTGGGCCCCCAAATCATCTCCTTTCAACTCTCTGGTTTCCTAAAAGTTTGAGTCTGGTGAGGAAGCACAGCTAATTCTCCATTCTGGTGGGCTGAGCAGAGTCCCATTCTGCCTGGCCACCCGTGGACGGTCCCTCTTCTCACCTCAGCCATTGTACAAAGTACTTTAAGTCCTCAGGGTACCTGATGTAACCTGAAGAACTGATTCAATGTGGAACTCTGGAAAGAAATTATTTCATTATTGTGTTATTTCAGTGGCAAAAGTCAACAATATAACTGGCCTTAGTATGAATTTATTAACATTTAACAAAAATATAAAAACATAGAAATTCTATTAAATAACTTTATGTCTCATTTATGCAGAAGAAATGGGTTCATTTTAGGAACTACAGACAGGTAAAAAAAAAATTAGCAGTAATATCACCGTCAGTATTTTGTCTCTATATCTGTGTCTATTAATATTTACTCGGTATATATTTACAAAAATGTGACAGTACTGTACATATTATTTTTATAACTTCCTCTTTTCATTTATTCAATTTAAAAATATATATTTCCCTATTGATTTCTGAGAGGGAGAAGGAGAGAGAGATAGAAACATCAATGAGAGAGAACCATTGATCAGCTGCCTCCTGCACACCCCCTACCAGGGATCAAGCCCACAACCCAGGCATATGCCCTTGGCCAGAATCGAACCTGAGATCCTTCAGTCCACAGGCTGACACTTTATCCACTGAGCCAAGCTGGTTAGGGGGTCTTCTTTTTATTTAATAATATGTCACCATGTAAATATAAACATTCTACATTATTTTAATAATACAGAGTTTTAAATAACAATTTATATATCCGGTCCCATATTATGGGGCATGTAGATTATTTCTAATTTTTAGATATTGGAAATAATGAAGTAATGAGTGTCTTTCTGTGAAGGCATTGTCCTGCTTAGTGCTTAGGCTAGACTAGGCTAGACAATCCTAGATTAACACTCTACTAGACCAAGAGTCAGCAATCTTACTTGTAAGGGGTTAGATGGTAAACGTTTTAGGCTTTGTGGGCCATTTGGTCTCTTTTGCTGCTATTCAACTCTGTTGTTGTCATATGAGAGCAATCATAGATAATATGTAAATAAATGAACTGCATTTCAATAAAACTTTATTTAAAAAACAAGGGGGTGGGTGGGCAGGTTGCAGATTTGCCACCCCCTGTCCTAGAGGCAGCATGGACCTTCAGGCCAGTTACATCTTGTGGGTTGACTTACATATAGTAGAGTAGAATTCTATTAATTGATTAGCTAAGTTTCTGTGATGTACGATTAATAGTTCAAAGGAAAACCCTCATATTTTGAGAGTCTCAGAATATTAAAATGGCAAAATGTTGATACCTTTTCAAGTGAGAAGTTTTAAATACATTTTGCTCCATACATTTTTACATTCAAACAAAGGGAATTTGGCTATTCAGATTTTGGTCTCAAACGTGCTCTGTCTGGAGGGGCGAAGAGACAGAGACCCTTGACTAAAGCTTTGTACTTCACATTCTGGAAAAGGGGTGTGGGGCCAGGGCTTACTAATGCACCATTCGTTATGCACAGCACAATTTTGAATTAAGTGCATGTGTATTAGGTATTTTCAAGTCATGTGCATCCCTTTCATGTATGAGATCAACATGCTTTATAAAACATGGGTTTGCAGGGCAGGGTAACGTCTCATTTAAAGCCGCTCTCGTTCTGAGCTCAGGTGTAGATGAAAAACAGTTCTAAATCCCATTTGTACATTGATACCCTCCATGGCTTAGGTAAGTCGCTTAGCCTGGGGTTTCTTAACCACTAATCTGTTAACTGGCAGCAATCCATGGGCAAATGCACTTAATTTATTGTGAGTCACAGATTTTGGAAGTGAAAGACAGAATCCCAGGAGGACACTGGTGGTCCAAGTAGAAAGATTAGGGGAATATTACAGTTTCACAATATAATAAAGCTGGAATTTTCAGGTATCGAGAAATGAAAACTAAGCACGTTTGTTAATTCGCTGAGAGGACTTCTGGTCAGAGGGGGTGGGAAGGTTATAGAATAATGATGTCTTCAGCGTAGCTGTGTGGTTTAATAAGGAGGAAATGAATCCCCCTTGCTCTAACACAGTGGTCCCAACCAAGGGTTGAGGTGTACTTGGTTGTTACAGCTGGGGGTGGGGTGGGGTAGTGCTGTTGCCATCTACTAAGTAGAGGCCAGGGATGCACAAAACAGCCCTCCACAACCAAGGCTGACGTCTATCCAGCCCAAAATGTCAGCAGTGCCAAGGCGAGAGAAGACAAGGAGGTGAAAAGTGAATTTAGAGAATCTTTGTAATGGGGTCTAAATAGGAAAATCGATAAAGAGCAGGTATCAGAGTGAGACATGGGCTGGTCTGACTCCATTGTGATGCAGCACTTTCCTCTTCCCAGGAATTGGTTCTGATTTTGAAAAATCAGGCTGTGAATTTGGATTTTCACCTCATTCACCTACGGTATGCTTGATCAAGAGAGCAGTTTCCACCTGTATGCATGTGACACACTCTGCTGTCCACCATTGCCAAATGGTGTGCACAGATTAGATGAGAGTTTGCTAGCTGAGCCAAGATCCCTCCTCGGAGGGAAACAAGTGTACCCATCCACCACTGCGTTTTCTCTCGCGCAGGAAACCGAAGACTGGAATCCTGATGCTAAACATGGGGGGCCCTGAAACCCTCGCGGACGTTCACGACTTCCTCCTGAGGCTCTTCTTGGACCGAGACCTGATGACACTTCCTATTCAAAAGTAAGCTCCCCGTGAACACCTGTCCTCATTCACAGCGTGTCCCGGGCATTTCACCTTACCTGCATGTTGGCTCTATAGTCTCAAAAAAGTAAACGTGTTTGTTTGTTTTTTAAATTTTATTTTATTCATTTTTTTTAGGGAGAGAGAGGTAGAGAGGTAGAGAGTTAGAAACATCGGTCAGCTACCTCTTGCACGCCCCCTACTGGGGATGTGCCCACAAACAAGGCACATGCCCCTGACCAGAATCGAACCCGGGACCTTTCAGTCCTCAGGCCCATGCTCAATCCCCTGAGCCAATCCGGTTTCGGCAAAGTAAACGTTTTTAATGCATGTCTGGTAGTGGCTAGAGCAGCAGCATGATGTTTCTGTTAGATTTGAGAAGGATGCGATATTGCAGGAGAGAGACAGCAGGTCAGTGAGTGTTCTTGAGCCCGCCCTGCCCAGAGCTCTAGAGAGCAGGTGTCTGACGCAGCCGAGGCCCCGGTAAAGGTCTGCAGAGGTGGGCTTGTTCTTGGTAGTGAGCAGCTGGTTATTCATGGGTGCTGTGGGGGTAAAATGTATACATGTGTGCAATAAAAATGCCAGTGGTATGAAGGCGTTTACAGTAAAAGGCAGGTGTCCCTTTTACCTTGGACCCCGGCCTCCCCGTGAGCCACCCTGGAGGGGAGCACTGTTACCTCCAGAAATAGTCTGTGCATATCCAAGCAGAGGTGTGTACACACATATATATCCCCCTTTTCTTCACACAGACGCGAATGTCATTATGTATATTATTAGGCACGTGACTGTTTTTTTTCCCCCCTTTAAATTTAATGTGTCTTGGAGATTGTTCCATAACAGATTATATAGACCTGACTCATTTTTTTTTTTTTCATGAATGTAAAGAATTGGTTGGGCCTTAATTCATTTAGCCAGTGCCTCGCAGATAGACATGTAGGTTGTTTACACCGTTATAAAGAACATTCTTATGCATATACCTTTGCTCACATATGCAAGGGTATCTATAGGATTAATATGCATTTTCTTACATTGAGAGGGATATGTCAGAAAATGCATGTTAATTCTGTCTTACACATCGCAGTCCCTGCTAGGGAGTGTTAAGATCGGAGCTAGCACACGTTCAGGGTCTCTGCCCACTTTTTTGGGGCCGGAATCTTCAGGATTCTAGAACAACCTCGGGGCAGAGGTGGCTGCTCCTATGAGAGCGTCCCAATTTCTCCGTAATCGAGGCCGAGAGAGCTGGCCCTTGTCGGTGACGTCCAGCTCCCGTTTCCAAAGGCTTGACCTTCTAAGTAGACTCCTTTTAAAATTCTGCTTATCTTTTTCTCGTTGAGTGGGAAATGTTTCTGAGTTGCTAAGGCCGAATGGAATTCACTCGCCTTCGTGTTAACTGATTTAGTAGGCTGGCACCAATCATCGCCAAACGCCGAACCCCCAAAATCCAGGAGCAGTACCGCAGGATTGGCGGTGGATCCCCCATCAAGATGTGGACTTCCAAGCAGGGAGAAGGCATGGTGAAGCTGCTGGACAAGATGTCCCCGCACACAGGTAGCGTGATTCTTTAATGAACATCTCACCGGCAGTTAACGAAATTCAAAACGCTACTGCGTGCCACGCGCAGTCTGCGTCCCGGCACCTCTCGCTTTGTGGGGGTTTCCTGTGTGAGGCACGGTCACTTCGTTCTCCAGGTCTTTTCCCTTGTCCTCGGCTGTATGCCCTTTCCTGTTACTTCCTGGTGTGACAAATTAAAAAGGGAAGGATTTGGAACGTTAGTTTCAAAAGGTAGTTGGAGGTGCGCATTAAGTTGAGCTAGATTATAATAAGGAAGAGGCAATACACACTGACTCAGCCGAGGTCCCGTGAAAGGTCTGCAGAGATGGGTTTGAATAAAAGACGCACATGTCATTGCTCTGGGAAGAAAGCTTTGGGGACCGGCTTGAGGCTGCTGTGGTTGCCTTTTCTTCCTGTGTGGATCGCTAATTATTGAGTCAACATGGAGAGCCAAATTGGCTTGCCGTCGCTGCAGCCATGAGACGAAGCAGCTCTCAGCAACTGCTTTCAGCTCTCAGCAGTACCACCACCGTGAGGCCTCTGTGCGCCTAGTCAGACGTGCCGCTGACACGAGGATCGTGCCTGGCTGGGTGGCTCAGTTGGTTGGAGCATCATCCCCATGCACTGAAAGGTGGCAGGGACAATTCCGGGTCAGTGCACATACCCAGGTTGTAGGTTCCATCCTTGGTTGGGGCATGTACAGGAGGCAAGTGATCAATGTTTCTCTTTCACAGCAATCTCTCCCTCCCTCCCTCTCTCCCTCCTCCTTCCCTCCCTTCCTCTCTCTAAAATAAATTAAAAATAATTAAATATAAATAAAAGGAGGACCACGCACCTCTGGCAACTGTCCTCTGAAAACCTCTAACGGAATAATAATGTACAGAACGAAACACTACTCAAATGAACTATAAGTATCATATTTAATCCCACTTAAGACGCCATTGACTGTAGGATATACCATTGTTTTTATGTAATACTGAGACACACAAACCGACTCCGCCCGCCCGCGGTCCAGCAGTAGGGAGGGGGAGGAGCCTTATCTGTTCTCCCCAGGGTATTTCACTCTCTCTCACTTCAAAATGCAGCCACCACCCTGCCTTTATCTGCGAGGGCAGCCTCCCCCCCCCCCCCCCCCCCCCCCGCCTCCTAGTCCGCAGTTCTGAGGAACTCCACACCCTAGGCATTTAGGCTGCAACGTTTCACCGGTGGAGAGGAAACGTGAGAAGCTGGTGGACCTGCAGCACCGGGGATCTTACTGTGCCAGTCTGATGGTAGTAGGTCTCAGCATGGGTTAGAAAGCCAGCCAGTGCCGCTTCCACTGCACCTCAGGTCGCCAGGCGCGCCTTGAATGTGGACTTGACGACACTGTGGAGGTTGGCAGTTTTAGGACGAGCCACACAACCTTTGAGCAGTCAGCCATCTGGCGTTTGCTTACAGGTTCATGTCCTCTGGTGTGTTTTTCGTCACAGTTCACCATATTTTGTGCAAGAGGACATTGGTGGTGTAGAAGGACAGACAGCTGAACATGGTTTCACTTGTACCCTTTCCTTCTTTCTGGGGTCCCCAACCAGTGAATATTGAGTCGGACCCTCCTTCCCACGCACAGACATCCTTCTCTGTTTGTTTTTTTTTTTTTGCTATTCTGCACCTGTCCTTGGTAACATGCTCCATTGATTCATGGTTTCTTGGGTCCCATTATTGAGGAGTAGTTATAATGTGTTTATTTTCTCTTTCAAGGTAACCTAAATGTTTCTTATGTGGCAATTTAGTGTCATCTTTTTTTTAAATCATCACCCAGGATATTTTCCCATTGATTTTTAGAGAGAGTGGAAGGGAGAGGGAGAGACAGATAAAAAGAGAAATATTGATATCAATGTGAGAGAAATACATTGATTGGTTGCCTCCCCTCGTGCCACGACCAGGGCTTGGAGCCTCCAACTAAGGTGTGTGCTCTTGACCGGGATTGAACTTGGGACCCTTCTATCTGCAAGCCGACAGATGCTCTATCCACTGAGCCAAATAGGTTAGGTCTAATGCAGCCGTGGGCAAACTATGGCTGTTCTATCTGGCCCTCGGAGCCGAAAGAGCAGAGGGTTCTCTTGCTTTCCCCTCCGCTCCTTCACCAGCAGCCCAAGATGAGAGTGCCAGCATGGTCAGGTTGCTTTTGTTCCAGCCCTCCGGTCCAGTTTAAGAGCCCATTGTGGCCCTCGAGTCAAAAAGTTTGCCCACCCCTGGTCTAGTGTCATAGTCTTAGTTTTAGCCCCTGCTATTGGGAGGCAGCTATGCTCACCACTCTACCACCAATGCCTTAGCCCCTGCTATTGGCTGGATAGTAACATTATCTTGGGTTCATTTATTACTACTTAATGTTTAGGTGGTGCATTCTCATATTATCCCCGAGTACAAGTTAGGTGTAATCCTATGAAAAGACAGGGGAATAAGTGTGGGTAACTTTAGGAAATTCTGAATTACATGATTCATAAATGCCTAAGAATTGTGCAGTTGTTGATGCTTTTAAAATGCAGGAAAAAAAGATTTAGGAGGACAAGGGAAGGTTTATGGTAAAGCTGTGGAGGAAGGAACACAAGGGAATGGCTGATGTGGCCCTTAGGTGCTTAGGTGCCAAGAACAATGATTTGAAATCTCATTTGGTACCTCCAATTTAAGCATTGTTATTGGGTGTTTTTTTTTTTTTGTATTAATGCAGAAGAATCATTTCCATCATTTGTTATCAGTGAACTTGTATTGAGTATCCCAAAGCTTTTATGTAAACTGGGTGACCTTGGGCCTGAGGGGTGGGGGCAGAGAAGGAAGGAACCTGGGCTCTGGGAAGGGCAGAGATGGTCAAATTTCAGCTTGAGCATCTGCTGGGTGTGACTTGGGGCAGGTTCATTGGCCCTGGAGAGTCTCCGTTCCCCTGTCTGAAAGGTGGGGTTGAAACAAGAAGGAAGAAAAAAGCAGTGTCTGGTACTTGAGAGGAGGTTCCT
This sequence comes from Vespertilio murinus, assembly GCA_963924515.1. NCBI lineage: Eukaryota > Metazoa > Chordata > Mammalia > Chiroptera > Vespertilionidae > Vespertilio > Vespertilio murinus. The sequence goes on from OZ004709.1 coordinate 50,461,458, forward strand.
AGTTCTTTTCTCTCTTCTCTTGAGTCTCTGATCTCAGTAAAGAGAAGAGAACGAGGCACAGGTTTTTCATAATCCTCACCAGAGGTCATGCTTAGAGATGGGGGCGGGGGGGGGGGGGAAGATTAGGAAGGGAATGAGGGAGGGAGGGAGGGAGAGAGAGAGAGAGAGAGAGAGAGAGAGAGAGAGAGAGACATTGATGTGAGAGAGAAACATTGATTGCCTTCCCCTGACTGGGAGTCAAACTGGCACTTTTTGATACTCAATCAACTGAGTCACGCCAGTGAGCAAGGCTTGAGTTTTAAAAACCATTCTGCTAAGAAAAGATGTGTGTATATGAGGGGGGAGGTTGGTCCCAGACAAGAGTGATTAAAAGTCCGTGTTCTAAGCTGAAGACTGGATAAGAGCCAAGGGATATTCTAAACGTCCCCCCCGTTTATCAGCACCATAGGAAATTAGCTCAACCCTTCTTTGTTCTGGACATTGCATTACGTTTGGCGACTCGGAGGAATCTATATAGAGATTAATACTTTCTCCTTTCCTCACATGCTTCCTAATAGCCCCTCACAAATACTATATTGGATTCCGGTACGTCCACCCTTTAACAGAAGAAGCAATTGAGGAGATGGAGAGAGATGGGCTTGAAAGGGCCATCGCTTTCACGCAGTACCCACAGTATAGCTGCTCTACCACAGGTAAGGGCTTCTCACAGCGGGAGGGCGGCCAGGGCCCCGGCAGAAAGAGGCGGGAACCTGAGTGCGGAGGGCAAGGATAAATCCTTTGTGATTTGAATGGCAAATCCAGCCTGTCTGCTTTAAACTCGAGAGTTCAGGTCAGCCCATTTGAAATCTCATGGTTCATCTGTCCCTTGAGTTATTGGCCAATCGGCTCAGAACTACAAATGGCGGTGGAAGGCAGTGGCTGCTAGTGTTCAATGCTTTAATGCAGCGATTTCACCCAGGGTGCCGCAATACTTTTTAAAACACGCAGTATCTGACTATTTAGTCAAGGGCACTGACCTCTTTTCCCTGAGATTGTAAAAAAAAAAAAAAAAGACAACAGCCAACACAACAGTAGCAGCAGTAGCAGTCTGGTGTGAATGAATCAAAATTATACCTTTTTCTTGTCAGATTGGATATATATATATATATATATATATATATATATATATATATATATATATTAGTGTGCTGTAGAATTTTAGTAATTAGTTTATATGTGCCATGAGGTGAAAAAGGTTGAAAATCACTGGTATAATGGATCAGGATTAAGCACTTTCTATTATTTGTATAATAAACCGATAGTGATAGATACCCTACTAGCCTTATGAATGTAGCAAAGGTGATCACTGTTTACATTTTCAAAGCCCGTGGAATATTGGGAACAGTGTTATTTTTTTGTTGTTGTTGTTATGCTTCAGTTATGAGTTGATTTCTGGTTAAATCAAAGCCCAGTTTGAGGTTTCCTCTGGAAACTTAGAATTCTAGATTCGTGTCATTTCCTATACTTACCAGAGCAGGAGAGTAATCGGCACCTGCCAGTCCCTGCCTCAGCCGTGGGTGAAGCTTCTGCTGCCACCGGCACATGCCTTTGTTTGTGTTCTGTTTCAAGGATCGGAGTCAGCACACTTTTACTCCCAAATCGCTTTTGGCTATCAGTGTCTATTATTTTATTACTCTAAGGAGCAGCAGAAGGCCGCTGGCAGACCTGCGGTGTTAGGCGCCTATGAAAACGCCTGAGCTCTCAGACATCTGCTGCAGCTGGCACTGTGGTTCCCTTTGGAAATCTTACCTCTCCAACTTCAGAAAGTCTGGTGATACGTTATTGGGGAAGGAATCAGATTTTATAAATACCTAAGCCATGCTTTATTTTTTGGCCTTATTTTAAAAATGTATCTCAACATGTAAATGCTCTCAAAATTAGACAACTTAAGAAGATCGTTACTTACATGAGGAAGGATCGACGGTGGGTTTCATTACACGGCTGGCTCTGTCCGTGTGTTTAAAACTCCCAGGTCTGTGCAGTTTTTCTCCTGTACAGCTCATGTGTGAGGGCACGCACCTCTTTGCCGCAGAGATGTGAGCGCCTTCGGGAAGCACACTCATTCTTTGAAGCCACAGGAGTGTCGTTTTCCTGTTGCATCTTGTAGACACACGTTGTGGCAGAGCCAGTATATTCTATATATCACTCACAAGTGATTTTTTTTAGTTATACTTTCCTCTGAATTACTACTTCAGGTAGTTCATGGAATGGTTCTGAGTGACCCAGGGCAACTTATGTGGCTCCCAGAACCTGGAATAGACTCAGCTTGGATTCTCCTAGTTCATTGTATTCTACTCAACAACGGGGACTCATTTTGCTTTTTAAAGTGGAGTCTTAGCCTAAGAAGACTGTCATTCTAAGTTGGGAACCTAACAGATGAATAGTTCTCGTAGTTAGAGAAGCCAGTGGGTTGGTGTTGGGAAGCATGGAATGTTTTGGAGCTTTTGCTGTACATTAAGATTGAGGAAGAGTCCTTGGGTTTGGGTCTATTTCACAGGATTAAAGCTTGGCCCCAGTTTCAACTCCCCTAGGCCAGGATAGAACTGTATTGGGGCGGTACCATTTATCTCCTGTTAGACTTTAAAATTTTTTGATTTCCATCTCTTCCTTATATGTTTTGTTAGATTCACAAGATAAGATTTTGATACCCATTTACCTTATTCCAGGGGATGATGATCATGTTGTAGAAGCAGATAAATAGAGTGCTCATAGAAACCTCAATAAGCTGCTGTTTTTACCAACAAGCCATTATAAAGGATGGTTATAAAGCTTTTATTATAATGTGGGAAATACTCTTCTCATAGTGTTAACTAAAAATGCCCCAAATACTCAGGAGGCAAAATTGCATATATATTAAAATTACAACTTTTATAAAATAAGATAGCTAAAAAGAAATATAACTGGAAAGAGCTACGCATAAAACAACGATGTATCAGTAAAATGGGAATGATGGCTGGCTTCTTTCCTTCGCTCCCACCCCTGACATTTGCTGTAATGGGGCTGATTACCTTCACGGTGGGAAAATAATCTCAACGTGCTTTTAATCGTAAAACTTGGTCGCTGCAAATAACGACCACTAATGTTTCATAAATCCACTGCCATCGTGTTTCTCACTAGAAATGACTTCAACAATCTTTGAAAGGCCGTTGAAATGGATTGCTTTTGAGTGATCTTTATTTGCAGGGCAGTGAAGTCTGTATGCTTATCAGAGCATTGGAATGATTGTGATTAGACTCTGGCTCAGTATAGAAGCAGTTGCCGATGTTGAACTTATAATTACTGCCTTTACTAGTCTTGTTTTATTGTCACTGTAGTCAATAGGCATCTACTAAGCGGCCCCCGCCCATTTCAGGTAGCAGCTTGAATGCCATTTACAGATACTATAATGGCGTGGGGAAGAAGCCCATGATGAAGTGGAGCACGATTGACCGGTGGCCCACGCACCCCCTCCTCGTTCAGGTAAGCCAGAACCCGCTGGCACCCAGCACCCAGCTTCTGCGTGGCCGGGTTTTTACAGGAGTCCCTCTGAGCCTCATGGTTCTCTTGCTTGATTACATTGTATGCTGGGGATTAAAAAAAAAAAAAAAGGATTATTGTGACAAGAGAAAATACTTTCAAAGATTAAAGGTTAGATTCCTTTCTTTCTTCAGGTTAATACTGTTGTTGGTCACAAACCATAGCAGAATTACATTTTGAGTTTTGCATTTCCCAGTGACCAGAAGAACATGAAGAAATATTACGCAAGGTGTTTTTGCTAATGTACATTCATAGGCTGAATGATGGACAAATAAAACCTTGTGTTCTAAGTCCTTTAAAAATATCACAAATTTTAAAACTTAAAGGTAATTTATCTTTAATATATTTATCTGCATGTTATCAGACACAAAAAGAAATTTAACATTTTAATCAAGAAAGTTTTATATGTTAGAAATTTCAAAATTCTTCCATGCCATTTGTATTTATAATATTTATATTAATAGATGACATTAGGAGAACAGTGAAAAGTACAATTCCAAAGTCAATGGCTTTTTAAAATTTTATTTTATTTTTCAGTTACAGTTTACATTCAATATAATTTTATTTTAGTTTCATGTGTGCAGCATAGAGATTAGATAGTCATATACTTTACACAGTAGTCCCCCAATATTTCCAGCACCCACCTGGCACCGTACATAATTATTATATTAGCATTGACTATATTCCCTATACAGCAGTTGCCAACCTTTTGGACTTCACAGACCACCAGTTGGCTACCGCTGCCCTACACTGCACTTCATCCCCCTTAGATTATTTTGTGACTAACAATTTGTACTTCTTTTAAAAATATATATACTTTATTGATTTTTAACAGAGAGGAAGAGAGAGGGATAGAGAGTTAGAAACATCGATGAGAGAATCATCAATCAGCTGCCTCCTGCACACCCCCTACTGGGGATGTGCCCGTAACCAAGGTACATGCCCTTGACCGGAATCGAACCTGGGACCTTTCAGTCCGCAGGCCGACGCTGTATCCACTGAGCCAAACTGGTTTCGGCCAATTTGTACTTCTTAATCCCCTCACCTTTTTCAGCCCAACCCTCCTCTTCTCTGGCAACCATCAGTCTGTTCTCTGTATCTATGAGTCTGTATCTGTTTTGTTTATTTTGTTCTTTAGATTCCACATATAAGTGAAATCATACAGTATTTCTTTTTCTTTGTATGACTTATTTCACTTACCATAGTACCAAGTCCATCCATGCTGCCGTAAATGATAAAATAGCTTTAACTAGCTTTTATTCATTCATTCATTCATTCATTCATTTTAATATCCTTTTTTGCCCTCTGAATACAAAATGCCCTATTTCACACAGATATAGTTTTGTTCTGCCAGGGGAAGTTTCTGCCTTCCAGTTAGTTGAGGTAGGAGAAAAATTAAGTGATTCAGATTTCACCCAGTTTACGTTTCATTCCTTGCACATTCTCTGACTGGCAAAATACCAACTTAACATCTTTTTTAAAAAGCCTGGAAGCATTTAAAATCTGTGACCGCTAGATGGCGCTAGACGTCGTTAAAAGCGGGCCGGCTTGTTTCCTCAGGTTTGTAGAAGTCAAGGGTTAACCCTTAGGTTGAAATTCGGTTTCAAGTAAAAAGTGAAAAGAAGTCCCCTTCCTGGAGATGGGTGTGGTTTTGCTTCTGTGCCCCCCACTCGTCTGCCGGTCCGGTCAGTACCACCGGAGCCTCAGCGAGCCCTGGCTCTTGCTCTCGGAGGCCTGGACTGGAAAGGAGGGGTGTTTCAGGTCAGCACTGACATGTGGCAGAGAACTGCGGGGTCTGCACAGCATCTGCCTGCCCTGATCCAGTGAGTAATTAGATTTGCATTAAAATTCAGCCATTTGAAAAGGGGGGAAGCAGAAAGATGGAAAGGTCTCTTAACTGAGGAAGTCTCCGTTCACAAAATGAAAGGGGATCTCAGAGGCCTTTATCTGCCCCCTGGCTGCTGTGATTGAAGGCTCTGAGAGCCGCCTGCCCCTTTCATTCTGCTGAGGGATTGCGTGGGGAAAACACCACAGATGGATTCTAGATGATTTAAGTAGCACTTGCACTTGCCCACGGCTCCTCAGTTTTGACGGTGGCTCGGGGCCTGGGGTGAGCCGGAACAAATTGTGTTTGTACTCGCAGGTTTGCAAGATGAGAAAAGGAAAAATATTAAACTTCTTTGGAAACAAAAAAATGGATACCTAGATTTTATTCTTTTAAAAAATATATATTTTATTGATTTTTTTTACAGAGAGGAAGAGAGAGGGATAGAGAGTTAGAAACATCCATGAGAGAGAAACATCGATCAGCTGCCTCTTGCACACCCCCTACTGGGGATGTGCCCCCAACCAAGGTACATGCCCTTGGAACCCGGTACCTCTCAGCCCGCAGGCCGACGCTCTACCACTGAGCCAAACCGGTTTTGGCAAATTTTATTCTTAATATGATGTAGATTACACGAGAAGGAGACTGGCTATCTAGCAGAAATAGAAAAAAAACAACACACAAACCGAAACCTAGATCCTAAACTAAAACTATAGTTAAAAACTGAAACTAAAAATTTTCAATCAACATTCCCACTTATTACAGGCAGTAATTACGTGAAGTGGTCATGTTAGTGCTGTTACCCAGCTGTTGGAGTAATTGGAGCAAGTGGATGTTCCAGCTCCTCAGTGAACTTCGCTTTTGTCCAGGAGTAACCCTTTGTGAGCATCCTTGGTTTCCAAGCACTGCAGAGACCACCGGAAAATCCCGGTTTTGTTCGCATCCACTCCTGTCACGTCCTATACGTCAGTTATACATTTTGAAAAGGGAACTAACTCTCCAGGTGCCATTTTGTGCCTTGGAGCATTTATTTACCAATTTCTGAGGGTTCTGTAAAGATGAACAACATCTCAGTATTTATTGAAGAATAATTTGCTTATCCTAAATTGGTATATATCCACACACCAACAAGTATAAATTTACTTGGTTCTGGCAAATTGTCCCTTATAATGGTTTAAAACCTTTTTTATTTGGTGGGCCAGAAGGGGTCGATGGGAGAAAAAAAGGGCATATGTAATATTTTCAACAATAAAGATTTAAAACAACAATAAAAAAAACAAAACCCTTTTTATTTGGAAATAATTTCAAACGTGCAGAAAAGTCTACTGTTTATCTAGATTCACATATTGTTAATATAAACATTTATCTCTGTGTATGTATATATCTATACATAATTTTTTTCCTGAACCTTTTGAGAATAAGTTTTACACATACTCATTTCTAAAAATCACTCTATAGATAAATAGCAGGAAGATTTTCTTCTATAACCATGATACAGTATTCAATTTCAGTAAATTTAACATTGATTAATTTATCCAATCCATGTTTATATTAGAATTTTGTCAATTGGCCCGTTAATGTCCTTTGTAGCGTTTGCTTTCTAAGTGAAATGACAAAGAATGATTAAAGTGTAAGATGAAAGCAAGCCCCCTCAGATCTGGTATTTCAGCACCTATTGATGTGAGTCGGAAAGTGCCAACTAGACGAAGGGAATTAACCGGTCTGGTCGGCAGAGGTTTGGGGGAGGAGGCGGGCCTGCGTTCTGGCCCCAGCTCCGCAGATGTGACTGACTGAGTGGGCCCCCACGCCAGCGCATCTTTCCGCCCTCTGCGAATTTAATGGGAGTTTTACAGCCTCTCATCTGTTGTTGTGAAGGTTGTTATGAAGATTGACTCAGTGAGGATATTGGGCTCCGAAGGAAAAGGTCATAAAAATAGATGATATTTTCTTATTCCTCTTACTATTTCTGTCTAATGCATTTTAATGCAATATGCCTGAAAGCCAAACTGAGGAGATTCAGAAAGACCCCGTAAGCTGTTTTCCTGCTCACCGAGCAAATGAGAGGCCTTAAAACAACTTCTCCTTCCCATCTGTGTTTCCTTTCCATCTGGAAGTGTGCCCCGCTCCTCCCGGGGGACAGCAGATCCAGCGCGTTCATTTTCAGTGAGCCATTAGCGAGCGTTAGAAGTTTCCCATCAAATTCCCCAGGCCCCTGAAACCGTTAGGAGCCATTTTGATGATGAACCAAAGCGAGAGAGACCGTACTGTTTGCAATTTTTACAAAAAGAGAGTCCCGGGTTTTGAGGGCTGCGCCGACGTTTTTGGTGTGTCTCTCATTTAAAAAATACTGTCTGTCTTTCCCTTCTACCTGCTCCTGACCCTCCTTCCCCGGCATTCCTGCAGTGCTTCGCAGACCACATCCGGAAAGAGCTGGACTGTTTTCCTCCGGAGAAGAGAAGCGAAGTGGTCATCCTTTTTTCCGCCCACTCACTGCCCATGTCTGTAAGTAAGAACCTTTTGTCAGACGACCTCGTGGTAGAGGATTTCTCAGTGTGTGACATGGACCCGGTTTCTACAATGGCCTGATCCTAACACCTCAGACGTAATGTGATGCTCATTTAACTCGATTCACTCCTTGAGACCTAATAATGATTCATTCTGATTGTATTTATAGTTTATAATACTGTGTAAAAATCGTAACCACCTGAAGACATAGTCACATATAGGGATTTTTAGTAAGTGGCCCAGTAGACTGCTACTCTGACCTGCCTGATGTTTTGGCGGCTTGACCGGAGGCCCTCCCTTCAGATGGGGGGCTCTCAGTCTCTCTCTTTTGTCCTCAAGACTTGACAGGGGTTTTCTGAATCCCAGGTTGTTGTTTTATAGCCTTCACCTGAGGTTTTTAAAATTGATTTTAGAGAGGTAGTGGGAGGTGGGAGTGGGGAGAGAGAGAGAGAGAAAGAGAGAGAGAGAGAGAGAGAGAGAGAGAGAGAGAGAGATTCATTGGTTGCCTCCCATATGTGCCCCCACTGTGAATAGAAGTGGAAACTTTTTGGTGTAAGGGACAACACTCCAACCAAATGAGCCACCCTGCTGGGCACGATTACAGTTTTTTGGTTTTTTTTATAGGACTGCGACTTTCCCCATCCAATGGGAGATGTGCAGCTTTTTAAAAAATATATTTTATTGATTTTTTTTTACAGAGAGGAAGAGAGAGGGATAGAGAGTCAGAAACATCGATGAGAGAGAAACATCGATCAGCTGCCTCTTGCACACCCCCTACTGGGGATGTGCCCGAAACCAAGGTACATGCCCTTGACTGGAATCGAACCTGGGACCCTTCAGTCCACAGACCGATGCACTACCACTGAGCCAAACTGGTTTCGGCACGATTACAGTTTTTAACTTGCTAAGACTAAGGACCACACTTGGGCAAGCGAATACAAGAGTGCATAGGAACAAGGATGACCCAGCAGGTGTGCCGTCTCAATACACGGAAGTGCTTGGGATAAGCAGCCAGTTTCATCGGCTCAGAACTAGTGTCCCGTCCTACAGACATTGCTTTCAAAGCCGGAGAGGTGGAGAATTTCATCTTCTTGGGCGTTACCAAGGTTTTAATTCCAGGGCTAAGGGAGTTAATGAGAGGCTGGCCCACTCTTCTGATTGGTCTTTACTGCCACCTTGTGGTCGCCGGGGTCGAGCCCTGAGCCCCTTTGCAGCCCTTTCCGCCCCTGCATCTCAGCTAAGCCCTTTCAGCAGTCTGCGGCCCTGGAGATCCATTTCTCTCCTCCGGAAGCCCGCCTGTTTCGTTGGAACGGGTTCCTAGTCTCTTTTTCTGGCGTTATGCAAATCCTCTTCACGTGTCCACCTTCTTTCTCCACCCTCACCCTTTTAATAACTGTCCCGGTGTGAGGAGGCCACGTCTGAAGCGCCAGAAGGGAGGCACTTGAACCGGGGAAGGAAGAAACACATTCTTACACATGAACGTTTCCAGGTGCTTCCTTCTGTTCTCTCAGTCTGGGCCCCACTTCTCTTCCCCCGCCAGGTCTGGGCGTGCTGCTCCCAGGTTTTTATTTTTGCTTCCCAGGGTTCTGTGTGGGACTGAGGAATGCCCTGAAGTTATGAGGCTAAGAAAAGGGTGGGGGGAGTGTGGGCTTGCCGAGGAAGAAAATGGATGTAGCAGGCTATTCTTACCCCTACGTTCCCCTCACCACACCCCTTCATGGCTTTTTAAAATACCTATTATTTGAAAACATTTAAGACTTACAGAAAATTTGCAAAAATAGTGCCATATCCCCTTCACGTGGCCGCGCCTGAGGTTGACGCCTCACATGACCACGAGCCACAGGCAGTACTGTTTGCCGAAGGCCAGGCTCCCCGTGGGGTTTACCACTTCCCCCCAGGTCCTTTCTCTGGTCCTGGCGGAACCCAGGGCCCCTCCTCACATTCAGTTGTCCTGTCTCCTCATGTCCTCCCGTCTGTCTTTGTCTTTCATGCCCTTGATAGCTGTGAAGAGTGATTTTTAAAGAAATATATATTTTATTGATTTTCTCCAGAGAGGAAGGGAGAAAGATAGAGAGTTAGAAACATTGATGAGAGAGAAACATCGATCAGCCTCCTCCTGCATATCCCCCACTAGGGATGTGCCCGCAACCGGAATCGAACCTGGGACCTTTCAGTCCGCAGGCCAACACTCTATCCACTGAGCCAAACCGGTTTCAGCTGAAGAGTGATTTTATAGAACGTCAGCTGGTATGTAGCATGCTTTCCTGTTTGGACGTGCCTGGTCTTTCTTCATGAGTACCCTGAGGTTGTGCCCTGGGTACAAGAATTCCCCAGGGGTGACCTGCCCTCCTCAGAGCATCATCTCGGGGTACGTAATGACGGGTGTGCCTCACTGCTGGTGTTTTATGATCGTTGGTCCTTCGTCCAAGGTGGTGTCTGCTGGTTTGTCCATGGTGTAGTTATTCTTTTCCTTTTTGTAATTAAAAATATCTTAGGGAAGAGTCTTGAGACTACCCAAGTGTCTTATTTCTCATATTTTTGCTCTTTAATTTAAATCCATCACTGGATTTTTAAAATATATATATATTTTATTGATTTTTAACAGAGAAGAAGAGAGAGGGATAGAGAGTTAGAAACATGGATGAGAGAGAAACATCGATCAGCTGCCTCCAGCATACCCCCTACTTGGGATGTGCCCGCAACCAATGCACATGCTCTTGACCGGAATCGAACCCAGGACCTTTCAGTCCGCAGGCCAACGCTCTATCCACTGAGCCAAACCGGTTTCGGCCATCACTGGATTTTTGCCTGTAGCAATTACTTCTGTACTTTTCTGATGGTGACTTTATAGTTCCCTCTTTCCTTCTACATTTTTCTTTTTAATGGGTTTTTAACTAGTGTGTAGTAGATCATAAAACAGTTCATCAGTATTTCATGTCAACAGTATTTATTGAGAACCTACTACAATTCAGGCACTGTTCTATCCACTGTTACAGAATCTGGGGGTGAACAAAGTAGACATAATTCTTTGCCCCCAGAGAGTAGAGAAAACAGATAATAGACATAATACATAAGAAAATTATGTGGTATAATTAGGAGATAATAAGTGTTACATTGAGGAGAAACACAGCAAGGTAAGAGAGTTAGGGAGTGTTAGGGAGTCAGCATGAAATTAAATAATAAATCTGTAAAAATACAATGTCATTAAACACTTCCAAGGTATTAAGCTGTTCTGACTATCAGAAGCGTTTATCAGACAGTCGCCCTGCACAAAGCATTTGTCTATATTCCATTGTTGTAGGAAGAGGAATTGGAGTAGGTCAAAGAGGAGGAGGAGGGGGAAGGGGAAGGGGAAGGAGAAGGAAGAGGAAGGCACCAGTCATATCTTTCAGGACTTTGGAATCTGAGCCCATGTGCTGCTGCTTTTGTCTCTCTTATTCCACTGTCGTTTCCTACTGTTCTTTCCCTGAACCCTATAAACCCAGCTCTATTCGCTGTCCACACAGTCCTCTTTTAAAAAAAATATTTTATTGATATTTTACAGAGAGGAAGAGAGAGGGATAGCGAGCTAGAAACATCGATGAGAGAGAATCATGGATCAGCTGCCTCTTGCACACCCCCCACTGGGGATGTGCCCGCAACCGAGGTACATGCCCTTGACCGGAATCGAACCCGGGACCTTTCAGTCCGCAGGCCAACGCTCTATCCCCTGAGCCAAACCGGTTTCGAAGTCAGCCACTCCAGGGACTACCAGGGTAGAAGTCTCATCCCATATTGACTCCTCCTGCCCAGCTCTGTGTCATGCATTCCCCTGTTTCAGGTGGGGGCACAGAGAGACCCATCCTCCATCGTTACCCATTGTCAGCTTCCCACGGATAACATGGGACATAGAATTTGACATTTTCTTAGGGTCCTTAGAGATGATTGGCCTTTGGCCAATGAAGAAGTGGATCCAAGGAAGTGTGGCCGTTGAGCTCAGATTGCTTCGTCTTTAGTGCAGAAGACGGAAGGGGAGGACTCTGGTCCAGGGCTTACGGCCTTCCACTGCACAGCCCCAGGCTCTTGGAGCCCTTCCCAAGGCTGTGACTGAACACCCATGTGTCTGCTGCAGGTGGTCAACAGAGGGGACCCCTATCCTCAGGAGGTGGGCGCCACTGTCCAGAAAGTGATGGAGAAGCTGGGTTACTCCAACCCCTACCGGCTGGTTTGGCAGTCCAAGGTGGGTGGCTTCCACGCGTTGCGGGCAGCCGGGACTCTTTTGAGGACACCTATTTTAGGACTTAGTTATGAAACAGTTAGGGTTGGCTCTTTCATACGCACAGGCTGTGTGTAACCCGATTGCTTACCACGGGCAGAAAGAACTCTGCCTGCCAGTCACATGGGAGGGGGAATCGGGTGACTAGCTGAGTTCCATTGACTTACTGTATTATTTCTAGTTGTAGTAACAGAACTGGTATGTATAGCCTGCCAATTTCTAGAAGGATTCAAGCTTCAGTATGGAAATAACCAAAACCCAGTAAAGCAGGTGCAAAGCATGGCCCTTGCTCCCAACAAAGGTGTGGCTGGGCCCGACAGCGGGAGAAGTGGGGCCAGTGGGCACGCGTCCTCCTTTCTCCTAGGTTGGTCCGATGCCCTGGCTGGGCCCTCAGACAGACGAGACCATCAGAGGGCTTTGCGAGCGGGGGTGGAAGAATATCCTCCTGGTCCCCATCGCGTTTACCAGCGATCACATTGAAACACTGTATGAACTGGACATCGAGTACTCTCAAGTTCTAGCTAAAGAGGTAACACTGCGTCTGCCTTATTAATCCGATTGGTTTTAATGCGATTAATGCGATTGGTTTTAAAGGGAAACTGTCTCTGTTGGGATCCAATTGTGTCATTCAGAAATATTGCATGGCATATGTGCTTGCAGGTACTCTGTCCTCCTTGTTCTGAATAATACTTAATCTGAGTAAGAAGTCTGACTTTATCAAGTCGGTCCCACTTCCACAGTGGGGAAGCACTTCTGTGCTGTTCTGAAATTGGGCCCGTTGTGGGCAGGGTCACTGTGTCTAATTTTGGTATTGCACTACTTGTAAGTAATAAACACTACATTTCCTTAAGAAAACATAATTGTACTTCTCCCCAGTCTGGAGGAAAAATTTTTTTTATTGTTATATAATTCCTTTTCTTCACTTACTAGTGCCCCTCGGGTTTCTGAGGCATAGAGGCGTCATTGTCATTTAGGAAAAGAGCATGTAATTTTCTCGACCACTTTTTTTTTTTTTAATGCACTTAATTAGCTGTTTACTCCTGTATTGTTATCAATCTGATTATTGAAATAACAAATACCACGCTTCGTGTCTGGTAATGTAAGATGGATGTGAATGGTTGTTCGGAGCAGAGAAAAACTATGGCTCACCATCTCACGGCTCCTGCGGGTCGGCCTGAAACCCGAGTCCAGTTGATAGCATTGTTTCTGTGGGAATTGTGGAGGCGCTAGGACCAAGAAGCCCTCCCCCGTCTTCTGCCAGAACTCCTGTCCCTGGTCGTCCAGTGTGATTGATGGAGGCCTGGCCTCGGAGGAGCCTTCCCCCTCTCCGGGACGGGGTGGCAGGTGCAGGGCCTGGTGGAGAGTGGGGTGGAGGCGAGCTTCAGCCAGTCCCCGACCCCACAGGTTTTTGTGTCCATGCAGGCCATCAATCAAGTGCTGATGAAGTTAGAGGGTGCCTAAATTACGTGTCAGTAGTTCTGATAAAGAATTTATGGGGAAGTTGTAATTGGCTAAAATGAGGTTTCAGGGCTGTCCATGGGTTTCATTTAATGATGCCTTCTGTATCCCACCATGACCTGGGCTAACTGTGGGCTCGCTGAAAAGACTTAAGTGCAGTGTGTACTTTTTATTTTATTTTATTGAATGATAATTCACATTCATTCATTTTACTAAACTGAGGTCATTCCTTAGTAAACACGTCTTAGTAATCCATGGATTATTATTGACCAATAAATTAGTCCATGTGGAGAATAAAGAAAACTATCTAGCTACAAACTTATTTTATTATTTTGATGAGAGGATATACTGTTTAAAGGAACTAACTTTTCTTTAAAAAGTAGGTTGAATGTTTTCCTCAAATAGAAATAACTTTACTGTTTTTTGATAATAAAAATAATAGAGCTCAGACAGTTGAGAGAAGTAAAACATTGAGAATAGAACTCACTCATAATCCCACCCTTCAGGCATAGCATGCTAATGCTTTGGTAAAAATAAGACTCCTTTTTCCTCTATATGTGTGTGTGTGTATTTTACACCTTTAACAAAATGGCATTGTATTTCTAATATTTTATAGCCATTTTTTTCTTAAAAACATTATGGGCCCATATCAAGAAATAATTATATCTAAGTAATAATTTTTAACAAATTCTTGATTAGTATACATTAAAGACGTTTCTAATGTTTTACTGTCATATACTGCTCTGTGATTAACATTTCCTTTTTTATTTTCCCCATTATTTTCTGAGGATCCATTCCTAGAAATGGAATGTAAATGTTGACATATTTTACTTCATGTCCCTACAGAAATGTGTCCTTCAGTGGTCCCATCAGCAGTGTCTAACTGACACTTGGCCACCTCCGGTTACCCTGCTAGTGCTGACTTCTCCATGCAGTTTTAGATGCAGTCTCTTGTTGAGAACTGTGTGTTTCCTGAACCTCAGTGTTTCCCCCATCCCAGTCTTCCGATGTTAATGCTGGCTGAAAAGATAAAGCACCTGAAAAGCCATCAGCATTTTGGAAAGGGAAAGAGAAGATCCTAACTACCTGAATAAATAATAATGAGATAGTTCTCATTTATTTGGGGGATAATTAACTGGGTATTTTTGGAGAGGAGAGCAGGGATGGTACTAAAACAATGCTCAGATTTTTATTTTAGATTTTTTTAAATGTCAGGGTATATTTAAAATCCCAACTCTAAATTGGATCCCATCTAGGTTCCATATACATTAAATTAATTTACCTCTATCGACCTTTGGAATCAAAACAGGTATAAAAATGTACTTATATCAACATTCTGCTTAGGTAGAAGCTATAAAGGCGTGCATTAGAAAGATACAATAAAAAAAAAGAGTGGTAAGCAGACTTAAATTACTTGGGAATTCTGTCAAATACACCCTCAAAAATGGTTTGGAAACAAGGCACTTATGAGAAGGTACTGGGTAGGGGGAGGAATAGAAACTGAAGAGCCATTTTATGATAATGGTTAAAAATCAGCATATGGCTTGGTCCTGTGAATGTTTCATTCCTGAGCAATGTTAGAATTCTTTTGAAGTAAGACTTTGAATTGTGCGTGTGCGCGCACGTGCGTGTGTTCTATAGCAGTCAGTTTCTTTAAAAAAAAAAAAAGCACAAGGAAAATAAAACGTGTATGTGTTTTTCCTCCCTTTTCTCATTTGATTCAGTGTGGAGTTGAAAACATCAGAAGATCCGAGTCTCTTAATGGAAATCCATTGTTCTCTGAGGTATCTCTGGCATTACAACCCTTTTAGTAGAACATATCGGAGAGTAATCCTTTGAGAAACTCGCTCAGAATATTGGTTTTTCTCACATATTAGAACATTTTGAGGTCCAATTAATTACAAAAATAAAATCGAAATCCTTACCCTCTCACTCCCTTTTCCTTTAGAGAGCCCCCATTTTCTGAGTTCTATCCACCTACCACTGTCTGATTTAAAATCTGCCTTTCAGAGACCAACGGGGTTTAGCGGGCGGGGTAAGAGGATTTCCCTCTCTAAAGTCTCTATTTTAAGTTTTCTCCAGGCTGAGGATGCTTGGGAGAGAAAGATATTGTAGAACGTGATTCAAAGGGTTCATAATTCAGATTAAAGGAAAACCCCAAGCCACAGTGATTATCAGAACAGATGGGAGAGGAAATGCATGGGTGGGGGAGACAGCAGACTTTTTGTTCTGATGAATCTTTGCCTCTTGTCACCCGCCTTGCAGGCCCTGGCCGATTTGGTGCACTCACACATCCAATCAAACGAGCTGTGCTCCAAGCAGCTGGTTCTGAGCTGCCCGCTCTGCGTAAATCCTGTCTGCAGGGAGACTAAATCCTTCTTCACCAACCAGCAGCTGTGACACCCGCCCGAGGACCCCGTGGGATTAGGCAGATGCCAACCTGCAGATACCTCCGACTCGGAGGACACGGCGGCGGAGGGCGAGTTTAGAGACTGAAGTCACGTTAGAACACGGACAGCCTTGGGACACACACCGTGTGATTTCTTGAGGGACGACTCTGAAATACTTACTGAGGGTTTTCTATTTTATATTGCCAATGTAGTAAACACATACTAGTAAACAAAGTTACTCATTGGGACCGACCACTATCCTACTTAAACAATGAATTTTAAAAATTTATTTTATGAGATGCACACATATTTTAAATACAGATTTTGGGTTTTATTGCCCCCCCAAAAACCTGCAAGGGGACGGAGGTTCGTGGTAGTGGGCTGGCAGTGTGAATGAGGTCTGCTTACAGGTCTTCTGCGTATAGTTGTGTTTTTTTGTTTTTGTTTTTAAGTGAGCATAGTTGAGCAAATGCAATATAATTTGAAAAAGAAATGTTACCTAATCTTTCCTGGGCCCATGGGTTTTACAGAATGCTGGTGAGGCTGGCGAGGGCTGCTTTTGCCAGTGCGGTGACCTTTCATGGTCATTTGGTTCTGGTGTGCGAACCTCTCTTTCTTCACCATCAAACCAAATCAAGGCAGATTCCCTAGACACACAAGACTAACAGGCGTGTAAAAATCCAACCTTTGTCATCGGTGCCTGGGGGAATCTGTGCCACAGGAAAGGGGGCTCCCGCCGCCTCTTGTCTCCGAGGACTCGATGCCGGGAAACGCCGATGGTGCCATTCACCGTGCAAGCTCCTCCCAGGACCTGTGGACCTCTCCCTCAGTCATTTTTGTCTAGGTTGACTGTCTCTTTTCTGCACAATATTTGAAGAATTATTTTTATAAAGTTAACTGTGTTTTGTAACCTTGGAATTTTTTTTTAATTTACGATTTTAATTACAACATTATATTACATGCAATAGGAAATCTGAAAAGTAGAGAAAAGAAAAATAACCACTCTAATGCATTATCTTTCATGTCTTACTTTTTCCTGTGGGTGTTTTTAAGGCCATTGTAACCTTGAATTTGAGTGAAAAGTTCTAAAAATGTATAAATAATATAGGATCAGAGTTTGATCTTCTGTATTTGGATTTGAATGGATTAAAAAAAAAGTCTCTGATAGATCCATAATGAATTTGTAATGATTACTTTGTCTTTCCTTCGTGTCCTAAAACTTTGTTCTTCAAAAGAGCATTGCTTTGATTTTGTAAAAATCCTGTTCCTGAAGTGGAAGTATTAATGGAGTCATAGATCTTCTATATTCAGGATTTACTATATTAATCAATATTATGACATTATTAAGGTTTTAACCAGTTTGATTCATGCTCTCTGTTAAATCAAAACTAATCCAAATTAGTTAATCAAAATTATTGAATCGGGACTTACTTTGTAATGCCTGTCCTCTCTTGTTCATAGTTTGCTCACACCGGTAATGTCTCTGAAATTTAAGTAGCATCTATATATTTTTTTCAAATTGGTTTTGCTATTCATAGATTATGTTTTCAGATAAAGTACAAAGTAGTTCTTTAGAATTTTCCTCATCTATTCCCATCAGCTTTTTGGGGAGTAGGTTCAAAGCAGACTTTGAGTGGCTGTCCCACATGAATTGAATTCTCTGGGTTAGTGTCCGGGTGCTGAAGGCAGGTTATACTTGTGGTCATTCTCCCTACTCAGGTGATTTCCTGAGAGCTTACCTCACTTGGACTGCTTTAGAGTCAAATATATTATAGAGGTGTTATAGAAAATTCCAATTCAAGAGCTCTTGAGAGGGTACCTGAGTCCCCTCATTTGTCAAGGAAGCTTCCAAATTACCCTTGAGCTATCTGGAGTAATATCATTGATTCTGAGCTGGGTCCTGACTGGCCTTTGTAGGAAGAGGCTAAGGGGGATTTATTGGGATAACTGTCCATGGCATTAGTTGTTCTAAGAAGTGTTACCTCTAACTTATTAACCAAAGATGGGTAAGGGTCATACATGAGGGTAGCATTTGATTGGACAAACTCAGCAATTGTTTAAAAAAAAAAAATATATATATATATTGATTCCAGAGAGAGAGAGAGAGAGAGAGAGAGAGAGAGAGAGAGAGAAATAAAAACATCAAGGATGAGAGAGAATCATTGATAGGCTTCCTCCTGCACGGCCCACACTGGGTGCCGAGTCTGCAACCTGCAACCCCGGCATGTGCCCTTGACTGGAATCAAACCCAGGGAACCTTCAGTCCGAAAGCCAAAGCTCTATCCACTGACCCAAACTGGCTAAGGCACAATTGTTCTTTTTAGAGCTAATAGGCTTTGAGACTTACTATCCTATTTGTCAACTTTGAAATAAAAATGTTTGTCCTGGTAATTAGCCATGCACGGTTGGCATTTTCTTCAAGCTGCACTTAGGTGCAGACCTGGCTTTAATTGATGAACCAACTTGTACAGAAAACTTGCTGGAGCTGCGATGATGAGACAGCTTAGCTTGCCAGGGTTACGGAAGGCCCAGCCATGTGTACAGCACAGAAAGAAGCAATCTTCTGAAGAACATGCAGTCTGGAACTACTTACCTTTTTAAAATTAAAAGAAATGTCAACACTCAAGACTTGCTTCATATCAGGAGAAATGAAACTTGTTAAAAAAGCCCTTTAAAGGTTGTATAGTGGCATGCTATGCCGACTGAATAGTCAAAATCCAGGACTTTTCCCTGGAATACACATCCTTGTATTCCCAAGTAATCCCATGCACAGAGCGTAACCTTCCTCTAGGATTCTGATACCTCTTTCCTTATGGCTGAAATTACTCAGACAATGATGGCTACATAGGTATGCAGAGAACGCACTTTCTGCTCCACGATGCCCAAACTAAGCCTGTCAGAGGTGCATTTTATTAGGAATCCTAAATTCATGTTATTTACCTGTTTAGCTGCTCTATAAAAATAGGTATTTTCCCCTTGGTGAAAATACACTGACTTGGTGAGATGAGTCTCAGAAGGAAGTCATTGCATCCCACCACCCTCAGCTAACCTATTCTCATCAATGGGGTATTTAATTCAAGAAACCCTAACTGAAGGCATGCAAGAGAGTGTTTGCTCAATTTGATGCCGCTGTGTTTATCCAAAACCTGCTAGTATACCCGGAGGGTGAGTCCACACCACTGAGTAGGGCAGCAGGAAGACCACACCTTCCTGAGCGTAGGTAAGCACGTGGGTCCTGTTCTTAATACTCTGGAGATCTCCAGGATTCTTTGTGCTGATCCCTCTGTGTCCCACCAGGGCCAGGCACCCTTTCCCAGCACAGCACTGCTTGTCCATGGGGATGGATGGGGTAGGGGTCAGGGGACAGCTTGTGTGGCTATAGCTGGAGGGAAGAGTTTAGAGTTGACTTTAAGGGAAAAAAAATCTGTGTGTGAGCACGTGTGTGTGTGACCATGTGTGTGTAAGCACGTGTGTGTGTGTGTGTGTGTGTGCGCGCGCGCGCACGTGCGCGCGCACAGGTGCATAAGCCTAAAGCCTCCTACCTTGTCTTTGAGCTCTTTGCCTTGCCTGAAAAACCCCTCTGTTGGAATCCTAACGGTGGCATTAGAAACAGGTTGCACAACATTAGGTGGAAACTGGAAACCCATTAAGGTGTCACAATCCGGAAAATAAAATTCTGAGTTGGCCCTAACATTAGTGCCCTACATTAGTCATTCAGCGCTCAGTCTAACCAGCAACCTGGGCAATCCCCAGAGGAGGGCAAAAGCTAATCATTTCTTTGGTGGTTTATAGCAATTATACAATTAAAACATTTTGTCAAGGTCGTGCTCTAGAAAGGCTTTGCAAATATTATTCCAAGGAATTCCATTCTTAGTGCCCACTCATTGAGATCCCTGTGGTACCGAGCTGGCGGTGGCTACCAGTGGGCTCTTGAGAAATTAGTTGATGCTGCCAGTGTTTGCGGAATTGCACTTAAGCAATGAGAGATACCAGGTGGGGCCGACTCTCTGTGGGGTCCCCGCCCCCTGTGTGAGATTGACCGTGCTCTGGGAAGTGGGTGCCCGCTGGAGAACACAGCTGTAATGTTGTAGGGCCCAGCAGAGGAAGAACTGCTGTTGCTTTCACTGTGGGAATCGGATTAAGCCTTTCTACAGGGAAAAGGAAGCGGAAAACAAATGCACCCTGTGATAATCAGTTTCTTACAATAAATATGCTTTGATAGTGCTGGCTTAGTTGTTTTTAGCTGAAATCATTAGCTTCTATTTTTAGTATAACAACTACTGGCTAAATTAGTCTACAGTAAGCCATTAAGATGGATGTTGGAATTAAAAACATTTTTGGAAAAAAGCCTGGTTTGGGCCTTTATTAAGAGCCCTTGGGCAGGAGCGGGGTCCTGTGTCAGCTGCTTGAATGCTGTCTCTGACCTTCAGGAGTTTGGTCTTAGCGGCCTGCCCCCGAAACGGAAGCCCACAGGCCGACGTTTCTCCTTCCCGTCTACCCGATGGGCTGAACTTACACTTTCCTAACATGTTGAGAACGAAGATCCCTACCTGGTTTGGCTTGGAGGCAACCAATGGATGTGTCTCTCTCACATCAAAGTTTCTCTCTGTCTGTCTCTCCCCCTCCCTTCCACTCTCTCTAAAAATCAATGGAAACATATCCTCGAGTGAGGATTAACAAAACACACACACACACACACACACACAAATCAACAACAACAACAACAAAAACCACACACAACAAAATAAATTAATTTTAAAAAGAAATAATACATTTTTCTCTGAGAATTCATAAAGTATTCTGTATTTCTATCTTTTTCTCATTTAAAAAAATATAGTTAAATAGGACACAATAGGCTACCCAAACCTATAAGCAAGAATGTGCTAGATCATGAGAATCAATTTTTAAAATTCTGGTTGTGAAACAGCATTTTTAAAAAATATATATTTTATTGATTTTCCACAGAGAGGAAGGAAGAGGGATAGAGAGGTAGAAATGTCAAGGAGAGAGAAACATCGACCGGCTGCCTCCTGCACACCCCCTACCGGGGATGTACCCGCAACCAATGTATATGTCCTTGACCAGAATAGAACCTGGGACCTTTCAGTCCGCAGACCGATGTTCTATCCACTGAGCCAAACTGATTTTGGCTGAAACACCATTTATTAAAAATTCTATAACTTACATTAAATTGTATTAAAAATAAAGGTAACAAATTTCACCACTTTTCAATTACTTTACTATACTTTATCATCTTTGCTGTAGAGGTTACATATTTTATTGGACCTACATGATTGAAATATATATATATATATGAAAGGCTAATATGCAAAATGTTCCCTCGGGAGTTTGACCAGGAGACTGGGAGTTAGGTCACTCCCTATCACATGAACTGACCACCAGGGGGCAGCATGGAATGATGGAAAGCTCCAATTAGCCCTGATCGCTGGCCAGGCTTAGGGGACCTTCCTTACCTGTGCACGAATTTCGTGCATCGGGCTTCTAGTACTATATAATGACCAATTTCTGTGCCTCTTTCCAACTTTAGTGACATCACATTGGTGGCCTGAAATTGGCTATTAGATTGTGGAATTCTACAATGTAGAAAATTTGCTACAATGTAGCAAATACTACAAATGAGTAATTGATTGCTTTGTTGATTATCTAGACTTAAGAAAGTGATGGAAAAAATGTTAATAATGCAGATTAACTATTGTGTCTATAGCCATTACATTGTGAATAGCA
This sequence comes from Vespertilio murinus, assembly GCA_963924515.1. Lineage (NCBI taxonomy): Eukaryota > Metazoa > Chordata > Mammalia > Chiroptera > Vespertilionidae > Vespertilio > Vespertilio murinus. The sequence continues at coordinate 50,483,191 of OZ004709.1, forward strand.
CTAACACTAGAACCTGCCATTACTTGAAAACTATTATCTGACTTATCCAACTGAAGTTTCCACATGCAAAGATGTTATTTCACGTTTGCATTATCATTAATGCAAACATTAATATTAAACATTCATCTCAGTACTACATGGTTGACCAGTTACAACCACAGGTTGGCTACAGATTTGTTGGCCACAAAAATCAACAAAAGCATTCTTTGAGAATCCAGTGACTATTTGGAATTCATAGTAAAGAGTACTGTGCTTTATTATTACTTGTGAATTGCGTTTCCAACCTCTTTTAGAGGTAAAATTTATAGCAAACATACGCCCACACATACATGCACTGGTGGTTTTTTCAGAGAGCTGGTTGGCGACCATTTCCCAGCACACACTGCCTTACCGGGACCTTTCCTGGGATGATGGGAAATGATGTATGTGGACCGCACACTGGTATTGTTCTCCAGATTCATTATAGAGAGAGGGGCAGCTCTCTATACATCACTGTCTAGTTAGAGTGGAAGCTAACCCACAGTGACTAGATATTTTAATCTTCTTAGTAAGATTCCGATCGTCTTCAACAAAATCCCATGGGCCTGCCGCACTGACAGAATCCCTGAGAAGAACCCTCAGACGGCGAAGGTCTGAAGGGCAGGTTTCCTCCCACTTCTCATCTCACCGGGCCGTGGAGACTGTCAGCGAGGGCCCGGACTCACGGGGACTCGAGTCTCTCCCTCTGGCCATCAGCCGTGGTTCTCTGGTCTCACGGGGGTGGTTTCTTCCATCTGTGCCTCCTGTGGGCCAGACCTTATGACACCCGTGACAGCCGGAGAGACTGAGGTGGAGCACAGCACCCAGAGCAGCCCGGGAGGCCTCCGGGCGTCCTCACTGAACCCCGAGGCCCTCTCAGGCCTGTGTCAGCATCATACTCTCCCCACCGCTCCGGCTTCATGGTTCCTATGGTTCCTGAAGCAGGGCGATCTTTTCCCGGGGCTGGGCTCTGCAGACGAGCAGTTTTTTATTTGTGTCTCTCTCTGGGCAGAAAGAAAACAACACAACCCCAAACTGCGTCGAACAGGGAATTCCAACCTCTTCCTCTGCCCCAGAACGTGACCAAAACGGAGGTGGCTCCTCTCTGCTGCCACTTCCTGCGCCCCCGCTCGGCTGCCTTCTGCGCTGCTTTCTTCCGATTGCAGTCCCCGGTTATCCTTTGCCACAATCCTTTGATCCTCAGGAGCTAGGGAAATCTTCAGGGCTTTATGCTGATCCCTCCGTATCCCCCCGGGGCCAGGTACCCAGCGGAGCCTGCCTCACCTGCCTAAGAGCTGCGTGTCTCTCCCGCCGTTGACTGAGCCACACAAGGCAGCACTTCCAGGGTGTGTGGCAGCGCGGTTAGCGTCGCTTCTCAAAATAACGGAGCTAGACTTCCCTGGACCAAGGAGACAGGCTTCCCCGAGCTTCTGCCTGTTATTTCCGTCCGAGTTAGCACCATCTGGGCCCGATTACCTCCTGATCGCGTTTCACTCTCAGCTGAGTCATCCACGAGCCAGTGCAGGTGGAGCAGAGGTGGCTCAAGGAGTCTCTGGAGGTGAGTCAGGGAGCTTCTGGGGTGGCCCACGGGCTGGGAGCCAGAGCGGTGGCAAACCAGCCGCCTCCCCCAGGGGTCAGTCTCAGGGCCAAGGCCCTGGAGTTGTCTGACGCGGACATGGCACCTCCTCGGCAGACACTCTTGTTCTTTTTATTTTTTTTTAAATATATTTTATTGATTTGACACAGAGAGGAATTGAGAGGGATAGAGAGTTAGAAACATCGATGAGAGAGAAACATCGATCAGCCGCCTCTTGCACACCCCCTACCGGGGATGTGCCCGCAGCCAATGTACATGCCCTTGACCGGAATCGAACCCGGGACCTTTCAGTCCGCAGGCCGACGCTCTACCACTGAGCCAAACCGGTTTCGGCGACACTCTTGTTCTAATCCTGGTTTGGGCCCATCAAGTTTAGAAAGTTAAGCACGAGTAGATGGTCTTTCTTTGGCTCTGGAGAGAGCACTGCAAGAGGAAACATGTAAGTGGCCACAAGGAGGGTGAAGAGTAGGCAAACTGTCGAGGTGTGTAAATATTGAAAGTTTTCCGTGTAATATGTTATCCTTTTCAAACAACATTCCCATCCTGCCTTAGTCTGTGCAGGCTCAGTCCTGGTTGAAGCAGGGGTCTGGGAAGATTGACCCTCATTTCAATATATGGATTTCTGTTTCTGAGAGTATGCAGTGGTGTGCTGGTAACTGCTTAACAACTGGCTCTCTTGGGGGGGAAGGGGAGAAGGACCCTGATTTATAGCGTCTGCCGATTTCTATGGCATAAAGACTCTCACCGCAGCAGATCCCAAGCTGCCATGGTGTGTCACTGATGGCAGAGCTGGGAAGAGACGCCAATAGTTGGCTCTCTGGAACCAGTACAAGTAGCCCCATCACACGCCTGGCTCTTATGCCAGAGACTTTGCTTGCCATGTATTCTTGAATGTTCCCTCTCCCAGTTCCTGTCTTGAGCAGAATCCTGAGCACTCCTGGGGGTGGGGAAAGCCAAAGAAAGAGCGAGGCCGATGGCTTTCAGAACCTCCAGTGCAGCGATGGGAGCTGCAATCAGTGGGCAGAGAGAGCTGGGAGCCGGCGCCTGTGGCCTGTGAACGCGGCCTGGGCCAGCCCTTCTGCAGAGAGGCCTGCTCCAGGGGCAGGGGGCGGGCTCTGGGTTCTTTGTGCCACCCTCTCTAATCACTTTTGTATATTTGAAGATCTCCAGGATTCTAAAACCGCTGCTCTGTCCACCTGAAAAGGTTGCTGCGGGGATAAGCTAAGACAGTGCATAAAACCATATTTTAGACAGAAAGGGCTTTGCATCTGTGATGGGCTTATTAAGCTAATTAACATCTAGGACTATTTGGAAGTCGTACCCAGGTCAAAATTTTAAAAAATATATATTTGTCTCATAACAAATTATAAAAAAAAATTAGAAAGTGAGACAAATGGATATAAGGGGAAAATCATCCATAATCTTATGATGCCCATAATCATCCATCATCTTATAATTGTGATGATGCTTGTCTCACATAGTTTGTGCATGCGCATAACATACTCTGAATTTATAAAAATATACATATCACACCCTGGCTAGTTTGGCTCAATGGATGCTTTGAGTGCTTAGGTTCTCCAGGATTCTGCTCAGGACAGGAACTGGGGAGGGAACATTCGAGAAGTTGACCTCACTGAAAGGTCCCAGGTTCAATTCCGGTGAAGGGCACATGCCTGGGTTGCAGGCTCCATCCCCAGTAGGGGGCGTGCAGGAGGCAGCTGGTCAATGATTATCTCTCAATCTCTCATCATTGAGGTTTCTATTTCTCTCTCCCTCACCCGTCCTCTTTGAAATCAATAAAAAAATATATTTTTAAAAAATAACCATATCGTTCCTATTCTTAATACTCTGTATTGCTTGCTGAATATCTCATGGGCATATTTTATTTATCAACATATTTTCTTTTACAGCATAGTTTTAAATGCCTGCACAATATTATATTTTATGGAGATGTTGTAATTTGCTCACTCCTTTTGATCATTGGAACTTTCTATTATTTTCATTTTTTTGCTTATATTCAATAACCATCCTTATAGACAAAAAAAAAAATCTTTGAATAGCCCAGCTGGTGTGGCTCAGTGGTTAACCATTGACCCATAAACCAGGAGATCATAGTTTGATTCTCGGCCAGGGCACATGCCTGGGTTGAGGGACCAATTTCCAGTAGGGTATATTCAGGAGGCAGCCGATTAATCATTCTTTCTCATTCTCTCCCATCATTAATGTTTCTCTCTCCCTGCCTCTCTCTGAAATCAGTAAAAATATATTTTAAAAAAATCTTTGAACTTGTCTTCCATCATTTCCATAGGAAACATTTTCAGAAGTGGATTTTCTGGATCAAAGGATATTTTTGCAGATTAAAAGAAAGGATTATATGAGATCACATGCATAATTCATGTAGTACAGTGCCTCTCTCTCTCTCTCTCTCTCTCTCTCTCTCTCTCTCTCTCGCTCTCGCTCTCTCCTCCCCCCCTCTCTCCCTCTCTCCCCGAGTGTGTGCGTGTTGAAGGTAGTATTACTTGTGTTATTCACTTGGTTAGCAGATTATACTGTTCTCAGTGGTGACTTTATTCGAGGTGCTGGAACTTTATGTGTTGTTTTTTCGGGGAGTATTATGAAGCAAGTATGGTGGCAGAATAGATGTTACAGAAGTTCAGAGCTCTCACAGAGCCTCTAGGAACCAGGGATCAATTCTCCGGTCCTGCCTTTTATGTTCCTTGTGGCTGTTTACTTTTGGTCACTTGCCCTGGTGGGTCATGGGTAGAAGAAGGAGAGCCAGACTATAAAGCTGTCAATCCCGATTCATCAATAACTTTGCAGAGTTTGAATGTTGGGAGAAAGCTGAGTTTCAGGTGAAAACAGCCTGGGGGATTATGTATGGATTTCACTTACCCTTTATGGGTCTGCAGGTACCTGAGCACTTACTTGCCTGCGTGTCCCCCACGTCCCCCTGCCCCTGCGTGGCTCTGAGCCAGCTCCCAGAGGGCAGAGCTGTCCATCAGAGCCAGGCAGGCCTCCAGCTCAGGTGACCATTGCATTTGCACAATTGTCCCTTTAAGAAAGGTCAGCGGGGAATGTGTTTCTTCCTGCCTCTATGCTCCTGAAGGTTTTCATGTCCCCAGTAATCCACGGCAGGCCTGGGCTAAGGCCAAGTTGCCCATCAATATTTTAAAGTAGTGGTGTTATAAAATTTATGGAAGACGCACAAAGGACAATTCCCTGAAGTAACGAGCCCGCTGAGAAGGGATATTGGCTAAAAGAAGATTTCCCACTTTGAAACAGTGTGAGATCAAGTGCCAAGCTGGGGAGACCCTTTATGTGCATGGGCTCGGAGCTCAGTGGAGAGGTGATCCAACCTGGTTTCAAATCCCACCTACGATTGTTAATTTATTTGGTTATCTATTAACAGTCTCCTGGCAGCTTACTTTTATGTTTAAAATTAAGTGCTTGATTGATTATTTTCTAGGACAGTGATGGGATGTTGTTCTCTACTTAAGCCAATCCATTAGTGGGCTCTCATTACTTCCTTTCTTGGTTCATTATGCGTGTGCTCGCCTGTGGGCACCCACATGTGTGCCCCTGAAGGTGGGGGCAGTTGGAGGCTGGAGGAAAGGCATCTTTATTCTGAAAGTGGAGGAAAGTTGGGCTTTTATATACAAAGTCCTGAAACTACATTTCCGCAAGCATTTCCCACTGTGTCCAAGGAGTGGTGGTTAATTCTCAGCACCATCCAAGCAGCGTCCCAGAGAATTTTTATTACGGTGATTTCATTTTGTAAGAAATCTTAGTATAAGCTTTTATTTTTTTAAAAAACATCTACTCCCCTTTTATCTGCTTTGGCGGTATCTTCATATATTTTCAAGATTTGCTTCTGAGGATTGAGAGTCAAATTTTTAAAAAAATTTGGCTTATTAAATATTGAATAGACACAAAAAATAACGTACATAGGCAGAGAGAACCTCCTGACTCTTGGGCTTGGGCATATTTTTCATTGTGCTGGTTATTTATTGGTCCCTCAGCCCTCAGCTTGTCTAGGTGTGGCCTGAGGCAGCCTGATGTCCTGGGCAGTTCACTTCTGGCCACCAGGAGAAGGGCTTCTCAGAGCAGCACAAACAAAGCAGGATCTGACCTGTGTTCTACCTGGAAAAGGTTGAGAAAGAAAGGGACACAGAGTCTCTAGAATGACAATCAAAAGAGCATCTGTGTCCACAGCACACAGCTTAAGAAGCAGACTGTCATTCCTGTGTTAACCTGCCTTCACCTGGGGTAGGTGGCCTTCCCATTTATAGATGAGAAGAGTAGGTACAGGGAAGGATGGCTCGGTCCATCAGCGGTGAAGAGAGGAGGAGCATTCGGTCACGTGATTGGTATGAGCTGTCCCAGAGCCATCTTGTAAGGAGGGCCAGCTCCTCTGTCCTTCGTCTCATAACCCAAAGGCTCAAGAGGCAATGCGTACCATGGACCATGTGTCATATAAGAGGCATGTTTCTAAACATTTCCATGGAAACAGAAGTTTTGTAAGTCTAATGACACTTAACACACATTTGGGAGGGATGAGGACCAAAAGGAAACCTTCACTGAGGGTAAGAGCCCTTCTCCCACACACTCCCACCCTGCCCATTTGTCAATCCTGATTTTTTACTTCAGGCTAGAACACGTCCGGTTTCATTTACTATGTCTTTTTAAAAATATATATTTTATTGATATTTTACAGAGAGGAAGGGAGAGAGATAGAGAGCTAGAAACGTCAATGAGAGAGAAACACCAACCAGCTGCCTCTTGCACACCCCCTACTGGGGATGTGCCCGCAACCAATGTACATGCCCTTGACCGGAATCGAACCCCAGGACCTTTCAGTCCACAGACCGACGCTCTACCACTGAGCCAAACCGGTTTCGACTACTATGTCTTACTAAGAGAAAGAAATGAGATCTCTTAGGCAAAAGGCAGATGGGAATAACAACCCCCCCCAAAAAAAATCCCTGGAAGCTTGTTTACAATGGTAAAGAGCATGAAGATGGCGGGTTGAGGTCTGGGCTGGGGGTTGGTGCTAACTTTCCAGGTGGTCTCTATGCTCTCATCCTTGCCAGAAGTGTGGAGGTTTCAGTTTCACAGGACCTACCACTTTGGCCTCAGGCAAAAGGTTGGATGATGTAGCAGACAGATGGGCTGGCTCCCGCTGGACCCACACCATCCCAAAGGAACATGACTCCTCATTCCACCAGGTTTTGGTTTCTGAGGGCTGCTAGAACAAATCACCACCCACCGGGTGGCTAAAAAATAAAGGAAATGTCTTCTTTTGCAATTCTGGAGGCCAGAAGTCTAACGTCAAGGTGTTGGCAGGGCCATCTTCCCTCTGAAGGTTCTAGAAGTATATCTCCCTACCACTTCCAGTTTCCGGTGACTCCACGTTCCTTGGCTTATGGCACATCACTCTCATCTCCTTCATCAGGAGGGTTTTTCTGCATCTGTGTCTTCTCCTTCTTCTATCTCTTATTAGGACACTTGTCATTGGATTTAGGGCCCACCCAGAAAATCCAGGATGATCTCACCTTGAGATTCTTAATTATATCTCCAAAGACCCTTTTCGAAAAATAGGCCACATCCCCAGGTTCTGGGAGTTAGGATGTGGACATATTTGGGCGGCGCGGCGGGGCACCGTCCAACCTCTACACAACCCTTTTTTCTTTCCCAGAAACCACTCCACACACTCCTCAGGGTTTGGTAGGCTCACATCTCCCGCTTATGAGGCAGCATTGTATGATCGTGGCATAGACACGAGTCTCAGGTATGAGGTGGTGGTTCTAAGCACAGGCCTGGAATCCAACAGAACCTGGAGCCAGTCCTGGCTCCCAGTGTACCACCTGTGATATTAGGAGGGTGGCGTCTACCCACAACTTATTGTAAAGATGAATCGACCAGACAGATAAAAAGCAAATGGTCTGGACCAGGGCAGTCGCTGAGTGTGTAGTCATTATTATGGGTGTGAATGCAGGAATCTGAGCCTCTGTCCTGACCAGTCCCAACCAGTCATGTGACCTCTGGTGGTGCCACCGCTCTGAGCATCTCGGGGGTATAAAGAGGCACTGATCTCATAAACTGACTCCCAGTCTTTTCAGCCACAGCGGCCTTGTACCCTCAACCCAGTGGAAACTGTGCAGGACACTCTGAAGCTGTGCCAACTCTTACCTTTTTTTAAAAAAAAATCCTCACTTGAGGATATGTTTTATTGATTTGAAAGAGAAAGAAAGGGAGAGTGAGTGAGAAAAACATTGATTGGCTGACTCCTGCATGCCCCTTACTGGGGATCAAGCCGGCAACTGTGGCAAGTGCCTGTGACCCAGAATTGAACTGGTGACCTTTTGGTGCATGGCCAACTGAGGCACACTGGCCAGGGCACTTACATGTGTTTTGTTTTTTGTTTTGTTTTTGTTTTAAGAAATAATACTTAAACATTAAAATAAATTTAAAAAAGAATTGCCCTGGCCGATTTGGCTCAGTGGATAGAGCATCAGCCTGAGGACTCAAGGGTCCCAGGTTCGATTCCGGTCAAGGGCATGTACCTTGGTTGCAGGCACATCCCCAGTGGGGTGTGTGCAGGAGATATTTCTCTCTCATTGATGTTTCTAACTCTCTCTCTCCCTCTCCCTTCCTCTCTGTAAAAAGTCAATAAAATGTATTTTTTTAAAAAGAATGAAAACTTCAATAGTCATGAAAAATGGGAGCATCTCTTACCCAGCTCCCTAACAATTTGAATAGCATTTCTAATTCATTCAGAAATTAGTCTGTCCTCTGCCTGGGGGCATGTGTGCCAGGTATTAAGGACCGTTGAGGGGCAATCTGTGCAGTATGGGAGGGGACATCTGTTCTGCAGAATGTGACCTGCTTTGTGGGGCCAACCTTTCACCTAGTTGACAAGTCCTCATCTTTTTTTCTCAGCTGCCTGCTCCATAGACTCTCAGCCTGCCTCGGAGGACGGTTCTAGTGGCCACAGGGAAAGCACTAGGCCTTTGACAGGCCTCACGTATCTGTCCGTGGCAGCCTCAGCCCCTGGGCAAACCTTTGGAGAGGAAAATGCTTGATTTTCCAATGATGGCGTGGTATTGACCAGTGTGTGTGGTGTGAGTGTGTGCGCATGTGTGTGGACAGGCTCTGGGGGGAGGAGGGGAGGAAACCAATGTATAAATCACATCTTGCAAATCCTTCCATTCTGAGCCGATTGTAAACTCATCGCTGTGCTTTCCTCAAGCTCTGATTTATGTATTGGGATCACGGGGTTTGTGTCCCTTCTTCTGGCTGTACGTTTGGATTTAGCAGGGTGCTCCATAAAAATGTTTGATGATTTGCATGCTCCAGGCTGATTGAGTTGCATTCTTTATATGACCATTTTTAGATGGATTGTCTCTGGGGGCCTCGGTCCTTTTGTTTTCTGAGGTTCAGAGGTTACATCAAAAACCTCCCTGCCTGCTGCCTGAGGTGACCTTTGCACTCCAAAGGGCACAAGATCACAAGGCCATAAAATCAGGCACAAACACTAAAGGTGTCATTCTGATTGTCCTCTGTGGACAGGAGTTTAGGGCGTGATCACATGATTCGGGGGAGAGGACGTCCCGAGAGAGCAAAAAAGCAGGGGATACCATGCATGTGAATCTCCATCCATAGCCAGAAGAATATTAAAAAGCCTGGGGGGGGGGGCGGACATCCACATTCTGCAAATTGCTAAAAATGTCAGCTGTATCTTTCGGCAGCCATTTCTGCTAGGACGGGCCTGGGAATGTCAAGCATGCCACATCTGGAGACCCGTTCGGTGAAAGATGCTGTTTTTTAATTGTGTCGCCCTAATCAGGTTCATTTTGCCGTGTTTTGCCCACCCTGGCGGGCAGGGAGGCGGCAGGGAGTTATCGGGAACAGGGCTAGCTGCTAGCTCGCGCTGTTCAAACTCTCAGGAAGGACAGCAGCCCAGATGAAATGTGAGAGCCAGGGGCTGGCACAGCTTGGAAGGAAGAGCTCTAGATTAGCTGTTGGTTTTTTTTTTAAAAGGGGAAGAAGCCCTGGCTCGGCGTCAAACCTCCCAAGAGTATGTGATTAGAAAGGGGGGAAAATCTATTTGGAATAATGATAAAAGGTCTCCTTGGTGGCTGGCTAGAATTTCAGGGCAAACCAAAACAAACATGCCAGGGACATGCAGCCGAGCCCCGCAGGGCCCCAGGCCGAAAAGTGAAGGCGCGCAGGCTCTGGATCCTTGACACCAGATAAATTATCCAGAATATTCCAAAACCATAAATGAGCTTCTACTGATTCACGCGGAGGTTTCCAAGGTCTTTCAAAAATGCATGTGAGGAGCATTTGCACTCCCCAGAGGCAGGGGAATTGCTCCACAGCAGCAGAAAGGCGTGGAGCCCAGCGGAAAGCCTACGGCTGCAAATAAGCTGCCGCCACCGTGGAAAAAAGCCCATGAGAGGGATCGGGAGGAGGGGGAGGGGCCGCCCTTGGAGAGAGGTGGGCATTGCACTGAGAGGGAACCCAGCTGCACGACCCAGGGGACCCAGAGATGTCTGTCCCCAGATGTTACCTATGCCCAAGCCTATTGGAGGGAAGGGATGTTTTTAAAGAAGTGAGTGTGTAGAAATCTGAGCTCCCCCCAAGGTCGAGGAAAGGGGACACTCCTGACCTGAAAGCCCTCCTGGAGGCAATGGGTTTGAAGACTATAAAGGGCCAGGCAGATATTTGAGAATTTGAGACTAAAAACTTGAGCATTGACTATAGCTAAGGAGTGAGAGGCCCAGGTAGAGACGGGTGGAGGGAGAGTGAGGGGTTGGGGGCGGCCAGAGGGTAGTCGCTCTCACGAGGATGACTGGTTCTTCCCGAGCTGGGGAGGGATGAGATAGACCGGAGGAAGGACGTTTTCTCCGGAATGACGAGGTTTTATGTTTGTTCCAGGGCCTGGACATTTAGGGATTCGTCCCCCAGAAATGCTGAGCAACTGAAGTAAACTGCTTGTCTGTCGCTACCTGTTAGAGCAGCTATTTTGAAGGGAAAGCAGGGTTCAGCTGTGAATTGACTGGGGAGTTCAAGTGCTTGAGCAGCCCGGGTCTTTGAAAGGCGGCATCTGCTCAGGGCTTCTGTCTTCTCTGATCACCGGCCTTGTCTCCTGACACTGCTCTGGGAGAGCTCAGAGAGGGTCTTCCCGGGGCCTTGAGCTTTCTTGGATTTGGATCAGGGGCAATTTAAGCCCATGAGTTTCCCTGGTTCTCTTGATGGGAAAGAAGTCACCTTGGGGGGGAAGGAGACAAATCTCAAGGCTGGAGGACAGTAATGAACAGAGGACGATGTAGATTGAGGAGGGCTGCTGAGAGCAGGTTGGGGAGAACACCTGGTGGGGCCGGTTTGGCTCAGTGGGAAGGAGAAGATGCTCCTTCAAGCTCCCGAGCTGCTGGTCACCCTGGTCTGTGGGCCTGCGGTGGGCTGTCTGCCCTTTCCATCTGTCTGAAGCCCACCTTTTCTCAAAAGACTAAAGTAAACCCCCCACCTCCAGGAAGTCTTCCTGGTCCAGATTTTTCCTTCGTGGTCACGTGGTGTACCATTTGTTCGGCATGCATTTTACTTGGTTTTCAGGTGTCAATCCAACAGCCTGCTCAAGTGTATATGTATTTCTATGTGTATATATAGTATGTACGTACGTCAACATCTGAACCCTTCCACAGCTTGACTTGAGATTCCTCCAGAGCAGAAACTTCATCTTTCCTGTCACTCATCCCCCTTTAAAAGTATGTCTTGGTTAATTGATGTATTGACTTCTTGGGCCCAGCACACATCTTCCCTTGAAGGACATTCATTTTATTAGAAGCTCAGTGGGAGAGCGATGATTAAAAATCCTTCCAGTTCCCTACTGCAATGCTCCACGAGTCCACAGGATGTAGAATAGCCGCATGAATGACAGCAGAGTCCTATGTCACTTCCACCCAGTGGCACTCTCAGAGGAGTGGACAGGAGTTCAGTTCTGATGGGTGTTGGGTGAGCCTGGTGGGGAACACAGGCTCTGGCACCTGGACTCCACCCTGAGAGATTCTGGTGTAAATGGTCCAAGTTGTGACCCTGGCTTAAGTATCTCTTACGAGCTCCTCAGATGGCTCTATTGTGTAGCCTGGGTTTGAGATCACTGGTCTATATGATGAAGTAAGACTGTCTCCTGACTCCTGGGTTTACCTGTTACACTTGCACGGATCAGCAGTCTCTGAATCTCAATTCCAATTAGTGGAAGAGGACTTTTGATTGGCTAAGCTTGGGACCAGGTGTCCACTTTGGTCCAATTAGTCATGGCTTGGGGGGCGGGGGCAGGGGCTAGCAATGTCATGAACTATAAACCCGGCTATTGCTACTCCTTTCAATTTGGGGTATAATTCCCAAGAGTGGGAGGCTGTGAGCTGGGCAGATATCCCCAAAGGTAACTGGTACAACTTCTTGTGCCATTATGGCACCAAATTCTACTTCAATGGTTTGTTTTGAGGTCTGTGAGCTCTTTAAGGGCAGAGACTGTCATTTTGTGAGACCCCCTATATTAATCATATTTTAGGATGCTAACATCTTGGAGCTTTGCAGACCTAGGAATTGACTACCCCTCCCAGGGTTAGCTAATTCCTGGAGACAATAAACATCTTGTTTGCAAGCCTGATTTTGATATGCAAACTAACCAATCCTGTATCCACACAATCCATCTCTCTTCTTTCATCAGGCTCCGGCAGTCCAGGACATTTTCCTCCTGTCCCCAACTCCCCAAGGGCCAGGTACTGGGCAACTGGGTACCTCCCTGAGAGCCCAGAGCCTGCTGAAGTGCTTCCCACTATCCGATCCCAAGCTGTTTACCCTACCTCTCCCATCCCTTCCTGTGAAATCAGCAATGCAGACTTTGTCCACACTTTCCCCTCGTTCTTCCTACCTCCTGACTGAGTCTAGTAAAAGACAGTAACAAACTGTCTTTTCTTATAATGACCGTGCAGAACACTTTAGATATCATTTTTAGCCCCAGAAGTTTCCCTTGTATCCCTTCTAAGTCAGCGATAACCACTATATAAGTTTTAGATGTTCTTTTAAAAAAAATATATTTTTTATTGATTTTTTTATAGAGAGGAAGGGAGAGAGACAGAGAGCTAGAAACGTCAATGAGAGAGAAACATCAACCAGCTGCCTCCTGCACACCCCCTGCCGGAGATGTGCCCGCAACCAACGTACATGCCCTTGACTGGAATCGAACCCAGGACCCTTCAGTCCGCAGATGGACGCTCTACTACTGAGCCAAACCAGTTTCGGCAAGTTTTAGATGTTCTTGAACTTCATATAAGAAGGGACTCTTTATATCTGGCGTCTGAGATTCATCCATGTTGCTGCAAGTATCTGTAGCTTGTTCTTTTTTTTATGGCTGTGTAGTATTTCATCACATCAAGACAGGTCCTCCAGGACCTGCTGACGGGGTGCAGCTAACTGTCTTTCCAGCACCATTCACCTCCTGATCTGTTTGTTGGCTTCACCATTCTAGAACCCCAGCACCTGGCACAGTGCCAACAGCATAGAAAGCAAATGATACATATTTGCTGAATAAGTTGAATGAATGGATAGATGGATGGATGAGAAGACCCTTGAGCATGTAATGGGGGCCTGGGTGTGACGTTACATGCCTGATCTGGCCCTGGCTGATGGATGCCTGGATCACTTGTCCCAAGTTCCCTCCCCTGTCATAAGAAGGACCTCAGGCAATTACAGTGGAATGACAGAATGGAGGGGCCAGATGACTCCCTGAAAAATAGCAATGAAGTCCCAGGGCAGAAGGAAAGGAATGGTAGTGTCTGTAGGTAGAAATGAAGCATTAGCGTGCTGTGACATTTATGTCACTGAGCTAGGCCTTTCTCCTCACATTCTTTTTCTGGGACAAAACGTGCCCGGCACCAAGAACTGTTGTCCCTTCTGGTCAAAACTGGGGGACACTGACAAACTCCATCCTGGTTCATTAGACCCCTCGATGAATGATGGGAAAAGGAGGGAAATCGTGGAGCACCCTTAATGAACCAGGAACTCCGGTGATGGATGGATGGAAGCGAACATTAATCTATTCTTACTCACGGCGATGATGTCATTTTTTAACCAACCGTGAACATCACCAGAAGCCAACCTGGAGACAGAGCAGTGATAATGGGGGTGAGGCTGCCCAGGGACTAATGTTAACCAGATTTCAGAGTCCTGACAGTCAGTCCTGCTATGAGTTCATTTAAATGCTCTGTTTAGCTCTCGAATTAAAACAAGACAGGGCTAAAACTTTAATCAATCCCGTTCAGCCACCACACTCAGGTACGAGCAGAGAATGAAATGAAGGTCACAGGAGAAGTCCAGCAGAGGGGAGCTGACAGTCTGTGCAGACGAATGGGGCTATGCCAAATGGCCTTTGAGACAAAAAGGAAGCCGAGGCCAGTGGTTCATTTAGAACCGGAGTGGCAATCTGTCGCTAGCTGGTGCCAGAGTCCTGGTCCCTGTTTTTCTAGAGCATGGAGGGGTGTGTGTGTGTGTGTGTGTGTGTGTGTGTGTGTGTGTGTGTGTTCATCTACCCACATGGAAAAATAGGTAAGAAGCTTCTGGGAAAAAAAACTCCTGTTCTATGTTTAGTTAATTACAGACTTATTTATGTTAGCTAGCAACTCATTTATATGAAAGCTTGATTTGTATTTTGACGTATATGGCATTTCTTCACATAATCGTATTGCTTTAGTCTGAATTCCTGAGCTCAAGGGTTGGGGAGGGGCGGGGGATTGAAACAGGTAGGCCAGGCCTAAGGCAGCCTGAAGGTAAGCAGCCAATGAGGGAAAAGCAGGGGAGAAGGGGACGCCAGGGTCTAAAGACCTCCTAGTCCTCTGGACTTTGCTTAGCACCTGCAAGTACCTCCCACAAGATACAGAGAGAATGACTGTCCTCTGTGTGCTTATGAGAGGCCCTGGGCAGGGAGAGGACAGTGTGCAGAGGCCTGGTGGTGGGGAGCCAGAAGGATGCTATGGAGACTTTGGGGACCATCAGTCACATCTGATGAGACTGCAGCCCTGATACCACCATCCCCCCCCCCCCCCCCAAACCACCTCCCTCATTGCTTTGGCCTGACCTACTCTGGGAAAGGAGAAGAGAGGCCTAGTGAGGTAAGGCGGCCTCTGTCCTGTCTGCCCAGGTAGCTCGAATGTGCTACCTCTCACTTCACCTCTCCCACCATCTCTCTCTCTCTTCTCCGGCTCTTACTCCCTCCGCTCTTGTCACACTGGCCTCCTTGCAGATCTGTATATGCCAAGACACACTGTCTCAGGACCTTTGCACTGTCTGTTCTCACTTCCTAGAATGCTCTAAGCACCAATATGCTCACGGTATCCTTTCCACTTCATTGTTTAAACGGCATATTTTCAGAGAGGGCACCCCTGATGCCTTATTTTTTAAAAATCGTCATCCAGCCTTAGCTGGTCTGACCCAGTGGATAGAGCATTGGCCTGTGTACTGAAGGGTCCTGGGTTCAATCCCAGTCAAGGGCACATGACTGGGTTGCAGGCTCAATCCCCAATAGGGGGTGTGCAGGAGGCATCCGATCAATGATTCTCTTTCATCGTTGATATTTCTATCTCTCCCTCTCTGAAATCAATAAAAATATATTTAAAGATAAATAAATAATAGAACATCAGCATCCATTATTCTCTGTCCTGTTTTGTCCTCAGAGCACTTATGTGACATTACATATGTGTGTATATGTTATATAACATATTCACACACACACACACACACACACATGCCTCCCACATATGCATAATATGTATTTGTTTATTTTTTCATTTATTGCCTATTTCCCCTGATTAGGATGCCAGCACCATGAGAGCAAGGAATTGGTTGATTTGTATTCCTGGCACTCAGAACAGAGCCCTTGCGTGAACGCTTCCTGAGGAGTGGGCGAATCCACGCTGCCCTTTGCACCCTGCTGCTCGGGCACCTGTGCAGCCCCGGGGACTTTGCTTCGATCTGCCCCTCAGGGCTTCTGCGACACACTTCTGCCTGCAGAACCTGCCATTTAAGCCCTCTGTTCCTTCTCTACCTCTTCACCCCCTCAGCCCAGAGAAACTTTATCTAGCCTGGGGCAGAGCTGTCTGGCTCTGACTGATCACGTATTCTTCCAAATCTATTATTTATGCCTCCACCGTATGCCCTGAGTCCTGCAGGCCTACGGCTTCTTACACTCAGAAGTCAGGCTTTGAAACACAGAACGCTTTCTTCGCCCTTAAAACTAGAGTCTCCACTGTGAGTTTCCAAAAGCCTATTTTGTAATGTAGACATGAAAGCATGATTCCTGCTACTGCAGTTTGCTGCGTCCTCACTTCCCTCATGCAGGCCAGGACGCGTGGCCGTCCCTGTGGCCACCTGGCTCTGAGGGCAGGCCAAAGGGTAAAGACGGAGGGAAGTTGGCAGAGCAAGATATTCTCTGCCACATGCTCTATCGGAGAGGCACATGCACTAGTTATTGTCAGTATAAATGACCTCAGTGAAACCCTTTCAAAGGCGCCTTCTAATTGGCACCAAGTAATTAACAAACATAACAAAAAAATAACTGGGATGTAGGTAAGCATGATGCGTTGTGGATGCTGCTCTCTTCTGTTCCAGTATTTCTAGGGAGAATAGTCTGGCGACAATATAATAAGAGCCATGAAATAGTTAATCCTCTGGTAATGCATTGGTAATGCCCCTGGTAATCCCCTCTGGGGAATGCATTCAATGCGTGTAAGCCAGAAGGAACAAATGAAAAAACCATAATTTGTTCAAAGATAATCATAGTGTTATTTAGCAACAGTGATAATACCCAAGACAGGAAAGTGGTTAAGAAGAGTATAATCTGTTAAGATGATGGGACAGGGTAAATCTTGGGGGTTCAGGGTAAGATAATGGCTTTGTACAGCACCACCAAGCCTGAGTGACTTATCCAAGTAAAAATTCATTTCTTGCCCACATCACAATCTAATGTGAGCCAGTTGGGGAAAAGAGTTTTTCTGCTTCTTCCAGTCATTCTGGGATCCAGGCTCCGGCCATGCAGTGGCTCTGCTGTTTCTCCTCTGAATCTGATAGGTGGGTGAGGAAACAGCGGGATAACAGAAAACGGCAAGGGAGAGTTCATGAACCACATCTTGAGGTCAGGAGGCAACATTACACCTACCCACATTCTAGTGGCCAGAATTTGGTCATCTGGTGACTTTGAACTGAAAGGGAGCCTGGGAAATGTAGTCTCACTGTGTGCCAGGGTGAAAGGGCAACAGGGTTTGGTGATGAACACGCAGCAGTCAATGACTACCACATCGTTAAAGTGACATGCATGCTGACACATAGGAATTTAAATATTAATGTTAAACAGGAGAAGCAGAACAAAAGTCGAATTAGGACTAATCACTAATAACTACGTAATTATAATTATACCCAGTGGTCAGACTATTATGATCTCTGAATGAATAACAGTCTGGCCACTCAGTGTACTTCTCTTGAGTACCTCATTTATTGGATATAAAAGATACTATACATTGTGCACCTGATCAATTTTCCCCTTTGCACTGGCTGATAGAAAGCACAAGGCAAATAGGTGGCTGATCTCGAGCTAAAGTCTAGAATGCTTTTGGTACCCATTTGAGATACAAATACACTGAGTGGCCTGATTATTATGCATTCAGATATCATAATAATCTGGCCACTCAGTATATCCTAGAGGCCCAGTGCATGAAATTTGTGCATGGGTACGGTCCCCAGGCCTGGCATGCAATCAGGGCCATCTTCTCCAGCTGCCCGCAGCTGGCCCCACCCTTTGCCATCACCCACCTCCAGTTCCCTGTTTGCCATTGGAAAGGGACCAAGAGGTTGGCTGTTTCCGCCCACTCGCTGGCCCCAGCTCTGCATTGGGTGCCCATCAGGCAATCGGAGCTTGCCAGCTGAGGAAAGGGACAAAGAGGTGGTCAGTGTGCCTCAGAGTGACTTGTCTGGCGATTTTTCTGCTGTTAGGGTCAATTTGCATATTACCCTTTTATTATATAGGACTAGAGGCCCGATGCATAAAATTCATGCAAGAGTAGGCCTTCTTTCCCCCAGCTGCCAGAACCAGCTTCCATCTGGCACCTGGGGCCCAGGTTTCCCTGAAGGCGCCAGCAGGCACCCAGGACCCGGGCTTTCCTCTGGCTGCTGGCAGGCACCGGGTCCTGGGCTTCCCTTGCAGTCCCAGCTTCGTTCAGAAGGAAGTCCAGAAGTCCAGAAGGATGTCCAGTCTAATTACCATATTATGCTTTTATTATTATAGATATATTCACCAACTTAGGGTTTTGTCAACTTGCGTGGGGTCTTTTTTTCCTCCTGTGACATGAAAAAGTGTGATGGGGTGGAAAGAAAAGTAAACATGGAATCATGTGACTAGAAGTTGATGTCTACCTTTTCAAGACTTTTTCATGAAAAACTGGGAGGCTTTTCTGAATTATTTTTTTTATGGTTCTAAAACAAGTCTCATTCATTGTAGACAATTAGAAATATATTTTTAAAGTGTGTAATCATTTTTCAACTCACTGCTAACCACTTTGACATTGCTGTCCAATCTTTTTTTCTAAGCTTGTAATTATATATTTGAGATTACATACTATATACTGTTTTTCAGTACACTTAACACTATCTCATAAATATTTCCCCTTGCCATTAAAATTATTCAAACGTGTTCATATTTTTATAATATTCCATTTTATAGATTTGCCACTACTTAAACCACTCTCCTATTGTGGGACATTATTTCCATATTTTACTGGTATAAATTACTCTCTAAGGAATGTGTTTTCTATATATTTAAGCCCACATTTCTGATTACATTTTAGGGTAGAATCCTTTAAGTGGAATTACCAGGCCAGAAAATATTACTGTTTTCAAGGTTCTTGACGCACATTGCCAAAAGGCCTCCCAGAAAGGTCATATAATTTATATTCCTCTCGCACCTCACCTCTGTAGCATCTGGGGCTATCAGTCTTTCCAATTATTTCCAATCTGATAAGCAAGAAGCTGTATCTGTGACTTTGTTTTTCATTTCTTTGATTATTTTTTTGTGGCTGAATAGCCTTTCTTATATGTATTGGTCAAGCATTTGTATTTTCTCTTTTGTAAATTGTCTCTTCATAACATTTGCCCATTTTTCTATTTCTTTTTCTTATTGATTTCTATGGATGCCTGATATAGTAAGAATATTAACCTTTTTCCTGTCATGTATGTGGCTAATATTTTCCCAGTTTATTGTTTGCTTTTACTTCTTTTATCTAGACATTTAAAATATTCGTGTGATATAATCTATTAGTCTTTGTGTGTGTGACTTTCTGCAGTTTTTTTTTTTAATGCTTGGACAACTCTTTCATTGTGGGGATGAGAAAAATAAATATTTACCAATATTTTCTTATAATTAAAAAATAATTTAGGAAATTACAATTTTATTTTTAATCAATTAATTAATTAATTTTTAGAGAGAAAGGAGGGAGATAGGGAGAGGGAAAAATTAATCTATTGCTTGCCTCCTGAATGTATCCTGGCTGGGGACTGAACCTGAAACCTGGTTATGTGCCCTGACTGGGAATCAAACCAGCAAACTTTGTGTGCATAGGACAATGCTCAACCCACTGAGCTACACCAACCAGGATGAGGGTATTATAATTTTAACATATCTGGCATTTGTTTTATGGTGTGAAATGAGGATTGAGATGTTTTCCACCACCAAGAGAGCCAATTCTTCTAAAATTACATTTGCATAATTGTTCTCTCACTGACTTGTAGTACATCCTTTATTAGCTATAAAGCTCTTAGAAAAGTGCAGATTTTAGAACTGGTGAAGAGGAAATAATCTGTAACTCAGCACCCAGAGTTGTCATAAAAATTGAGTGAGATAATCTATGCAAATGGTTTCTCAAATTCTAAATTATTCTACAAATGCTTTGATGGCTAATGAAATTAGAAAGAGAAATAAAAGAGAAAATAGGCACCAAAACACTTACCATTTTCCTAAAGAAAATGTACGTGATGACGAACACTCAACTATTGATTCCCTTGGCCTGAGCCACCCAAAGGTTCTATATCCCCTTTACCTAACTTTGTCTCTCTTTGCTTGTACTCACATTTTGCCAAAGCTGAGGAGGAGAAAAGACAGACTTTGTTTTACACATGTCTTATAAAGATGAGGAGGGGATATTTTTTGGGGGGTGGGGTGGGGAGTGGGAGGCTACAGTACAAGACAAAACAAAACTACATTCAGGTACTGTCTAAAGATTTCAATTCTCTTTCATTTCCTGTCCCCCGTATCTCAGAAGAGAGCTATCTGAATCCAACAGTTGAGTTAACTGAGCAGGGATTTATTGAGGTTCTGCCATGGGCACTTCACTAGGTCTTGGTGAGAGAGACACTGCAACGAAACAGACAGTTTCACGTTTAAGGGGGGAAAGATTGTAACCCACGAAAAAGCTGAGGGGATGGAGATCACAGAAGAGCCGATGGGGGTCACAAGTGCTCCTGGTGATGGGAAATAGGCAACCAAAGACCAATAAATCTACACCCCCTTTGTGGGGCGTGTGACAAGTTTAGAAAAGCAGATGAAGAAATGGCAGCCATAGGCAGGTTCAGAATGCAGAGAAAGATGACCTGAATCCAGCCATGTGCCTATTCTCTCTCTTCCGGAGGGAGAACAGGCACATGGGAGGGGAGGCAATGGCAAGCCAGGCACCAATGCTGGCCTGGAGGGTGTGAAAATGGGTAGATTTGTTCGTCAGTCCTAGAAAGCTATTTCCCATGAGCAGAACCTTAGGTACGGGGATGGGTTTGGGGAGAAGGCTGGAAGGAAAGAAAGAGGAGTAATGGAGTCATGGCTGGACATTTAAAAAATATATATTTTATTGATTTTTTACAGAGAGGCAGGGGGAGGGATAGAGAGTTAGAAACATCAATGAGAGAGAAACATCGATCAGCTGTCCCCTGTGCACCCCCACCGGGGATATGCCTGCAAGCCTTGACCGGAATCGAACCTGGGACCCTTCAGTCTTCAGGCCGACGCTCTATCCACTGAGCCAAACTGGTTTCGGCATGGCCGGACATTTTGGTGGCATTTTATTTCATCATAGAATTTCCAAAAGAGCGCATGCTCCCAATGTTTAATCAGCTCTGGGCTGGCATACTCCTCCTAAGGAGCGTGGTCTGTGATTTCCTGGAATTTTTGACAGCGCCTCATGAATGGAAAATGACTCACCCTCTTCCTTTCGTAGGGATCTGACCATGTCTGTCCCTGTAGCATCGGCCTTCCTGCGTCCCCAGCCTTTCCTGCTTTCCTGACGGCTTCTCCTTTCATTTCAAAACCAAACAAAGTCAGAGCCCTCGGTATTCAGAAAGCTGTGAGTCTAGACAGGGATTATTAAGTGGGATTTTTTTCTTTCTTTCTTCGAGGACAATGGGGAGAGAGCTAATATCCAGTCCACATGGCCCTGGGTAATTTTTTTTCTGTCATCTTTAAGGATGATGAACAATGTGCGAATTTGGCCCACAATTGAGGGCCTAATTACGGCTCTCCAGCGAGGTGCTGCATTTTGGAGGAAGTCTTAAAAGAGCACTTAAGCAGCGGAGATGCTTCTGAGCACAGGAGCCACGGAGGGTTTGGAGGGAGCTCTGACTCCGGCCCAGAAGCAGCTCCTCCCACGCTGCTCCCACAAGCACTTTTATCACCAAGTTATTAGACCATTATGGTCTACGATGGTCTTTTACCGCCTTTGATTTTTTTTTTCTGTTGTCAGACAGGAGGAAAATGATGTGTAATCTGATCCAAAATGCTCTTGTTTGTTTTCATCTGCTGTTTTAAGATATGATGGCTTCCTGCCATTACCCTCCTCTGGCAGGGGCCTAGGGCTCCTTGGAGACAGGGGGAGCCTGGAGTGTGCCAGGCACTTTGGGGCTTTGGTGCGGACCGTGGGCATGTGTATCTCTGCCAGGTGGGGACTCAGAGCTGGCGTGGACCCTGGAGGTCGCCGGAAAGAGGCTCTAACAAAACTCAAGAGGAAGAGATGGTGGGAAATGTTATAAGACAAATTCCTCCTCTATCAAAGAGAATGGAAATGACTTGCCATTACCCGCTGCTGGTAAACCAAGACAGTGAGAGCTAAGCATATTGCTTACAGCTATGGTAGTAACGGATCCGAAGAATAAAAACAAAAGGTTGAAAGGGGTTTCCTCTAAAGTGGGGGGAGGCAAGATGAAGAGTTTTACTTTTCACTTAATCCTAGTCTACAGGGTGTCCCCCAAAATGTACACACATTTTGAATGATTATAAAGCCAGTGTTTATTAACATGCAGATCATTTGCAAAACTTAAAAGAATCTACAGAGATAAATGTGTATACATTTTTTGGGGGGATAGTACCCTGTTTAAATTTTTTAACTATATGATGACCAGGGATCTAACCCGAAGCCTTTTGATGTATAAGATGACACTCCAACCAACTGAACCAACTGAAAATGTCTTTATAAAAAAAATTGGTGTTGCCGAAACTGGTTTGGCTCAGTGGATAGACCGTCTGCCTGCGGACTGAAAGGTCCTAGGTTCGATTCCAGTCAGGGGCATGTACCTTGGTTGCGGGCACATCCCCAATTGGGGGTGTGCAAGAGGCAGCTGATCGATGATCCTCTCTCATCAATGTTTCTAACTCTCTATCCCTCGCTCTTCCTCTCTGTAAGAAATCAATAAAATATATTTTTATTAAAAAATTGGTGTTAATGATAGTGTAAAGAAAGCCCTAATTAAAGAATTGTTTTCCCTGCTGGTGACATTTGCTAGCGTGGATCTTTAGCTAATGCTGTATCTACTTGTCCTTTGGGGGTCCCTCCTCTGTGGCTGAGTTCCCGCTCTTTACGTTGACACTCTCCATCATTCTAAATCAACGTGTGCACTTAACAGTGCTATTTAAGCCTTAATAAATATTGTATCAACATTAGTGGGGGGTGGTACGGAGAGACATGGGAGCTCACGAGGGAGGGACTCATCTTGTCAGGGCCATTGTGTATATATTTGTCAAAGAGATGAGCACAGAGAGGAAGCACATTTTCACCGAGCCTTAGGAAAACCTGATGGGGAAACATACAGCATCCTTAGACATTTCCCCGGGAATGGGAGAAATGTCAATGGATCGCTGGGATGTCTGGGGTTTATGGTCCTGGCCTCAAATAAATCTGCCTTAACCTGTCTCTTCCATTTGGTTTGCAGTCCCTGAATGTCCCCGGCAGCATGGTCATGTAGAAGCCAACGTGTCTGAGCAGGTCTGCCACATAGGGTTTGTGGCAGGAAGTAAAGTCCCTGCCTTTCTGCTCTACCAGAAGCGAGCTCTCCCTGGCTCAGACCTGAGGCTCAGGGCTCCACTTCCCTATGAAACAGGGTTCACACCAGCTTTCCGCTTCCAGCAGGCCTCAGGAAGAATGTGCTGCTCACACTTGGCTGGTTTCTCATGCACTTCTCTTGCTTTGGTGTGGGGCTTCTGGCTTTCCTTTCTCCTGAGCCCGACCCTTCTCATTCTTTTTTATTTTTTATTATTTTTTAATATATTTTATTGATATTTTAGAGAGAAAGGGAGAGAGATAGAGAGCTAGAAACGTCGATGAGAAACATCGACCAGCTGCCTCTTGCACACCCCCTACCGGGGATGTGCCCGCAACCAATGTACATGCCCTTGACCGGAATTGAACCCAGGACCTTTTAGTCCACAGACCGACGCTGTACCACTGAGCCAAACCGGTTTCGGCAAGGACCCTTCTCATTCTTATTGATTCCGTTTGCCTCTAAATCTCATGTCCCATTGTGTGCAAGATAAGATGCTGGTGACAAAAAAAATGTATAAGATTCAGCCCTTGTTTCCAAGGAGCTCCCGGGCAGTGAGGAAGGTGGAACGTTGTGGGGTAAGTCTCAGGCCAGTAGGAACACAGGGCAACGTGGAAATACACAGCCGAGACCACCCCACTCCAGACATGTGTCTTAAAAGGTAAGTGGGAGCTCATCAGCCAAAGAAAGGAATTTGAGAAAGGATGCAGAGTTCCCATAAAGGGCTGAGGCAAACAATATATGGAGAGAGCCTGTAGGTAGGGACTTTCTCAGATTAGGCTCTAGCGTGGGAGGCTGGATGATAAGAGGTGAGGCTGAGTCCACACCTTGAATGCATCCCTTATGGCTTGGGTGGTGCTTCAACATGTCCTGAAGCTTTCCACTGGGTGAGCTGGCTCTAGGGCCCTTTGGGAGGTATGGGCCCAGATTTAGCCATTGCCTATGTTCTGCCCGAAGCTACCTGGCACGAGCTACCAAATGATCTGCAGATAGGCTACTACTAGGGCTAGGCTTGGAGGTGCCCAGGTGAAACCAAGCTGTGGAACCACAGCCGGCTGCCACTAGTGCTGGATCTGCCATTTGGTGAGAGGTATGGGGCACACTGAGGCCGGATGCTTGTTTGAGAGATTTTAGGAAAGTC
Organism: Vespertilio murinus; assembly: GCA_963924515.1. Taxonomy (NCBI): domain Eukaryota; kingdom Metazoa; phylum Chordata; class Mammalia; order Chiroptera; family Vespertilionidae; genus Vespertilio; species Vespertilio murinus. Next base: position 50,507,349 of record OZ004709.1, read on the forward strand.
TGAAGCACAATGCAAGACAGGCCATTCCTATGGAAAAGCCACTGGAAACAGCTTGGGTGGGCCTGCAAGTTGCATGGGGCAGGGTCACAGGGAGTCAGCAGGGCAGGAAAACAGTGATAGCCAGGTTGATAGGGATTCAGATATGGCACCAGCCTGCTGGCTCTATAGGGGAAGGGCTCAGAAAAGGACCCATGGCCTCTGCCAGCACTTTGGTCTGAGAGAAAGCTGTCCCCCTAGGTCTCATCTGGATGCCAGACAATTCCGTTTTTCCTCCTATGTCCCTGGTACCCACTGAGATGCTGCTCAGTGAAGGATCTCAGAAGGAGTGAGTTGTGCGGGCCCCTTAAGAGGAGTTGCCTGGCCCAGCTAGAGTGGCTCGGTGGGCTGAGCATCATTGTCCTGCGCACTGAAAGGTTGTCAGGGCACATACTAGGGTTGTGGGTTTGATCCCTTGGTCAGGGCACATATGGAAGTCAATTGATCAATGTTTCTCTCTGTCTTTCCCTCTTTCTAAGCATGTCTTCAGGTGAGGATTAATAAAACAAAACCAAACCACTGTGGAGATCAGTATGGAGCTTCCTCAAAAAACTGAAAATGGAACTCCCATTTGACTCAGTAATCCCACTACTATGAATATACCCCAAGAAGCTAGAAACCCCAGTCAGAAAGGATATATGCACCCCTATGTTCATAGCAGCACAATTTACAATAGCTAGGATTTGGAAACAGCCTAGGTGCCCATCAGCAGATGAATGGATCAGAAAACTATGGTACATCTACACAATGGAATACTATGCTGCCATAAAAAGGAAGGAATTCTCATCATTTGCAGTAACCTGGATGGAATTGGAGAGCATCATGCTGAGTGAAATAAGCCAGTCAATGAAAGAGAAACACTACATGACCTCACTCATTTATGGATATTAAAGAACATTATAAACGAATGAACAGAAAGATAGATATAGTGACAGTAAAACAACAAGCAGACTGTCAAATGACAGCAGGGGCGGGGGGGGGGGTAGGGAGATCTGGGGGAGATAAGAGATCAACCGAACGACTGGTATGCATGCATATAAGAACAACCAATGGACACAAAACTCTGGGGAGGGAGGGCATCTATGGGGGTGGGATGGGAGGGCAATGGTAAGCTATGTACACAGATAATACCTTAATAAATAAATAAATAAATAAATAAATAAATAAATAGAAGAGCAAGGATTAAAATACTGAAAAACAAAATAAAACAAAACAATAAAAAAGGAATACCTGGGACTCTAGCAACCCTTTATCTTACTCAGCCTTAACCCCTGGTGCTATTTACAGCCAGAAGTTATGTGGACTTCTCTTCCTAGCACTGGGACCCTCGGCCGGGGTACCTGGTGTAGGGTGGTGACTCCTTGCCTCTCAGAGGAGGGATCTCTGCAGCTGTGATATCCCTCCTTATTTTCACCTCTTCTTCATCTCCACCCCTCCTACCAGTCTCCTGCGACCTCTTTTTTAAATCCTCGTTGTAGGATTTTCATTTAGCTAAATTTCTGTTCTGTATGATGGTTGTTCTGTAGTTTAGTTGTAATTTTGATATGAGAATAGATATCGTTTTTATTGTAGCTTGAAGTAATTCTGAGTTGAATCCGCTGAACGTGGTGAGTGATGAAATAGGAAGCTGTAAAAGTGAAAACAACCACAACAACGAAGTTCTAATGTTGAAGCAGAGAAGATCACTTTATTTTGTGGTGGTTGAAACCAGCCCTGGAATGAGCCCTACAAAAGACCCAAACACATGCAGACCTTGGCTGTAGTGTTGAAGCGAGTGTTTTTCTCTCTCAAGGTGATCGCTCTGGATATGTGCATGTGATATTGTGCTTCATCACAAGTACTAGTATGTACAGTGTTGGGTCTTCTTCCCCTGTGACAGAGCCCCATGGAATTTCCTGAGTGATGAGAGCTGACCGAGGTGACTGTGTTACTGAGGTGACTTTTGGAAAGCACCTAAGAATAGGGTTAGTTGTCAGGAGAACCAACCAGGTGATGGATTAGAGGGTGAGAACTTACCTTTCCATCCCCTGGGAGGAGAAAAGGGTGGGGTTCAATCACCAACAGTTAGTGATTTAAGCAATCAGGCCTGTGTGAAGAAGCCTTCGGGAAAACCCACGAGGAGAGGCTCCTCATAGCTTCTGGGTGGTGAACTCACAGAGTTTAGGGGGAGCCGCACACATGGAGAAGGCGCAGAAGCTCTGCACTGCTTGCTTTCTGCATCTCTCCCATCTGGCTGTTCCCAAGCCCAGTAAGTAAAACGTTTCTCTAAATTTGGTGAGCCGCTGTGGCAAATTAATGGAACCCAAGCAGGAGGCTAAGACCCTCACATCTATAGCTGGTCAGTCAGAAGTGGGGTGAGGGACAGTTTTGTAGGACTGAAAGGACTGAACTCTTAATCTGCGGAATCTGATGTTATCTTGAGTTAAATTGTGGGTCACCTTACTGGTGTCTGAGAATTGTTTGTTTGTTGTTGGATGTGTGGGGGAAACTCCCCCAGTACCCCCCCCCCCCAAAAAAAAACCCACATACACACATTGGAATTTGGGTGTAGAATCCCATTAGTATGCCTTAGAGTATTTATTTAAAACACAATCACATTACTTGATAACGTTACTTAATCATAGTATGTATGGGCTTTGACTCCCAATTGAGCTTCTGAAGAAAGTGGCTTGTCTTAACAACAGGAAAGTTCTAGGAGGGGGTATGTTTTATCCTGAATGGTGAATCATTGAACGCAGTCATTGAGATTCAACTGCAGTGTGCCAGCTCGTTCCAAAGTGGTCTGCTAAAAATGCAAACTGCCTGCTGTCTCCAATGACTTTAGCTGAGTAAAAATAAGCCTCGAGGGGAAAATCAACTTCCTTTTCCCCAAAACTTCACACAAAGAGTGAGCAAAACTTTCCAAATTTCTGGGTAATGACTAGCATTTCCGAGTGGAGTTTGATTCGGAATGTGAGGAGCCAACGGTGCCTGTGAAAATAATGGGGCAACTGGGAAGCACAGGTTGCCTTAATCAGGCTTGAGGGAGAGGCGAGAAGTACAAAGCTAAGCCCTCCTCTGGCTGAACAGAAACACTAGAGGTAGAATACATTTCACTTTCTTTCTTCCCCACCCCCCAAAAAATATATTTTATTGGTTTTTTACAGAGAGGAAGGGAGAGAGATAGAGAGTTAGAAACATCGATGAGAGAGTCATCGATCAGCTGCCTCTTGTATCAACTCTTTCAAATGCCTTCAGTTCAGTGTGTTTCAAATGCTTGAATTCACTGGTGTTTTACAAATTTACTGAACTCTAGAATCTCTAGGAGAGTTTTCAAAAATATAAATTATAGTAGTTTGCAAAGAAAAAAAAATGGCCATAGTAATTCACTATGGCAATGTGATTGGGAAGTTCTTTCCATTAAGGGTGGAGTCTCTTTCCACTCATGCATCTGTGAATTGGTGCTGGGCCTATAATGGTTTTCTTTGGTCAATGGGATATGGCAGAAGGAACTGTACCAGCTCCATGCCTAGGCCTGGAGGGCTGTCCAAACAAAAGCCATCTTAGACTGGTCAGACCCCAGGCGTCTGGGGAGCTGACTGCAGATGAACCAGTGAGCCCAGCCAAAACCAGAAGAACCACCCGGTTAAGACCAGCCCACACTGACAACCAACAAGATTGTAAGCTATAACCATGGTATTTCTTTTAAGTCACTATGGTTTAGAGTGGCGTTATAGAGTAAAAGCTAACTAATACACAAATGTTTGAGGTCAAATCTGATTGGTTGGATGGGACCTAAGTTTCAGTATATTTTAAAAGTTCTCTGGGCTCTAGCTGATTTTGCTCAGTGGATAGAGGGTCAGCCTGTGGACTGAAGGGTCCTGGGATCAAGAGCACATACCTTATTTGTAGGCTCAATCCCCAGCCAATCCCTGGCCCTGGTCAGGGTGTGTGGGCGAGGCATCCAACTGGTGTGTCTCTCTCACATCAATGTTTCTCTCTCTCTGTCTTTCCCCTCTCTTCCACTCTCTCTAAAAATCAATGGAAAAATATTTTCAGGTGAGGATTAACAACAACAACAAAAGCACTCTGGGTGAATCTAATGTATATTCAGAATTGAAAACCACTGTCTCTAGATAAAGGTACTTAGTATGGTACTTAGTACTTCATGGACTGAATTATAGGTGGGTCTTTCACTTAGACCAAACTTTACCTAATAGAACTCTTTTGAAGCTCGGGGATATTTAAGTTTAAAGCAAATTTAAAAATTCTTTAATATATTAACTTAGAGAAAATAATAAGCTAAGATGTGACCTATACTAAAAATATCTTCAAAAATTTTTTTGACAAAAAAAATGGAAGGCACTTCAGACATAACCTATCCCAACCTAACCTTGTTGGAGAGATTGAAGCCCAGAGAGTTCAATAACTACCTCAAAGCCAATTAACTAATGTGAGGCACAGCTTAGATTCCATGGGAAGCCCAAATTTGTTTGTTTTTCTTGGTTATTCCATATGGTGGCAATAGTGTGATCTTCTTTTTGCTTTAGCACATGTGAGCTCATTTGAAATTTGTACAAGGATAATTTTAGGATAAGTTACCTCTAAAGTTTTGATGGATTAAGAAAAAGGCAGTCTTACAGGACAGCCTTAACCATTTGTGATTGTTAACATGAATGAGAAATTTGATTATAAAATCTGCCTTGCATCCTGGCAGGGGTAAGAGGTTGCAGTCCTACCAAGCAGACAACTTTCCTGTTTTTTTTAAGGAATCACAGTGGGATACAGTAGGTAGGGAGGAGGGGGAGCAGGAAGATGCTTCATCCTTTCCATGAGAAGAGAAAAAAGCCAACTGAGCAAGGATCACTGAATGAAAGCAGTTTATTTGACATTAATTGCAGAATTTACAGCACTACCATTGGATGATAGGAATAAAAATAGAAAGAATCCAGTGTAAGCAGTGTTGCAGACAAAACATTAGGGTGGGGAATTAAGCAAACTGAAAATGCAATTAACATTCAAAGACATCTTCCCCAAAACTGGGAGCTTATCAAGGGGTAAGGAGCCCCCCTGCTGATGGTATGTGATCCTCGTCCCCAGCAGAATTTCAGGGCAGCCACTGAACATATCCCTTGTTGACCACCCCTGGGAAATCTTTCAGCACAGTCTGACTTAACATGTCAGAGATGGGGCAACATCTAGGTTAAACTATGCTTTCGAAATTTAGCTCAGGATGAAAAGAAAATAAGATTGTGGACGAACTAGGATTTTCTTTTTCAAAACAGAAGCGAATGGCAATTTGAGGGGCCTGTTTTCCTGATTTTAAATATGAGAGGGGATGTCAAAGAGATTGACTAAAAAATGAAAGTTGAAGTCCCTCCCCCGTCTGATTTTCTTGGAAATAACATCTGTAAAAGCCACGAACTGGGACCAGAGCTGTGTGTGTGTGACTCTGATCTCTTGTCCCCTTGGAATCTGGGTAGAGACCCAGGGAAAAGAGCTGGATTTCTATAAATGGGCTGGGTTTCTGGAAGAAATGACCTAGAAGCCATATGGCGGAGCATGGACCGTCACCGGGAAGGCTAACCACCGTGTAGCCATTTCCCCGGAGCTGAAAGGCTCTCTTCTTTCCATTTTAAACTTTAAACAGAGCTGGGGCAAATTCTCTTCTTTCCCTCTCCATTTTTAGTCCTCTTTAAAATTATAAAGTTACCACCGGATTGGAAGCAAGGATTTAAGCCCCACAGGCCAGCATGTGAAATATAAAGGACTGACTCAATCTGGAGAACAACAATCCGTGAAAGAAAGATGTTCTCTCTTTGGTGGGAGGATGGTTTCTCTAGTAAGAATTCACTGACCAAGAAAGAATCTACAGTTCCTGTACTAAGGAAAGGTTAGCCTGGGAAGAAAGATCGGAAGAGGAAGGATGGAAAAATAAGGAAGGCCAGGCTCTTTCTCTCCAGTCCAGAAACACAGCTTCTTTGAGAGAAACGCAAAGGGTAAAGAGGAGAACTAACTGAAATGCTGGTCCACCCTGAACTATCTTTGCCCGTGAAGTTCTTTGGCATCCTAGCCCAGGGGAGAAGAGACTGGGGTGCTCTAGGATTGGGGGTGGTGGCGGGGAGAGAATAAGATTTGGCGATTGGAGATATGAATTGGAAGAGAAACTAGAGCCAAGATTATGCCTGTTGCCCTGGATGGTGTTCTCAGTGGTTAGAGCTTCGGTCTGTGGGCCAAAGGGTCCAGGTTCAATTCTGGGTCAAGGGCTTGTGCCTGGGTTGCAGGCTTAATCCCTGACCGAGGTCAGAGGATGTGCGGGAGGCAGCTAATTGATGTGTCTTGTTTCTTTCACATCTCTCTCTCTCTCTCTCTCTCTCTCTCTCTCTCTCTCTCTCTCTCTCTCCCCTCCCTTATGGAAAAAATATCCTTGGTTAAGGATTAACAACAACAACAAAGGATTATGCCTGTTACCATCTCAGTCTCTGCCTGCCAAGCTTAGATGTTATCATTTTGTCAGTACGAAGGTTGTCTTCTTATTTCAGGAATTCCAATTTGCCAGATGTCATATAGCCTTTCATGATAAGAAGTTTGCTGGTACCATTTAGACTTTTGTAACACAAAATGACATAGTAAAGAAAGGAAATAATTAAGCTTCAAGGAAGTATCTATTAATGATACAATCACTCAGCCAACAGTCTTTGAATACTTAACCTTTCTCACCAGGTTCCCTGCCATAATCTGAAAATAAAACAAAACAAAACTCCCCCCTGCCCTAGCCGGTTTTGCTCAGTGGGGAGAGCGATGGCCTGCAGACCAAAGGGTCCTGAGTTCAATTCCGATCAAGGACACATAACTTGGTTGCAGGCTCCTCCCCGGCTTGGGCCTCAGTTGGGGTTCGTGCAGAAGGCAACCAATTGATGTGTTTCTCTCACATCGATATTTCTCTTTGTCTTTTCCTTCCTCTTCCACTCTCTAAAAATCAATGGAAAATTAGCCTCAGGTGAGAATTAAGACAAATGAACAAACAAAAAATCCCCTAGACAGAAAACTGACTCTTAAGCTAAATGCCAAATTGAGACAAAGCAAAGAAAATGGGAAGGAATCCCAAGCTTTCTGAAGAGGTCTTTCAGGCAGCGATAACATAGGCATTGATGGGCCATTTTCTTGGCTCAGTCAGTAGCTGTGGTCCAGCCTGTCCCCTAAGAAAGATCCACAGCATGCTCTGGGTGCATGGCCCCCGAGAGAGTGGCAAGGCCTGAGCGGCAGTGAGGTCTCCTTTGCCTTCTTGTGTTTTTCCAATCAAAGACCTGGAACTAGCTAAGATATAAATTAGAAAAAAAAAATCACAGAAAAACCCATCCTTGCCTTTCTTTGTTTTCCAAACAATTCTCTGCATAGATGAAATAGCTAAGCCAGAATGCACAGGGAGTGTGATGGGGGTTGGAAGAGCTCCCCCCTGGACTGTGGGGCCCTGGGCCCTTTGCAGTAGTTAAGGGGGGAGGAAGACACCCTCAGCGATGGTGCAGGTGAAGCCACCAGTTGGCTGCCCACACGTTGGCTGGTGGAACTCAGCCTGGGGGAAGGTGCCCGCCTGCTGGGCCACAGAAGACTGAGGATTACTGCTTTCTCTTCCTGCCTTTTTCTGTAAGAATTGGGGCCTGCCTGCATGCTGGCATGTGCTCAAGGCCAAGGGATTCCGGAGACGTGCTGGGGCCAAGAGGGAGTGAGGTTGGAAAGTTTGGGCCCAGCTCTCTTTAAAGCTGTTAGTTATGGAGATCTCGTGAAGCCAACATCGACCTTCTAGCCCATGACCTTCCATTTCCCAGGCCGGGCCCACATTCCCACCATGAGAGCAGGAGTGAAATTCAGGCCACACTGAGGTAATCCCACAGTTCTGTGTCTCCAAGGAAAAGGACACCCACGGGCACAAAGCATTGAGTAAAAACCCTTTAATAACAAAATAACATTCATGATGTAGCTACTTCAGTTGTCTGGAAAACTCAGCTTACACTTGGTTCAACATATCACTTTCCACAAAGTCTAAAAAATAAAATAAAAAAAGACATAGGATGGCATAACAAAATATACCTCGAGTTTCATATGACAAGACTTCTTGGCAAATCCTAGCGGACCAGACCCGTGCGTTGCTTATAATAAAAAGGGCAGGGCACCTTCATGTCTCAGACATTCCTCTGTTTACTCTGGATGGAAAATGCATTTGAATCTTGCAGATACTACAATACCTGCATCAAGAGGAATAGTTTGTGGGTTTGTGAGTGTGAAAACTTCACTGAAACAAATATTCGATTCGGTTTATTGCGGAAGAACACATAAAGTTTTCTGAAAGATTAAACACGATTACAATCATTAACTGTCTTACAAAAGCCAAATTAAAATTCTTGTATCCATTCCCATCTTTGGCAGGTTAATAAGGGGAAAAATATAAAAAAAAGACTACTATTACAAAGCTTTCATTATCACCATCTATCTACTTTATAAGGCCAAAAAAAAATTTCTTTGTGTTATTAATGAAAATGAATTCCCAGCGTTGTCTCATCGACAGGAAATATGGATGCTCTACTGTTGGTGGTTTCCAATGTTTTGCATAGCAGGTTGCTGCTTTCCCAACTCTGGGCTGCACTCTCCTATGCAAAGTGTGCTTGGCAGTTGATTTGGCTTTATGTCAACATTTTGGTTTGGGAAATAGGTATGAAACTGGAGAGTAGGTCTCAGAACTGAAATATAAGAAAGAACAATTTTCATTTGCAAATGAAAAAATACTTTTTTGAGATCTCGAGCCTCAGATAACTAGGGAGTTTAAAGCAAGGTGGTTTTCTGAAACAGGAATTCAAAACTTCTTCCACTCCCCATTTAGGATAGATGTCGTATGGTTGGGCAGGAAAGAGCAAGTTAGAGTCCTCTCCAACTCTGGGGAAGAAGAACCACAATGTGGCTGCACAGGTGATGTTGTAGGGAATGGTCATCTATTTTTGCCCAAATCACTGGAATAGTTGGTGGAGTTATCCAGGAGAATGGATAAAACAATAAAAAGCCATAGAATAATGACTGATGCAGATGTCATTTGAATTTCTGTTGGGAATTTGACCTAACAGCAAAATACTAGAAGAAATTAAGCATAATCCAAGTGGCCACTCCCAAACAGAGTCAGGAGAGGTGAGAGCTGGATGGATTCACATCTCCATGCACATGGCTAGTTAGGTCTGAGGTCATGAACATAAAGCCAAAATGGTGCCCTTTTTGGAGACTGAAAATGCAGAGTTGAGTTGTTTTCAATGCTTGTTTCCAAACCCCTCTTGCACAGCATGAGACAGCTGTGTCACAAGGATCCCAGTTGTGGACAACGAGTTGGCTAGCTCAAACTTGGAATGACTGTTCTCATAACATTTGAACCCAGTTCAACCGACTCATTTTGAAATCCCAACAGATGTGAAAATATTTTTGAGGTGAGACATCTCCCATGGAAACCAATATTACCACTGCCTGAGGCTGAACTGTGTACATTTTCACAGTTTAATGTATACACAACTGTTCCACAACTGCTAACAAACGATTGGCGCCCATGCATAAATAAAGTCCATTGAACCAAAGGGGAAGGACGATCTAGTTCAAAATGAAATGTTGCTATTAAGACCACAATGCATCACACTGCTAAGTTTTTAGCCTCATGCATAAACTTATAGCACACTGATTGGCAGTTGCTAATTATAATACTACACTGTTAACACAGAACAATTAATTGTTCAGACCAAGTAGCACAAATGTAGAAAATAATAATTCTTTTTTTCAACAGAGCAAATGAACACAGATTGTTTCTTCAGCAAAATATGAAACTGTAAACTTTGGGCTCATTCTGCAACTTTCCCCAATCAAGAATAAATAAAATCCAAAGGGGGTGGGGGAAAAAAAAAGAACATACATTTTTTTTTAAGCGCACCTTTTCATCTATTACAAAAGCACAACCTAAAACATATAAAGCTTTTTTTTTCTTTTTTCTTTTTTTAAATCACAGTTACCAAAAGAAACAGTGAATATTTATTACATACGCTATAATAACATTACTCTAAACACTATTATCTATGAGGTATATCTGAGAAAATTCGGTAAGGAATTGCGCGGTCTGCATTGCCAACATGCCCAGGGTTCATATTAAAGCTTTGGAACCGTGAAGAACTAGAAAAGGGAGAAGGACGGGGAGCAGAAGAAAGAGACAGAGAGAACCTTTGGTATTATAAATCTTGTTCTTTGCAGGGTTGCATTGCAAAGCACCACAGTACAATAAGCCCACCAATTTACTGTATGGAGGCCCAGTTGAAGCTGAGGTATTCACAGGAAGGATTAAAAAAAGCACAGAGAGGTCCAAGACTGGCTAAATCGTTGCTTTGGTTCAAGCAAGGCACTCGTCCCGTGGTTATGTCACACTTTGCAAGTGAAGCATGAGGCTGAGGGGAGATTGCTGAGGAGGGGTCTGCCAATTGGGGATGTTTTCTGTGTTCAGTCTGCCATCGCTCCCCCTAGGTTCCCTCTTGCAGGGCCTGGTGGTAGGAAGGCAGGGGGAGGTGGTGTTTGCTGAGAGGGGAGCACTCTGCTGCTGAGTGCTCAGAACTCTGGTGGGCCTCCCAGGTGTTCTGAGACTTCCGTCGCCGGTCGGAATTGGGGAAGAAAATCAATGCAACGTGCTGTTTGGAAGGAAGGCCCTACAAGCCTGCCATGTAGAGGGGAAGGTGGACCTTTCAGCTTGTCTGGACTGGAGGGAACTTTCGCAAATCAGTCTGGTGCTTGGAAACCACAGGAAGAGGATAAGTGAGTCTCCTAAAGGTGGTCATTTGTCTTATAAATTCCTCCACTAGCTACCCTTGGTCGAGGCATGCGCTGATTGGTCTTTTTCTTTCTTAGCTTCTTTGTGTATATGGTCCCTTCAAAAGCTCAAAGGTGGCTATATCTCTATGTGAAATGCAAAATACTAGTGCTCAATAAAGAGCTATACAGATGACAGGTAGGTCTTTGTATATGTCTCAGACCCACTTGGTCAGAAGCTGAGAATGATTCATTGGCCAACATGCGAGTCACTCTAACGAATGGACCTTAACAGTGACTGCATCATGTAATGCAATAAAAAAAAGAGACTAATTTCATGAGTAAGAAGGGAAGAGAGAAGCAACTTTAAGGAATCATTTCTTAACTGGCTTGTCTATTCCTCTGAAATTCTGGGTCATCTGTCATTTACCATAAATAATCCTTGCCATAAGGCTCAATGTTCTCTCACTTGAAATGAAATATAAACACACACCTACAATTCAAGAGGAAAAGACAAAAGCTGCACAGCTTACTAGTAAATGTCACCTGTACAAACGGTAATCCAATTCCTTTTCTCTGATACTAACCTAAAATAACCATACTAATTAAACTCAACAGGCCAGGAACAAACTCTCTCTTCCCATTGCATGAAAGTGCATGTGTAGCACACTTTCAATCGTGATCACATGGGGTCAATGTGTACTTCCAAGGCAAAAACCTCTCGATGGGCCCTCATCTTTCAAGGTGGGCCACCTTTGTAGCAACTGACCACATGTGACTTTCTATCGAGGTTCTAACTAGACAAACACTGGAATGCCTCTGACTCTTTTCACCCACTGAAATGTTACATGGTAAGCCCGGGGCCTACTCCTTGCTGAAGGATTGCCACCCTGCTCTTTGCTAACGTGTGGCCTGGACGTGCTGAGCACTGGAGCCGGAGGCCTTTGCCTCTGTGTGGTGTTAACTCCTCCAAGGCCTCTGGGGGAAGGGGGGTGCTGACTAAATGATTTCTAAGCTCCCTCCTAGCTCTGCTGTTGAGTGGTTAGAGTTTCTATGGTCCAGGAATTGGAAATCTTGACCATTTTAGCTCCACAGTAAGGACAAGGTCATGGCTAGGACTTGAAGGCCACTTCCAACCAGACTTCTTCACCCATTTGGCATTGGAATTTAAGGAATCCAATCACAGCAGCATCTGAATTTGCATCCTGAACATGTGGCAGGGATGGGGAACAAACGAGAGAAACACAGAAAATATCCCTTCTCAAATTAGCAGCCGCCGCCGTCGTCGCACAGATAATTCTTTCTTTGGGGTATCTGAGCTGTGGCTGTACATACCATACATCAGAGAGAATAGTTAAAATTGTAAAAGAGCACAAGCAAAATGCAGACCGCACAGAGAAAGAAATCTTTGGTATCTTTGGTGTCTCAACACGATTAAAATTACAAATGGAAAAAGTCAGTGAGGTAGCCTTCTTTGGTTCTCACTAGAAATAGAAAGTTTTTCCTTTTTTTTTTTTCTTTTTTCTGCTTTTTTTTTTCCTTTTCTGTTTTGTTGTTTTACACACACACATAGTTCATTCTTGGAAGCAGCTAGTGTAAGGGTTTCTCTCTTTTTGCAGTTACGATTTTTTATTAAATGTATTTTTCCAGTTTCTGTATAGAAGCCCCGAAATCCAGGCTGGTGAAGCAGGGTCTCGGCTTATGTTTTCTGAGTGCACAGGTTCAAGTTGAATAGTCATTGCTTGTCCACAGACTTTGCTCTGTTGTTCTGACCACAAACAAACTATAGTGCTCTCTGTTGTCTTAAATAAAAAATATAAACTATACAGTGCACCTTTCACAGGTGCCGAATAAGTTAAAATAAATAAGTTACATTAGGAAGGCTCTGCGGGCCCCAATAACTCAAAGGTGAAGTTTGCCTGGTACCAGGTGAGGCTGCGAACTTAAATTAAATAATTTAATAATTGCTATTTAAACTCTTTTCTAAGTTAATTCAAGAAGGAAACATACCTCGATTTCTCTCCCTCTCTCTCTCTTTTTTCCCCCCTGTAACCTGTACTTCTTCCCTGTCTGTAACAGAATTTCACTGCTTTATAAAGCAAACTAACCTTCAGGAGATTGGTCTAGATTTTGATAAATAAGCACAAGGAATATAATCAAACTAAGGAAGGATGATTAAATAATTACCAACATCCTATACATTTTATGTACTAGAAACTAATTAAATAAATTAATTACATCGCTGGTTGGGTCATAACCCAAAGAGACAAGAAAAAAAGAATGTTTCTTTTGACTGTCTTCATTTTTTGATGGACAACATTTATTAACCTCTTTCAATAGTGTAAATGAAAGTAAAGCAGGAAATGATAATAACCTCTAAAACTTATGCTCAGAAAGACCATTTAGATGTGACAAGCATGAAAAAATAATCACCATTTCTCCCCCGCTAGCTAGCGCAGCCCCCACAATACCACGTCACCATTGTCTCAACCCTGGGAACCAGAGTCCACTTTTTCCCTATTAGTTTGCGCTTTCTTTTGCTATTTTTTTCCTTCTTTTTCTTTGTTTTATTCTTTTTTTGCCCCTTTTCAGGTCTTTGGATTTAGCTTCTGTTATGAGAGATCCGGAATAAAGCTATTCAACCGAAGTAATCAAGCATATGTATCATTCTTACACAGACGATTAAAGAACATCCAAGGTTTCTTGAAAGTTGAGTTTATCTTGGATGTGCCCAAATGAAGGTAATTCCAAGTGCACACAAGGAAGATGTTTCTCCCCCTGAACTTTAGTTCTACACGTTAAAATAAATAATGAAAACCATGTACATTGTAGATGTACTATATACATGTTAAATGATCATTTAAAATGTATTTACGGTAACAGATGACAGTAGACGTGTATGGAGATGTCTGTGCGCAGGTATCTGTGCACAGTCTAGACACGCATAGATAATGTGTGTGGCTATAAGGACATCATGAGAATACATGTCAAAAGATGTATGTAAACCTGTATACAGCCAAGCTGACAGACTGTGTGAGCTTGAGGCAGGCTTATCTACCCAGGTTTATGCTATTTGAAATGTCTGCTGCTAACGAGGGGGCAGAGGGGAAGACTTTCATGGGATGACCAAACTCGTGGCAATGTGTTTTTTCCTACGCACGCTATCTTGACTAAAAAGGTATTACCTGGCTAATTCCAGTCGGCAAACTCAGACACCTGAAAGGAAAGCTCGGGCTCCAGTTTTAACTTGCCCGAGACTGTCAGAGTCATTTTGGTATCTGAGAACAATGAGTATTTCCGGTCCTGTGGTATTCATGCAATCGCCCATCAGCCTCTTTTATAAGCTTTGTGTGTCTACCTATGGGAAGCTCTATTTTATTTTAATAATTATTTTTGTATTTTATAGAGCAGTCGGAGACTTCCCAAAACAAATTAAACAAACCCTCCCTTTATCCTGCCCCTGGAAAGAAAAATATCAAGGATAGAAAATTGGCATTGGGACATCCATATTTAAAGCCAATGTCATTAACTTATGAGATCTTTACCAATTCAGGCGTCTTTTCTTCCTTTAGTAAGGACTTTGTAACCTTCTTGGTAACTAGGATCTCCTGCTCTTTTACAGGTGACTTGGTCTTAGTGAAAGGTACTAAATTATTAAGCTAGTCAGTCTCACAGGTAAACATCAGAAAGTTATAGGCACCAGCTCTCTCCCTTCTGCATCTACCATTTCCCCATTCACTCCTCCTGGTTAGGCTAACAAGTCCAAATCACACAACATCAGCAGCAACAACAACAAAAAATCAGCTCTGATCTCTTAGGAATCTTGATAATTATGTTCCCACTACTTGTGTCTGGGTCTTGGTATAAACTGGGACCATATGTATCATCTCTTTTTCTCTACTTGTTAATAGAGTTCATTACTCTTTAATAACACCGGAACCCAGCCTGTTCTTTTTAAATTTTTAAAAACGTCTACTACACAACTTCCTGAAAATCCAAGTTCACTTCAAAGTGTACTGTCGTGACACAATGACAATCACACAGACACCTCTGTGATTCTACCAATATTTTCAAAAGTGGGGAAGTGTCCTCCCCTCCCTATCCAGGTGGTAATGATTTTTAAAAATCTGTTCAATTTTAATTTATTGGCATTAATAGGTGGATGCCCACCTTATATAAGGTAAAATGACTGATTGTTTAAAAGGTATTTATATTTGGCTTTGAAATTAATTTTAAAAGGTATTTATATTTGGCTTTGAAATACATTGTTTGACTTACAAACATGCATGTATACATACATGTGTGTATCGGATTTGCCTTCCTAATTTTTATTTTACTTTAGCTATGAATGAAAATTAGCTTGCATTTTCTCAGTCCATAATTGCCAAGAGCCTGCAGGAAAAGAGATACTACAGAGCCACTGCTCTCATCTTTCCAAAGAAAGCGTCAGGCTGGGTCCTTCCCAACTCATTCTCCCTGGTATCTGAAAATGGTACAGCCTACACACTATTTTACATTTTGGAAAAGCCTTTATTAATGGAGTTGAGTTTTTATTATTGTTGCTGTTTTCCTTCAAAAAATATTGGCTCTTAATAAAAATTTCCTGGAATGAAAGAATTATATTCCCAGAACCAAAATCACATTGAAAACAAAAGTAAAGAATAAAGAAAAGTATTTTCCCACTCAATAGCTTTTGGACTTCTGGTGCCTCAAGACCGTGAATTTTGGTTCAGGACGTCCCTTCACACTGTTTCTCCCACTGCTGATGGCTGAGACATGCCTGGAATTCTTTTTTCTTTGACTGAAGAAATGGACCCTAAACTATAACATGACCAAACAATTATTTTTTCCTGAAATTATTAATTTAAAAATAAGATTTAAAAATGCTTGAGGAAACTCCTGGGTTAAATTCCATTACCTTTCTATTTGTAGAGATTCTTTTTTCCTTTTCAGATTTTTAACAAATTAAAATTCGGTAGGGATTACAATTTTGATACATAAATATATGATACACACATGTATTAATGTATGTACATAAATAATTTTTTAAAACACACATTCCTCTCTAGTATGACATTATCTGGTTTATGAAAAGTCCTTGGAGGGGAGTTCTTGGTTTTTTTTTACATTATGACCTCTTGCTCAGGTCACCATGAACACAGAGGGTATGTGTGGCTATCCCTCATTTGGGCCAGTGTGGAAATCTCAGGCCACAAAGGCAGCCTCTTTTGGATTAGACATCTTCCAATGAAGCCAGAGACTGAAATGCTGAGATTAGAGTACCAAAGAATCACTAATCAAACCAAGCGGGCCTGGCTGCTCAATCTACTCTTGATAGAACACCCATTTCCACTGGCCACAAGTCACGAGGAATCGTTTGGAAAAATGCACGTTGAAATTCATTTTTATCAACCAATATGGAGCATTCCCCTGCCGAAATAATGCTCTTTTTTTTGGTCATTTGACAAAGGAGACATGGAGCATGAGCAAGAGACAAAGAGACATGGAAAAGTCCAGGAACAGCCCCAGGTAGGGTGAATGACAGAAGTCCGGGAGAGTCGCAGCTCCATGGCTGCTGCCACCGAGAAGGGAGACCCACATGGTGGGAGTGAGAAGTGGGACAAGGGACAGTGGGGGCTCCCAGGGGCAGGACCCTGCTTTGTATTTGCTCTCCAGGACTGAGGCCCACCCCACCCCAACAACACCGCGGCCTTACCCCAGAGCCAGCTATGGTTATGCGCAGGCTTGTCTATGCAATTTGGTAATTACCACCCTGAGGAAACCTGATTAACCCACTGCAATGGGAGGTGCTTCCCCTTTGAGAAGTCTCTTTAGTAGATCTACTAGAATACCTGGGACTGGGAAGCTCCTGGAGAACAGATTTCTGGGCTGGCCTCATCTCCGTAACTGGTGGGAATGGGCCACGGAGCCTTCCTGGATGAGCTCCCCACTGCCCCTGGCCTAGTTCTGGGGCGGGACTGGGGATGGGCCTCACCACCTTGATCATGGTTGAGGCATAGATTAGCGATGACTCCAAATACAAATAAAACTCATTTTCACTATGGATCCACTTATCAACAGCTTATCAAGCTTGCATTTGACTTTCAACCTTTCCCAGGATTTTCACGGAAATGTGAATATCCCAAGTCATCCATAGTGGCAAATGAACTCTGGGATGGCATGAGAAATGAGCAAAATTCTGAACGGAACACGTAATCAATGAAACACTGGACAAAAACAAGACATGAAATTTGGGCAGCAATAATTTTGGGGTTATCACCAATGTCAAGTTGAATCTATATATGTGTTCATATATTATATATATATATATCTCTTTCTTTAGAAATGCAACTTTACAGCTGATTTTTAAAAAGCTAATAGAAAAGTAGAAACTGGCAATTATTTTTACATGTTTCCCCCCACCCCCAAATGAAGCCCTGTTAGGATGTAGCAATCAAATGAGGCTGTCAATTCCTCTATAAACTCTTTGGTTCTGTGGCTTGGGCGAGGATGTGTCACCAAGACCCCTAACCCTGACCCTCACTCCCCTCCCCTCCCCTGATGATAAGACTGAACAAAGAAGGAACCTTAAGTCTAAGGGATTAGCAAAGGACATTCAAATGACACTACCATTCCCCACACTCTGCAGAGCAGAGAGAGGAGAGTCGTTCACTATGCCAACATCTTAAACTTGGAGTCCATGGAACCTTTTGAGAGATTCCATATTAGGGCAGAAAGCCATAAAACAAAATGAAAGGGAAACAATAAAATCAAATAAATGACCCTTTCCTTTCGTTGCTCAGAAACAAAATTGATTACCTTTATACAGATCAATGGTACTATTAGTATGTTAGCCAGGCAAGAGGAGATAATGAACTGAAACAAAAGGTGTGAGAAATCCTCATCTTTGGTATTGTAGCTGTTGAGGTTTCTGTTGCTCTGTTCCGTGTTCTTTTGAAAAAACTGCATAGGCACAAATTAAAGACAATCTTCAACTTTAAGATTACCGCGTGAGTTGTCAAATGAAGCAGCAGCCACTGAGGCGTTTTCCTTATTTCCATTCTTGTCTCAACCCTTTCTTTAAAATCTGCTTCCAAAAAATGTCCCAAGAGGTCTGTTTGAACACAGTGTGTCTCACTGTATTTTTTCTTTTTTCTTTTTCTGGCGTGCTTCCTTCTTCTTGGTGGTGATTTTCCTTGATTTACATATTTACTCATTCACCTTAATGGGACAGTTTTGTTTGTTGCAGAAGTAGGTGCAGAAAAAGTTTCTTTGGTTTCGATTAAGTAATTCATTTAAAAAAAGTTAGTCTCAAGTGTCTGTAAAGAATCATTGCAGCGTTTGGCTTGCTTTGAACACCCCCCATGGTGCCCACCTGGGGCCATTCACTGGTAAATATGCACATCGTGACCTTCGCAATCTCCCAGAGTTCCGTGGGCGCTCTCCTGCTTGCTGCTGGGAGGTGACAGCCACTCCCTGGGTGGCTTGGCTGATGTCCTTGGCATAGCCTGTTTGCTCAGCCTGGTGGTGAGCCAAATGCAAGCGCTGAATGCCATTCGGAGTTGCAGAGGTTTTCTGATTTCTAAAAGTAATCACAGTATTTTTAGGCTAGAAAATGGCAAGTAACAAATGTCTTTGGTTTGCAGTATTCTGCTTCTTTGGTGTGCTGTGTTTTCTCCAGTTTTATTCAGCTGTTTTTCTAGGACAACTTAACAATGGAAAAGGTTTAGGACTAGATGCATAACATGTATGGCGATTTGAATTGCTATTTTTTTTTTCTTGTTAGAAAACACTGAAAACATCCCTACCAATGGGATGGATGAGAGAACAACCCAAATCTGAAAGAGTGAGAATGAGCTACGTGGCGGTCAGAATGCACAGTAGGAGGAACCAGGTGACTAACAACCAAGAAGGATACATTAATGATCTAAAAAAATCTAGATCTTTTAAAACGCTGCATTTGCTCCGTGTACCATAGCAGCTAAATTGGCCTCCTGAGTGTGCGTCTGCATTATGTACAAACAGAATTTGTAGCAAACTGCAAAATGTGCTTGAAGCCTTATTCCCAATGATTCCCTAATGACTTCACAATCAGTGTCTTGAAAATCCAGAAGTGGTGAATCCAAAACCTTCCTTTCTTCTCTGTTTATATTTGTTGTGCTTGATACTTTGAGCTCAAGTGAACTGATTTGTTGTTTTGATGGATCCAAGACCATATTAGAGTTCCAGGAGATAAAGAAAATTGTAAACTGGACCAACTTAAAGCTTTCAAAACTATTCAATGAAAAGATGCCTGAGTTGGAAAAAACAGGTCCTTGGGTTGGTTTGTTTTTAACTTCATATTTAATACTTGTGCTCAGTAATTATCATATCCGATGGTTGTTTTTTTTTTTTTATGTTATGGCTGTGAACTTTGGTGTATGTGGTGTGATGTGGCTAAGCACTTGGAAAGCAAATGAGGTCATTCTGGTTGCTAGAGTCTTCTCTTAAAGTAGCATCCTGGGAGCCCAAGCTCAGGCGGAATTCCCACAGCTACTCGTGAGAACTCTGACTGCAAGAGTTTGCTAGGACCCCAAGTGGGGCTGTTGACATGTTAAGCAATCCTGAGCTCGGCTGACACTACACCGAAATGAACTTGCTCCAGGAAGGCCCCATTTGGGTTTCTGAGATGCTCAGCATGCTCAGAGGACAAAGTCCGGGTCAAGGAGATTGATTTTTCAGCTTGCACTCGGGCTCCGTAGCCATTACAAACAAAACAAAAAAAGGACACCTGGCCTATGATTACAGCTAGAAGTTTCTTTTCGAGAGAATTGTGCTTTCAAATCACCAGTGAAGGGCCCCAGCTAAGAATCCAGTGTCTTTTTTCCTTTGTGTTTTCTTTTTGGTATGCGTTTTCCTCATTGGGAGGCGACCTGTGCCCAACTGAGAGTCCTTCCCTCAGGCTTTGGTACAAGTGCTGGGGGTGGACGAGGAGCCCCCGGTGCTCAGGTCATCCTGCCACTTCTCCAGGCTCCGGCGCCGGGCGTTCATGAAGAAGTTGCTGACGGTTGTGAGCTCCAGGCCCAGCTGCTGGGAGATGGTGATCTGCATCTCTTTCGATGGGCGCTTGTTCTCCTTGAAGATGGCAAAGAGTGTTCGGCGTTGGAGGTCAGTGAACACCAGGCGGGATTTCTTCTGGGAGTTGTTCCTGTCTTTGTTTGGTTCTTGCTCTTTGCGTTTGCATGCTGGAAGGGAAAAGAGGAAAGAGAGAGTCAGTCCCGGCTCCCGAGAAGGTGATCTATTGAAAACATCGACAAAGTCAGACCAGGGGATGTAAACTGTTAAACTTTATTGTCTAAATTGCCCGGCTGTCAATAACCAGCCTTCCCAGTTCTTCTCGGGGCGACGGAAGGCATCAGTCAGTATGCGGAGGGAGAAAGAAGACAGCGGGGCTGTTTTCCAGTCTGGTTTAGAACCAGTTGCTTTTTCCACCTCGCCTTCACCTGCCTCCCTTGAATTTCTTTAACTCTGAAATCAGGGACTAGGAAGGGAGTGAGGTTTCCAGGTCCCCAGGGGAGACTGGTTAGGCAGTTCCTCTTTCATAGTCATTCTTGAGAATTTTGTCACAACAAATCTGAAATTACTGTTGCAAGTCAAAACTTAAAAAGTGCACGCTGTTTCAAAATCAAAGCTTCTACCTACATGCTTCAAAAAACTGTTGACAGAATGATATTAGATGTGATAGAATGATGGTATCATTCCGACCTAAATCCCCTGCTTCCAGACTTTTGAAAATTTAAGGAAAAAAAAAAAAAGGGGAGGGAAAGACTATGAAAAAATTGGTTTAGCCCATTCTAATTTGGCTGGTCTGAAGTGACACCAACACAAGAAGACCAGAGCTGAGGGTGGTGGAAGAACCCAAAGTTAGAATGACAGGACCTCATGGTCCTTGCTATGTCAAGTAGTATGTGCAGTCTCTGATTTAGCAGATGTGGACCCACATCTGGATTGACATCTGCAGCCAGGACATTAATTTATGTCACCTGCCTTCCCATAAGAGTTCTCAAAGGCTGGGATCAGGTCTGTGTGATATTCCCGATTGGTTCTTTCTGGGGCCATGAACATAAGTGAAGGCGTGGGAGGCTGATGACAAGTGGTGTCCTGACTCTTTCAAGAATGTGCACTTTACAAAACAGACTTGGTCTCAGAAAAGTGACTTGTAAGGGTTAAATAACGCAGTGCACACATATTGCAAATTTCAACATGAGAACATGTGATAAAAGTCACTGGTAAGAAATCCTAGCTCGCCCAAGGATGCTGTGTAGCCTCAGCAGAGTTCATTGGAAAAAGCAAGAAGAGGCACAGCATTCAGTACCCTTCCCCAAAGCAGATCTTGCTGGCCATTCTGGCCCCAGATTGAGAATCTCTTTGTGCCAGACTGATGCTCCCCCAAGACCAGCAGTCCGGATGCTGCTCGGTGCTTTTCCATATTCCTCAAGCTGGTTGCATTCTTAGGAAGGGGCTGCTCTCCAATGCCAGCTGAGGGCCAGGGGAACAGCCTTCACTCTGATGGGTCTTAGGATTCTAACCTGAGGACCAACCCTCATTGGAAAGGTATTCTGGAAGCTGACTGTCCCCCCACCTAACGGGCCACCCTACCTGGTGGATGCTGGGTGCTGTCTCCCATAAAGGAATCCCTCCCGACATAAATAAAAAGTGATGACATTTTGCTTTGCTAAACTCTTTCTTCCTGACTT
This sequence comes from Vespertilio murinus, assembly GCA_963924515.1. Lineage (NCBI taxonomy): Eukaryota > Metazoa > Chordata > Mammalia > Chiroptera > Vespertilionidae > Vespertilio > Vespertilio murinus. Next base: position 50,528,915 of record OZ004709.1, read on the forward strand.
TTCTTTTTTTCATTTGGAAAAAAAAAAGTAATCCCGTTATCTTTGAATTTTAAACACACACACACACACACACACACACACACACACACACACACACACACGTTTCCACGTGAAAGCCTTTCCTTCTGGGAGGTCTGGACTTCTCAGACCAGGCTCCCCTGGGACGGAACTCAGAAAAGGCTGAAATGGGGGACAGGCTTCCCAGCAAAGATTCCTTCTTTGTTCATGACTGTGAGGACCTTACATTTTTGTTGAATGATACATGTTTGCCATAATCTCATTTTCACATGTACTCCTCTCTCATCTAATCTCAACGCTTTGACAGCACTGCTTCCAAACTTTAAGGTGCACAGGAATCAGCTGGGAAACTCGTCCAAATGCAGCCTGGGCCAGGGCCTGAGCATCTGCATTTCTAACAAGCTCCCGGGTGATGCTGCTGGTCCACAGGCCTCAGTGTGAGGACCAGGCCTCTAACCTGGTTTCTAAAATCTCAGAGGAGCACCTTGAAGGAATGGAAAGTTCCAAATCTGGGCTCCTTCATGGGACCTGGGCAAATTCCTTAACCCCTCAGTGCCTGTCTCCCTGACCTCAATGATGGAAATAATGACGTCACCTCTATAGAGGCCTACGTGAGTAACATTACATGAATGCTTCCTCCCCACCCTTCCTCTCACTGGAGTAACCCAGCAATCCCGAGGAAGATAAACAGGCAGAATTGTTTTCATTTTAAAACAAAATAAATGGAGACCCAGAGGGTAAGGGACTGACCTGAGATCTCATTCCAAATTTGCTGCAGACCCAGGGCAAGAATCCAGTCCTTCAGTGTCTCCATCTTTCTCTACAGAAACAGCCCTCGTGCTCTGGGCACAAGGCTCTGGGGGTCCCACTGGAACCCATACTCTTACATAGCTCCTCGGGCCCCTGGGGGACATGGGAACCAGGGTGCTTGAGCCCACTGCCACCTCAGGTCCCCAGACTATTGTTCCTGCCCAACCCCCTGGGACAGCTGGTGCCAAGCCTTCATCTGTGGGATTCTGAGGAAGCCCCCTGGTAACCAACTCTGGGCAGGTATATCTATAAACACTGGCTGAGACCCTCTGTCAATTCATGCTCCTTTGGATTAACAAAACAGCCTTCAGTTTTCATACTAATACTGACCAGTCTTCAGATAATGCTTTATTTGTGCTTTTAATGGAGTATTTAGACAGTGTTGGCAGCTTCCCATTGTCCAATCAGTGGTAATATTTGAAGATTACATATGGAGTGTCTGAAGATCACACAGACACACACATACTCACATATCAAACTTAGCAGAAAATGTTAAAGGCTTACTACAGCAAACTGCAGAGAAAGAACAGAGCAATAGATCTGGGTATGCCTTCTCAAGAGCTGCCCAAAGCCACCGGATGCCAGGCAGTAGCCTGTGGTCTGCAAATGTACCAGTCTGAGAGCCCAAAATAACGAGGCAGTAGGCACACAACCTGCCCAGTTCTTATCTCTGACAATGCCATCCACAATTCCTTTTTATATATTTTATGCTACAAGGTACTTGTTTCTGCACGTTTCAAAGAACCAGGTTGCCCACCACTTCTGATAGCTGCAGAAATAACAAACACTAACAGTATTCACCCGTGATTCTTGCCCACAAAAGCAGTTGGCCAAGGGCAGAAGGAAAATAGAAAGAGGGAGAGCTTTCCCTGGTGCCATTCCGCCCTCCTATGCGTCTGTTCTGGGGACCAGAAGTCGTTTATCTCTGTCCACCTTCTCTCCCCGCTAAGTGCGCGCTACCACCCCATGGAAGATTTGATGGACATAGCCCTGAGCCCTCTGAGGCTCCAGAACTATCTTTTCAGTTGTGAACTCAAGGCTGACAAAGATGATTATCCACTTTAAGGTGGATAATGATGAAGAGGAGCGCTGATTATCTTTCTGAGTGGCCAGTGCAGGGGCTGGTGCAAAGGATGAACTGCACATTGCTGAAGCAGAGGCGATGGATTGCGAAGGCAGTCCACTGACAGTTAAAACTGGCAACTCTGGAAATGTCTGGACAGCTCACAGTTTCCCTTGGTGGCTTTGAATAACACCCCCTGTGGTCTTATGGTTGCGGTGTGGTTCAGGGCCCGTGCCTCTTTGTGGACAGCACTTAGTAGCTGTGGAGGAAGATGCAGAGTCAGAAGATGAAGAGGAAGATGTAAAACTTCTAAGTATATCCAGAATGTGTTCTGCCCTTGAAAGTGCTAGCAAAGTTTCACAGGAAAAAAGTTGCTGCTAATGAAGATGACGATGAAGAAGATGAGGAGGAGGAGGATGAAGAAGAAAAAGCTGGAGAAAAAGCTCCAGTAAATAAATGTGCACAAGATACTCCAGCCAACCACAAAGATCAAACCAGAATGGAAAAGACTCAAAACCATCAACACCAAGATCAAACAGTCAAGAATCCTTCAGAAAAACAGCAAAGAACAAACAAACTCCTAAACTGCTGAAAGCACCTAGTTCTGTAGAAGACATTAAAGCAAAAATGCAAAGCAAGTATAGGAAAAATACATCGAATAATCCTGGCACTACTGGTAAATTAAGCCCAAAGATGGGGAAAGAGGACAAGGAGAGATAAATATAGTCCATGCTGAGCATCAATCAACAGTCCAGACTGAAGTCTTCTATTTTAATCTCAATGCCTTTTCCTGACTTACCACCTACCCATAGCCCCTTCCAGGCTGAAAGCAATCTCACCTTAATCTACTAAAGCACTTTCCTTTTGAATGCTGTGATTCAGTGAGCTTTCCTTCCTACTCTACTTGTTCATTTGCCTCACCTCTTGACGATGTTTTAAACACCTTTGTTTCTCCCTAGCTGCTCAGAAAATACTTGAATGAATAAAAAAAATACACCCAAAATATAAACAATAAAAAAAACACAGGCCACAGTGGCTCAGTTAGTTGAGCATTATCTTGTCCACTGAAAGGTTGCCTGCCTGTTTGATTCCTGGTCAGGGCACATGCCTGGATTGTGGGCTCCTTCCCCGGTAGGGAGCATACAGGATGCAGCCAATCAATGTTTCACTCTCACACCAATGTTTCTCCCTTTCCTTTCCTCTCTCTAAAAAAAAAAAAAAAAAAAAAAAAAAATATATATATATATATATATATATATATATATATATATATATATATCTTTTAAAAATATTATACTCTACAGTCAAATGCCCACTTCTAAAGAGTTAGGAAAATCCCAAGTAGCTCCCAAAACCCAGGAATGTGCATTAAAAACCCAACAGATGGTGGGTGCTCTGCATTGGTGTGGATGGGTCCCATCACTGCCGGGTTCCAGCTACTCCAGGAAGGCTCTGCCACTAGAAAAGGTGAGGTCACTTGGGTCTATTTCTCCTCCCTCTTGTAGGATAAAATCAGAAGGGCACGAATAGGTTGATACTTAATATTGCATGATGGTGGTGGGGGGGGAGGGGTTGTGGATGCTGAGAGACCTCAGCTACCTCCCTCCTCTCCACAGGTAGTGGTCTCTATGTGGGCCATGGAGTTTTGAAAGCTCGTTTCTATTTTAAAGACTAGGAGAAATCATTTGTTTATCTACAATGAAGCTCTCTACCCAAACTACAGTGCCCTCCCTGTCTCCCTAGCCCCTCCCCTTTGGGACAGAAATAGCATCAGCTCAGATTAAGAATGCTGGCTGTTTCCTGTGGACTGGAACCTGGGACAGGCAGGTAGATATACACAGGTAGAGGCATCTGTGGTTAACAACCAAGGGCCAGTCGGTTACTGCTTGAGGAATCCAGGGTCAGGTCATGGATAGACACATTTTTCAAACTACTGGGTTCCCAAGGTGAAATAAGAAGGAAACCCCTTCCTCAAGATCTTGAGATGCCAACTTGCCTCTTCCCTCATGGCCACCATGCTCTTCTCCCTCGGAGGGTCAGAAATGGGATAAAGATGGTGCATCTTCAAGGACGTGCCACTCTCTGTAGCTGATCTTTCCGAAGCAGGAAAGACAGTAGTGGCCTCCAGCACTGGCCTTTCTCCTGCCTCCCACTGGGCCCCTATGGTCAGCCTGCTCTCAGGCATCCTCAGGACTCCAGAGTAAATGGCCACAGCTCTGTCCAGCACCCGTATATGGGCAGCAGGAAGTGGTGTGGTTGGGCATGAGGCAAAGTTATAAAGCCAGGGGGACTCACTTCAGAAGAGGGTTGGCTTGGCTTGAAGAGAGGCAAGGCGGTGAGGGATAGCCCCGGGGATGGAGGAAAATGTTTAAGAGGCCTCAAAATATGATGTCCTTTGCTTTCCTTGAACTTGGAGGTGGGCAGAAGCCCAGACGCTGACCACAGAGGTCAGTAACTAGCCTGCCAGAAAAGTCTGCTTTTCCCCCACCACTAATTTTCAGTCCTATGACAAAGGTCTTTTGGTATTTGCATGCTGAGGGTTGCTGGAAGCCAAGGCATCTGTTGGTGGAGAGGGGAGAGGAGAGCAGAGTGGTAGGAAGAAGCAAAGTGGGGGGTAGGCAGAGGGCTACCCTTGCTTGCCTCAGTTTCCCCTTTGGTCTTTCCTGGAAGGGCTTGTGTCTGTACCTCTGTGTTCTCTCTCTCTCTCTCTCTCTCTCTCTCTCTCTCTCTCTCTCTCTCTCTTTCTCTCTCTCTCTCTCTGTGTGTGTATGTGTGTTGGATAAGGGAGACAGTATCTGATTGGTTCTGTGAGGCAGATACATGCTGGGGGTTATCCTGAAACCACACTTCACCTGACAACTGGTGCCCCAGTGCTGTGGCCAGAGAGATGCCCAGGGGGAAGGCGAGGGTCAATGTCCCTGGAGAGAAGGGGAATCCCGCTCCACCAGCAAAACAGATGCCAGCTGAAATGATCAGCCCCGAGCATGGGATTCAGGCCGAGAAAGACCTATCTTGGAGTTGTTTTCAAGACCCATGGAAGACCTGCTGCTCTCAGCCCTAGACCCCTGACACCTACTGCTGGTACTGATCAGGCTGGTTGAAGGCTAACCTTGCTAGACTGACTGCCCCCTTCCCCAGGGGAAGAGGGCTGATTTAGTTTTCTGCAGTCTTTCCGCTCCTTAGCATGAATAAGAGGAGGCTTGGAGAGGAGGCAGCAGAGGGAACTGAGGCTTACAGGAAGCAGGTGTTCCCAAGGGGGCAAGCAGCCCCGAGGAGGGAACTGGGGCAGACTAATTGCAAAATTGGCCCCAATTCTTCCCTCCTAACAACTATCCCCCTGCAATGTGACTGCAGCTCCTCCCAGCACAAGGGGGAGTTTGTTCACCTTTCCTGTGGATCTGGGCTGGGCTGGTGATTTGCTTTGGTCAACCCCATGTGGCAGACGTGAGTGTAGAAGTTCTGGCCCAGGCCTCAGAAAGCAGTGTGCTTTGTTCACACCCTGGGGATGCTGCCTGGCCGGCAGGAGACAAGCCCAGGCCAGCGTGGGTCAGTGGCCCCAGCAGCTGACTGCAGGCACAGAAGCGAGTCCAGCTAAGACCACCTCAGTAAGGTCTGGATTGGCAGAGTCACCCAGCTGATCCGTAGGCTCCAGAGCAAGAATAAATGTTCGTGGCTATATGCCACTGGTTTTGTGGTTCTGTGTAATGTAGCATTATTGTGGCCACAGATAACTGATATAGAAGCCAAGAACAACCTTTGCTTTCTGCCCAGCGGGTGGGTCAAATGTAAGTTAAAAAGCCTCAGTCAGACAATGAGACCTGTTGCAAATTCCACGTTAGCCACTTATCAGCTGCATGACCTTGAGCCTCAGTTTCCTCATCTATAAAATGAGGATTCTAATGCTCACACTCTGGACATTAGGAAGCTAGCCATAATGCTTGGTATATAATAGGCACTCAGTAAATGTAAATAGTCCTTCATAGAGAGAGGAGAAAGATGAGGCTAGGAATTCATAATTAGAAATGACTTCCCAATACTTCCTCAATGGTAAACTGTTCAGAGGGCTAATGGCAAAGAAAAGGTTAAAGATTTTTGTTTTCATTGTAAAGTTGTCTCATAGCCAATTCCCAGCCTTATGAGAAGGTAAGACTGTGATTCGTTTTCACATACATGTCAGAGATCCTAAAAGGCTTTGGACCACTGGCATTTCTGAACATCACTAATTTATGTCCAAATACAGTCTACATATGATGGGTATTGTTAGCCCCTCATAAATAATGCACAAGTGCTCTATCCTCCTTGCATTCAGTAAATACTTTCCCTGAATAGTTCAATGTGATCTTGCCATGGAGCAGGGGAAGGAAGGGGAAGGAAGTCATCGGGGTGTGCATTTGTCAGAGCTGACACTCAGCCTCCCAGTATATGGCTTTGGAAACTCTGCCTAACGAGACTCATTTCTACTTTTCAGCCTAAGAGCCTGAAGGTGCCCTTTAACAAGAGCTAGTGTGAAGGTGGAGAGTGACCCTCTCCAGAAAGGAGGGCACACACAGGGGCTGGTGTTGTATTGAAAAAATGCATTACAAACTAAGTTCTCATGTGTACATCCAGCCTTGTTCCAGGAAACCTGTAGGATTTTGAGGAAAAAAGAGGAGAAATCAACTCCTTGGACTTGCCTGCTCTGAAGAGGTGGCCCCTTGGTACTGATAGAATACCGAGCCCTTCCTCTGAAACAAATGTGCATGTTCAAGAGCTTTAAAAAATAGCAGTATCCCTTGCATTCAAATAGGGAGACAAAAAGAGTTACACACTGTTATAGTACACTAGAGGCCCGGTGCACAGATTTGTGCATGAGTGGGGTCCCTCGGCCTGGCCTGCACCCTCTCAGAATCCAGGAACTTTTGGGGGATGTCAGAGAACTGGTTTCAGCCGGATCCCTGCAGGCCAAGCCGAGGGACACCACTCATGCACGAATCCGTGCAACCAGGCCTCTAGTGTGCATATAAGATCTTTGGTTAATCTCATCCCGCCCTCCCCTCTCCTCCCTTCCTTCTGAGATTCATCAGTCTGTCCCTGTTTCCATGCTTATGGTTTCCGCTTCTGCATTGAGTGCCTGCACCCTTGTGGTCAGTGTGTGTCATAGCTAATCGGTTAATGGTCATACTGTTGGATGGTCACTTAGGCTTTATATATAAAGATATTTACTGTTCAGGAAGCCACTGATGCTGATATATCTTAGTGATACAGGGATGGGTGTTGGCCCACTGCTACAGGGGACATGGAGAGGAGAGTTCTGACACATGAGACTTGGGACTCAGGCTCTAAGTGTGTTCATCAGCCACTGAGGGCCAGAGGGTAACAGGAACACTGATCACCCATTGGGGAGGTAGAATTCTTGATGAAAGCAGAAGGGCTGCAAGGGACACAATCTTTTCAACTCATGATTTGATTATCTTGTGCTCTCTAAAATGTAGAAGCTATAAATAGTTCTCAGATGCTTTGCAGTTTTCCCTGCTTCTCTGATTTCCTGAGCTTATTGTCAAAGCCACGTCGGTCCAGACTACCATGGAGACAGGACTGTGATCTTGGCTCCTGAGAGCAAAACTTGAACTTCACTCTCCTTCCCCAACTGACCCTGGCCTGAGCCTGATGGGAAACTTAATGGCTTTGTTTCCAGGTTGGGAGCTGGCATTCCTCATGGACCAGATGCCAATCCACTTAGGCAGTGTAGCCAGCGCCATCCAGACCAACATCTATTAGGGAGACCAAGGACAGAGACAGGGAAGACACACCACACAAATGGACTTGGAGCCATCCTTGGTTGTTGGGTTTCATCCCTCTCTTATTGCTCCCTAATGACTCTGAGTGCAGCCAAAGCCTTGGCCAGACAAACCTCTATGCCATTTGGCAAATTATCCTGGACATGTGGAGGGCACTCAGGTTGAACAACCTACATGCCAGTGAGAGAGTTACTGCCGGACTTCTTAGAGAAAACATTGCCAGTAAGGGGGTAGGAGGAGGGATGCAGGAGCCGGAGGGAGAGAGGAGAGAGAGAAAAGGAGAAGGCACAAGAGAGCAGGGGCACTTGTTCTGGGGACGGCAGAAAGGAGTCATGTCCCAAGTGCAGGGATGGCAGAAGCCCAGGGGGCTTGGTTTATTACGCTCCTAGCAGCCTCCAATGCCCGAAGCCACTTCTTGGCTCCATTCTGACCTGGGGCAAATTTCTGCCTATGTGAGTTCCCCTGCAGCACCCTCTTCCCCTCACAAGGATGATCAATGATAACCTTCTGCTGTCTCTACACCCCCACCATCCCATGCCTTCACTCGGGTGTTGGGAGGATCATAAGCAGGTTGGTCATGACAAGTGTTTACAGCAACTTCCCCAGTGTGCCTTTATTACCAAATGAAGGCCAGCCACCGTTCTCAGTTTTGGTGCCTCAAAGGGGAAAGCAAGTTTTATTTCCTCCCCTATTTTTACCTTCAATGCAAAGCCACTAAAGGGAACTGAGGAAATGGAGGTCCTTGGATATCTGCCAACTTGCTTATGCAGAGGTGGGCCTGGAAAAGGCCCAGGGTGGCCACAGAAAGCGCATCTCCCGGGAGGGCACTAGGCCTCTGCATCTCATGTTGCCTGAGCCCCTCCAGGGGTCCCTTCCCAGCAGGTTCTGCTGAGCACTGGAGCTTGCATGCCCAGCACCGATGTGCCTTCGACTTTGGCTTCCCTTTCAGCAGAAACTCTCAGAGAAAACGGGGAGCCCCAAGGAACTGGTTTCTAATGGCTGACATTCCAGGCCAGCTGGTAAAAAAAGAAAAAAAGGAGGTAATACGATTTCCCAAACACTGCCCACAGGTAGTCAGTGGCAAGCCCTGAGAACCCAAATACCCTAATCTCTAATCCATTGGGGCTTTTACTCCCTGCTTGACCATTAGAATAAATCTCTTGGGGCTTTCAGTCTGAATTCACAATTCCTGGTAGTCTACTCCGCCTATGCAGAAGCCTGGCAAAGAAATACCTTTTCTTCTGCCACAAAACTGCATTCCTGCGAGCCTCCCAGGAAGTCCTGAGTTGCTGAAAAAGAACATTTAACTCTGGATAGGAACATCTGGCTTAAAATGGCTAAGACAGCCTCTCCTCACCTCCAACTAAAATCGTCTCAAAGACCTAGAATGGCAATTTTCAACCAGTTTGCCACAATAATTTTTAAAAAAGGATATAGGGATCTGCCTTTATTTTAAAAAACATTTTTTAAAATTGATTCTTAGAGGGGGAAGGAGATAGAGAGATAAAAACACTGATGTAATAGTGAAACATTGATTGGCTGCCTCCTGCACACTCCTTACCGGAAATTGAACTGGCAACCTTTTGCCCAACAAAAGGGATGATGCCCAACCAACTGAGCAACACTGGCCAGGGCACCATTTGATCATTTGGCTGTTCGACTGGTAGCTATGATACGCACTAACCACCAGGGGCAGACGCTCAATGCACAGGCATGGAAAACATGGAATAGACTGATGAATCTCAGAGGAGAGGGGGAGAGGGGAGGGTGGGAAGAGATTAACCAAAGACCTTTTATGCATTTTAGAGGCCCGGTGCATGCATTCATGCACTGGTGGGGTTCTTCGGCCTCGCCTGCAGGGATCAGGCCAAAACTGGCAGTCCCACATCCCCCAAGGGGTGCCAGATTGCGAGAGGGTGCAGGCCAGGCGAAGGGACCCCACCAGTGCATGAATCTGTGCACCAGGCCCCTGCATGCATATAAGTTATTTGGTTAATCTCTTTCTACCCACCCACCCCTGCCTTCCCTCTGTGATGGGGTCTTTCTAATAAATAGGACCTAAGGAAATGTGAAAAATAATGAAAACAGAAAAAGAGACTATCATCTGAAATTAGAAGAAATTCATCTGAAAATATCTTATAGAAACTTAAAGAACATTTTAGAGAGTCATTTGGTATCTCCACATGATGTAAAAAGAGGTGGCTTCTATGAAACAGGAATAGAAAATGAGAAGAAAACAGAACTCTATAAGTAACAGTATGTAATAAAAATGATAAGATAAGAAATAGATTAAGAAATTTTCAGGAAAAAAAGGAATAAACAACAATGAAGGAAATAAAGAACAAAACTGACAATGCATAAATTTATGCAGTTTAGGTGGTTGTCCTGTAGGAAGGTAGTCTCAGTTACATAATGACTCAAAAGTATATCTACATACTTTTATGAAAAGAAAAATAACTGAAGACATACTCCAGCTCATCTGGAATATAATTAAAATTAAAAGCTCAAGACTGTGATATTGTCTGAAAGAAGCATTGGCCAACAGCCCCATGTGACTGGGCTCATCCCAAACATCCACAGGAGTCTCATTACACTGACAGCACTTAAAAAAAAAAAGATGGCCATCCTAACAAATGTGAGGTGATAATTTCATTGCAGTTTTATTTTTATTTATTTATTTATTTGGGTGATGTTTAATAAGATCATATAGGTTTTAAGTGTACAATTCTATGATACATGATCTGTATATTGCAATGTATATTCCCTACCTGAAGTCAAATCATCTCCCATCATCATATATTTGGCCCCCTTTACCTTTTCCCACCAACCATTTTCCTCTGATAACCACCATACTGTTGTCTGTGTCTATGAGTTGCAGTTTTATATCACACATATGAGTGAAATACCCTGTTTCCCTGAAAATAAGACAGTGTCTTATATTAATTTTTACTCCCAAAGATGCACTAGGTCTTATTTTCAGGGGATGTATTATGTTTCCATGAAGTAGGTCTTATTTTCGGAGGATGTCTTATTTTCGGGGAAACATGGTAATATGGTTCTTAGCTTTTTCTGACCGACTTATTTTGCTTAGCATAATATTGTCAAGGTCCATCCATTATGTTGCAAATGGAAGTATTTCTTCTTTTCTTATGGCTGAGCAGTAATCCATAGTATGTATGTATCACATCTTCTTTGTCTAGTCATCTATTGACATTTTGGTTGCATATATATATATATGTCTATGAAACTTTCTGTGTCTATGAAACTTTCTTTTTCATGAACCTAATGGTAACCACACATGCAAAACCCCCAAAACAAAGACACATAACTTTAAAAAAAGAGGAAACAGAAGGAAAAAGTATGGAATACAATCAAACAAAAATGACATAAACACAAAGGGAAAAAACAACAACAATGGAGGCACAGAGCTACTAGAAAGTAACAATGGCTATAGGAAATCCGCATACATCAGTAATTATCCTACATTTAAATGGACTAAATTTATCAGTAAAAAGGCAGCAGATTGGATAAAAAAACAAAACCCAACCATATGCTGCCTTCAGGAGACACTTTGTCTAAGCTGCAAAGACAAAAGATAGATTCAAAGTGAAAGGGTGGAAAACAATTCTCCAAGAAAATAGCATCCACAGAAAAGCAGGTATAGCCTACTTATAACTGACAAAATACATTTCAAGATAACAAAGGTAACAAGAGACAAAGATGGGCATCCTAATATATAAAGAGCCAGGGTTCATAGCATCCAAAATGACTGAACGGATGACCCAACGCCAGGCTGCATGCGCAGCAGGCTCGGGTGGGCGGGGACTGGCAAGCAGGCTGAACTGCTGATCTCTCTGTCCCTCCTGGGTCATGGACGCTGCGGCAACCTAGCACAAACTGCCGCTGCTAAGGCAGGTGTGATGCGATTGGTCAGGGGGCCCCACAATCGCCCCATGATCACCCCGCAGAGGAAGGCTCAGGCTACTCGGCTGGCGGTAGTGGGTGGGGCATCCCTCTGTGGGGCAATCAATCTCGGGGCTCTTGGACTGTGAGAGGGCACAGACCGGGCTGAAGGACACCCTCCCGAGTGCATGAATTTCATGCCCCAGGCCTCTAGTTTTATAATAATAAAGGGAACACTATATCAAGAAGGCATAACACTGCTCCAATCAAAGAATGCTGAAATATATAAAACAACTACTAACAGAACTAAAGTGAGAAACTGACAAAAATGCAATCATAGTAGGGAACCTAAATACTCCATTGACAGCTATAGATAGATCATCCAAACAGAAAATCAATAAACATTGGCCTTAAATGACACATTAGACCAAATGGACATAATTGACATTCACAGAGCCTTTCATCCCAGAACTGCACGAGCAACATTCTCAAGGATAGACCATAAGTTGGGTTGCAAAACAAGCCTAGACAAATTTAAGAAAGACTGAAATCATACCAAGTATATTCTCTGACCACAGTGCTTTGAAATTAGAAATCAACTGCAAAAAGGAAGAAAAACCCAAAATATGTGGAAATTAAACAACATACTACTAAAAAGTGACTTGGTCAAAGAAATACAAGATGAGATAAAAAGATATAGAGAGGCAAATGAAAGTGACAATATAACATATCAAAACTTCTGAGTTGGGCCAGCATAGCTTAGTGGTTGAGTGTTGAGCTACAAACCAGGAGGTCAGGGTTGGATTCCGGGTCAGGGTACATGCCCAGGTTGCCAGCTCAATCCCCAGTGTGAGGCATGTGCAGGCAGCCAATCAATGATGCTTCTCTCTCTCTCTTTCTCTTTCTCTCTCTCTCTCTCATCATTAATGCTTCTCCCTCTCTCTCTCTCCCTCTCCCTCTTTGAAATAAGTAAAAAAATATATTAAAACAACACCCGCCCACCCAAAAAATCATCATATTTGTATGGGATCACAAAAGACCCTGAATAGCCAAAGCAATCCTGAGAAAAAAGAATTAAGCTAGAGGTATTAGACTTTTGATTGCAAATTACACTACAGAGCAATGATAATCAAAATAGTATAGTATTGCAGAAAAACAGATACACAGACCAATGGAATACAATTGAGAGCCCAGAAATAAAACCACATGTATATAGGCAAATAAGTTTTGACAAGAATCCAAAAACACAATGGAGAAAAAAAAGCCTCTTCAATAATGATGCTGGGAAAATTGGAAAGCTGAAACTAGATTACAGTTTGTCCGCATGTACAAAAATTAATCCAAAATGGATCAAAAACCTAAATATAAGATCTGGAACAATAAATTACATAGAAGAATACATAGGTACTAAAGTTATGGACCTTGGTCTTAGAGAAGATATTATGAATTTGACCCCAAAGGCAAAAATAAATGAATAGGACTATATTAAACTGAAAAGCATTTGCACAGCAAAGGAAACCATTAACAACAACAAAAAGCACCCAACTGAATGGAAGATATTTTCAAACAGCTCTAACAAGGGGCTAATATCCAAAATACATAAAGATCTCACACAACTCAACACCAAACAAACAACAATCTAATTTAAAAATGGGCAGAGGATAATTCTCCCAAGAAGACATATAAATGGCCAACAGATATATGAAAAGATGCTCAACTTCATTGGCTGTTAGGGAAATGCAAATCTACACTACAGTGAGATACCATGCCACACCTGTTAGAATAGCTATTAACAACAAGACAAGTAATTAAGTGTTGGAGAGGACGTGGAGAAAAAAGAGCCCTCATTCACTGCTGGTGGGAATGTAAACTGGTACAGCCATTATGGAAAACTGGACGGTAGTTCAACAGTACCTCTGTGGAAGCACTACACCAATGAATCTGCAGGAAAATAGAAGCATCCATGCCTTCTTTTGCCACAGGATCTCAATTATGTTTAAAAACAAATAACTTGTGTTTTTCATCATTATCTGAATAACATAGTTTGGAAAGAAAAATACTTTTGGAAAAATATATCCCTCTTGCAGAGTTGATTTGAAATTTACAAATCCAGTTCAACAGATGAAAAACAAAACAAAAACTAATATGTCAACATAATAAAACAAAACAAAAAAAAACTAAAAAGAAATATTTCAAAGTGTTAAGTTTCAGGTGAGGCCTGAAAGGACCACTATTATTTAATACTATATAATAAAAGGCTAATATGCCAATCTACCAAATGGTGGAATGACCAGTTGCTATGATGCGCACTGACCACCAGGAGGCAGATGCAGAAGCTATCCCCTGGTGGTCAGTGTGCTCCCATAAGGGGAGATGCCACTCAGAAGCCGGGTTCATGGCTGGCAAGTGCAGCTGAGGTGGCAGGAGCCTCTCCAACCTCTTTAGCAGTGCTAAGGATGTCTGTCTGTCAGCTTAGGCCTGCTCTCCCTGTACATCCCCCAAGGGCTCCTGGACTGTGAGAGGTCACAGACCAGGCTGAGGGATCCCCCCAAGTGCACTGGGCCTCTAGTCTATATTAATAAAAGGGTAATATGCTAATTCGACCAGGTAGACCAAGCCATCTTCCAGATGTCTGACTTCCTTCTGGACAAAGCCATGGTGGTGGGGCCTTGAAACAGAGGCATTTAGGGGTGATCAGGCCAGCAGGGGAGAGCAGTTAGGGAAAAGATCAAGCTGGCAGGGGGTTAGGGGTGGTCATGCTGGCAGGGGAGGGCAGTTGGGGATGACCAGGCTGCTGGCAAGTGAGCTGAACTCCTGACCCCTGGGGGAGAGAGAGAGAGGCTTGCTTCTGATCACCTTGCTTTTCTCTCCAGGTCTTCCAAGCAGCTGCTGCCACTCCTGATCAGCCCCGCCTCTCTCTCTCCCCAAGAGGTCAGCAGTTCAGCCCCCTCACCTGTTGTATGCACAGCCAGGCATTTGGTCAAGCCTTTGGTCGTTTTGGATGTTACAACCCTGGCTCATTATATATATATAGATATGAAATTTTAACCTAGAAAATCCAAGAGCCTCAATACTCAAGTTGTTAGAACTAATTAGAAAGTTCAGTAAGGAGGTCAGTTACAAGATGAACATACAAAAATTAATATAGATTGTGTATACATAGAAAATATAAGATAATATACAGGTTAACTATTAGAATTAATATAAGAATTTAGCAAGATTTCTAGACCCACCCTAGATGGTTTGGCTAAATGGATAGAGCGTAGGCCTGAAGACTGAAGGGTCCCAAGTTCAATTCCAGACAAGGGCACTTACCTCAGTTGCAGGCTTGATTCCCCACCCTGGTTGGGGCGCATGTGGAAGGCAACCAATAGATGTGTCTCTTTCACAATGATATTTCTCTGTGTGTGTGTCTCTCCCTCTCCTTTCCATTCTCTCAAAAAAAAAAAAAAATCAATGGAAAAATATCCTCCGGTGAGGATTAACAAAACAACAACAAACAAACAAAAAGAAATCTAGTCTCAATAGCAGTAGACAAAAATAAGTTGTATTTCTATCTAATGTGACAAACAGAAAATGAAAAAGATACTGTTTTTAATAGGATCAAAAATCAAATACATAGAAATATAAAAATAGGTATGTAAGATTTTGATAGAGAAAACTATAAACTTTGTTAGAGAACTTAATGAATGCCTACATCAAAGGATAAAATGACTTAATATTATAGAGAGTTTAAATCTCTTCAATATTGATCTATAGATCATATCAAATCTCTGACTAAAATCCCAGAAGATTTCTCTCCTTCCCTCCCTTTCTTCTTTCTTTCCTTTCAGTTTTGGGGATTTGACAAACTGATTCTAAAATCTATGTGAGAATGCGAAAAAATAAAAAAAGTAAAAAAATCAAAGAATAGAAAAGCTATTCCTGATGATGAACAACAAGATGGGAGGACTGGCTGTATTATCCATCAAGACCTCCAATAAGACTATAATGGTGTAGTTCTGGGACAAGAATATACAATAGGCCAGTGGAATGGACCAGAAAGTCCATAAACAGATCTATATACATATGGCCACTTATTCTATGACAACATTGGTGCTGCAGAACATGAAGAAAGTGTGTTACTTTCAATAATGGAGCTAGGGTAACTGGACAGGCATTAGGTAGGTTTCAATTCTTGACCCTTACTTCATGTCATACACAAAAAATAAGTGCTGCAAGGATCACATTAGTGTGAATGGCAAAACAATAAAGCTATTAGAAAATAATATAGAGTAATATCTTCATAATCACAGAAAATATTTCTTTTAAAAAATGTTTTATTGATTTTTTTAAAGAAAGAAGAGGGAAGAGGAAGAGAGGGAGAAACATCAATTGACTGATCCCCAGACAGGGTGCATATGGGAGGCAAACTGGCAACCTTTTGGTGCATGGCATGATGCTCAACCATCTGAGCCATGCCAGCCAGGGTAGGAAAGATTTCATAAGACTGAAAAAGCAGAAATCTAAAGGAGGAAGATTTATATATTACAGCACATTAAAATTAAGAACTTCAATATATCAAAAGACATGAATAAGAGAGTAAAGGGAAGAGGGAGTAAAAGGAAAGCCATGAATATTTGAAACGTATATGATTGACAAAGCGCCTGAATCCACAATACATAAAAACTCTTGGAAATCAATAAGAAAAAGTCAGACATCCTAATATGAAAACAGTGGCTCCTAACCACTCATCTGCTGCTTGCCTGATTGCCCCTAACCGGATTCTGCCTGTCAGCCTGATCATCCCCTAACTGCTCCCCTTCCACCCTAATTGACACCTTGAATGGACACTTCCCAGAAGAAATCCACACTTCCAATCCTTTATAATAAAGAGGTAATATGCAAATTGACCTTCACACCCTCTCAAAGATGGCCACCCCCACATCATCACAGATGGCTGTCCCCACATTGTCACAAGATGTCCCGCAGGGAGAGCAGTTGGGAGAGACCAGGCTTGCAGGGGAGGGCAGTTGGGGGCAATCAGGATGGCAGAGGAGCAGTTAGGTGTCAATCAGGCTGGCAGGGGAGCAGTTAGGGGGTGATCAGGCTGGCAGGCAGAATCGGGTTAGGTGCAATCAGGCAAGCAGCAGGTGAGTGGTTAGGAGACAGCAGTCCCAGATTGTGAGAGGGATGTCCGACTGCCAGTTTAGGCCCAATCCTGAATTTCATGCACTGGGCCAATAGTAGTTATATAAAAATGATGCTCAAAGTTATTAGTAATCCTGGAATTACAAATTCAAAACATTACACATCCACCAAAGTGGCTTAAACTTCTAGTAAGTCTCTCAAGACCAAGTGCTAGCAAAGAAATGAGGAGTCTCTCCTAGGCTGCCAGTTGGAGTGAAATTGGTACAACAGGTTAGACAACTGTTTGGCAGCATCTGATAAGGTTGGATATATGTATGCCCCACGACCCAGAAGTTCTTTCCTAGATAGACTGACTTGTCGCAGATGCTGTCATGTATTGGCTTTCCCCTGTGCCAGCTGGCAGCACCTTCAGCTCCTTGCCTAAGGACTTCTTCCTCTGGTTGCCAGACCCTGCTCTGTCCATATGCAGGGCAGGCCAGAGGGGATGGGGAACCTCCCAAGAGCTTCCCCAATCAGTGGGGGATGAGAGCTGCCAGATACATAACCCACATTCTTGTTTTCCAGGCAGAAGAACTCAGAAAGGTATTCTATGGACACAAACAGGAACTCTTGGTAGGATTAAGCTCCAATTTCCTATGGTGGAAATGTGTTTGATGAAACAATTATTATTGGATTTCTTCTCATCCTGTCTTATCTCTCTACTCCTTTACCAGTGCTTTTTGGGATCACCTTTCAAATAAACTACCTGTACTTGAATTCCTTTTTAAAAATATATTTTATTGAAGGAAGGAAGAGGGATAGAGAGCTAGAAATGTCAATGAGAGAGAAACATCGACCAGCTGCCTCCTGCACACACCCCACCAGGGATGTGCCCACAACCAATGCACATGCCCTTGACCGGAATCGAACCCGGGACCCTCAGTCCGCAGACCGACGCTCCACCACTGAGCCAAACTGGTTTAGGCTGTACTTGAATTCTTAAGAAATATATGCTTATGTACATTAGAACACATGTCCAAGAATGTTCAGAGCAGCTCTGTTTGTAACAAAACTAGAAGAAACCAAAGTGCCCATGAATAGGAAGATGGGTAAACTGTGGCATATTAACTTAATGTAATACTCCGTAGCTATGAAAAAGAGGAATCACTACTGCATGCAACAACATGAAGAGAAAAAGAAAAGCCAGACACAAAGATATACAAACCCAGTGAGACCATTTATATCAAGTTAAAAACCCGACAAAATGAAACTAGTGGTTAGGGGTATACACTTCAGTGTTAAGAACTTTGAAACAAAGCCAAAAGGTGATCATAAAAGGTAGGTTTCTGCTTGCCTCTATGGTTGAAGGAGGGGTTTTTGATAAGAAAGGGAATAGGGGGGACTTCTGGAGTGCTGGCAATATTCATTTTGCTTCATGAGCATTAATTAAGTAATCCATTTATGTTTCATGCACTCCCCATAAACGTGTTTTATTTTACAGTAATATATTTTTAAAAGCTCTAGTATTCCTATATACCAAAAGTACCCCTTAAGAAAATGCAACAGAAAAAAATTACAATAAAACAATTACCTAGGAATAACTTTAGAAAAAAGGTCCAAACTATAACTTTTCTTTCATTACTGGGGATATAAAAGTATTTTTCCATTTTCCAGTTTTTAAAATTAAGCCTGTATGACAATCTTTTTACAAAAATGTGATAAAATATGCATAACAAGATTTATCATCTTAACCATTTTTAAGTGTATAGTTCGGTAGTGTCAAATATATTCACATTGTGCAACCAATCTCCAGAATTTTTTCATCTTGTGATACAGGTAACTCTATACCCACTGAACAACAATTCTCCATTCTCCCTCCCACTGGGCCCTGGCAACCACCATTCCACTTTCTGTTTTTATGAATTGGAGTACTCTAGATTCCTCATGTAAGTAAAATCACACAAGATATACATGTATTTTTTGTGACTGGCTTGTTTTACTTAGCATAATGTCCTCAAGATTCATCCATGTTATGGCATGTGTAAGAATTTCCCTCCTTTAAAGGCTGAATAATATCCTATTTTACATGTATACCACATTTCATTTATTCATTCATTGATGAACACTTGGGTGGCTTCTACCTTTTGGCTATTGTGAATAATGCTGCTGTGGACATGGGCGTACAGATTTCTCCTTGAGATCCTGCTTTCAGTAATTTGGAATATATACCCAGAAGTGGTATTCCTGGATCATATGGTAATTCTTTAAAAAAAAAAAAGATTTTGAGGAACTGCCATATTCTTATAGCGGCAGCACCATTTCCCATTCCCACCAATAGTGCAGAGGTTTCTAGTTTCTTCACACCCAACATGGCATTCTCTGGGTTTTTTGAAAAACAAACCCAAATGGGCGTGAGGTCAAATACAATTTTAATGAAAAGAATGGGCGTTAGAAGTCTGAGAGAACCAGGCTTCCAGAATCTAGGCAGCACATGGCCACACATTTGCCAAAACCAAAGAGAATTTGCTTGCCTATTCTCTTCCAGGTACAAATTCTCAGGACGGTTTCTCTTGGCATTATCCTGCCTTTACCTTAGGTTCCAGAAGAGGTTAAAATGGTGTTCAGCTGCCACCCAGAAGCTCCGTCTTTCTCTTTAAAACATGCTTCCTCCCCTCTGCAGCCCTGGCCCCCTCCAGAGGCCAGTCCGCACTGCAGACTTCCCTCTCTCCCTGCATCAAAGGGCAGGGACAGGGGGCAGCTGTAACCAGACCCGGAGAGCACCCAGGATGCACCTGTGGATCAGAACTAATGGCATTAAGTGATCATTCAGGGAATAGAGCAGCAATTACCCCTTGGATGCTTTCTCCAAGATGACCACATGCAGAACACCAAGAGGGGAGAGAGTAATGAATCACCAAGTGAATTAACTGGAAGCTGCTCTAATTAGTGTTATAATTTTTCATGAAAACACTAATGAATATGAAATAATGTGGCCATGAAACCACTAGGACAATTAATCCTTGGGAGTAATTTGGGGTCAGGAAAGGATTCTAGAGGCTGTTTAAATTGACTTGCATGTTGAAAATTTAGGCTTTAAAGTTTTATATTAGCAAATAACTAGAAGCCCAGTGCATGGAATTTCATGCACTGGGTGGGGGATGTCCCTCAGCCTGGCCTGCACCCTCTCACAGTCCGGGACCCCTTGGGGGATGTCCGATAATCTGCTCGCTGCTCCTTACTGCTCTATTCACTGCTCCTTAGTATTTTGCCATAGAAGTGAGAGAAACTCCCACCACCACCGTTGCACTCGCTAGCTGTAACCCCAGCTTCTGGCTGAGCAGTGCTCCCTCTGTGGGAGCACACTGACAACCAGGTGGTAGGTGCGCATCATAGCGACCGGTTGTTCAGCAGTTCAGTCAATTTGCACATCAGGCTTTTATTATATAGGAATTGCTACTTCAGGAAAAGCAACAGTGGGGATGTTTGTGACCTTCCTTTCTTCCTTCCTTCCATCCTTTGTCCTTTTTTCTTTCTTTCCTCCTTCCCTCCTTTTTTTTTTTTTTTTTTTAATATTATTGACTTTTTTTAGGGAGAGAGGAAGGGAAAGGAAGAGAAAGAGTAAAACATTGATGTGAGAGAGGAACATCAATCAGTTGCCTCCCATATGTGTCCCACCTGGCACCAAACCAGCAACCTGGGCATGTTCCCTGACAGGGAATCAAACGGGCAACCTTTTGGTGCATGGGATGACATTCAACAACCTGAGTCACACCAGCCAGGGCCCTTCCTTCCTAATTTTTTAAAAAAATATATTTTATTTATTTTTGTACAGAGAGAAAGAGAGAGGGATAGAGAGTTAGAAACATCAATGAGAGAGAATCATTGATCAGCTGCCTCTTGCACAGCCCCTACTGGGGATGTGCCCACAACCAAGGTACATGCCCTTGACCGGAATCAAACCTGGGACCTTTCAGTCGGCAGGCCGAAGCTCTATCCACTGAGCCAAACTGGTTTCGGCCCTTCCTTCCTTCTTAAGGCTCCTGGCTTTGGCAATAAAGTCCATGGAATGAACCAGGAACCCTTAAGGGAGTTAAATGAGGACCCACGTGACAGCATAATGAATGGATTTGGGAACGTGATAAAGAGGCAGGGTCCAAATGTATCAAAACCAGAAAAGATGCTACAGAGGAAACCATTCTCAGCACTTTTAGCCTCATGACCCCCCGGATATCTGGAAAAATAACTGCTTGGTGGAAGGGGTGATCCTGATGGGGAGATAAAAGTGAGTTGAGACTTGCTGGCTGAGGTGCAATGTTTACATGTAAAATTATAAAATTCTGTCAAATGTGGGGCTTGTGCTCAACATGTACCATGCTTGCAAAATGGGCTCTATCCCAACATAACTCAACAAGGATTCAGTCAGGATCTACTGTTTGCACAGAAGGCTTCATGTTCTAAGGCACCAGCTTAGTAAAATGCCTGTGATGGTTAGGAAAGTTTTAAAAGAACACATGGTTGGGGAGTGTGGTGGTGGTGGGATCAATAGTGCTGCTGAGTGTTTGACCAGTTTGGAAGGATCATATCCAAGAAGCAATCTGGAGTCTGGCAATCTCTCTTAACACAAATTCCACCAGTGAAAAAGATGCTGAAGAATAGATCTGTCCATGAGGAATAGGGTGTCATTTGTACTATGGAGGGAATAAGAGGTAAATGTGTTAGGTACAGTGCTAAGTACTTGTGGTGTCTCATTTAATCTGCATACCAACTACATGATGTGAAATATCAGCCTTATCCCATTCTACAGAGGAGGCAACTGAAGCTCTCTGAAGTAACCACCTGAGGTCTCATAGCTAGCTAGGAAGTGATGTAGTGGGACACAAATTGGATATAACACTAAAGCTCATGCTCTCAATGATAATACCAAGCAATATTGCCACCCCACTTGCCCCGAACAGGGAGAGTGGAAGATAGAGGAAAAGACAGAGAGAAACATCTATATGAGAGAAACACATCAATTGGTTGCCTTATGCATGAGCCCCAACCAGGACCCGGGCAAGGGAGGAATCTGCAACCAAGGCATGCGCTCTTGACCAGAAACAAACCCAGGACCCTTCAGTCCCCAGGCCGATGCTCTATCCACTGAGTCAAACAGGCTATAGCCCAAGCAATTCTCTTAACATAAAAACTATGGGAGAGTTGGTGACTCAGGCCAAATCCTTGCTTATGTACAGAGAAGTTACAAAAGATAATATTAATCAATAATAATAACAGCTAAATTAGCAAACATTCACAATGTTGTTGTAAGCATCTAAATGCATTAGTTCAGTGGTCGACAAACTCATTAGTCAACAGAGCCAAATATCAACAGTACAATGATTGAAATTTCTTTTGAGAGCCAAATTTTTTAAACTTGGACTTCTTATAATGCCACTTCTTCAAAATAGACTCTCCCAGGCCATGGTATTTTGTGGAAGAGCCACACTCAAGGGGCCAAAGAGCCGCATGTGGCTCGCGAGCCTCAGTTTGCAGACCACAGCATTAGTTCATTGACGCTCATTTAAGGTACACTTTCTGATGTACTTACTATTTGAGGCACAGAGATTGCTATGGGGTGAATTTTTATGACCCCAAGTTCCATATGTTGACATCCTAATCCCCAAAGGTGATGGTTTTGGTTGGTGGGGCCTTTGGGAAGTGCTTAAATAACATGGGTGGGACCTTTATGAACAAAATGAGCACTTTAAGAAAGAGGCTCCAGGAGGCTCCCTAACCCCTTCTGCCATGTGAGCACTCACTGAGAAGTCTGCAACCTGGAAGAGGGCCCTCACCTGACCACAATGGCACCCTGATCTTGGATTTCCAGCCTCAAGAACTGTGAGCAATGCATTTCTGTTGTTTCCAAGCCTCTGAGTTTGTGGCATTTTGTTATAGCAGAACTGAGATAGTGATAAAGATAAACTTTGAAGACCTTAAAAATTCTACTGATGTTTGAAATGTTTAAAGACTAATTAGCAATGCAACAGAATTAGATCTTTGGGACTATTTTTTTAATAGTAAAGTAGTGCTTATGGAATGCCAACTCTCCAATTTCAGCTTTATCACCCTAGGTTCTCTTATCCTTGAATTTGATGGAATGGCTGTCTCTAGGAAAGCTGGGATAAAAGAGGAGGAGGGTCTGTGTTGCTGTCCTCAATAGCAGAGTGGGTAGAGCTGAGAGATAAGGACTTTCTCCTGCACCTTGCTTCCAAAGATAGAAGACACAGGGAAGCCCACCTCTTCACTGGGGATGAATCCTCAGACAACTCGTCCTATTTGTTTTCAAACCCAGTCTGGAATTCCAGCCTCACAGTTATGCAAATAAGACCTTTGTATATCCCAAAGGAAGCCTTGAGCTACACTGTGAGTTTGTAAACTGAAGTCCCAGGACTCTAGCTAACCATGAAGGATTACCAACTTTGTTCACAATGCCCAGCATCCAAGTAAATCAGCCTGCCAAACAACAGGCACAAAAATCTGAGGACTTTCTGGAATTGCAGGGTAAACGAGTTCAGGGTCAGCTTGTTGTGAATAACAGGGGACTACATCTGCCTATGAAGGGTGTCGTTTCATCATATCCTTGGGAAGTGTAAGCACTGGGTATTGATTCATAGGATGCCATTTCATATGTACGCAGAACAAATCCAGCTAAACAAAGTTATCTGCCCAATCAAACTCAAAAATATTTCTCAATTTAATTTCCAATAGACTTCAATGTGAAGGGAATTTAATTAGGTAAGTAACATAGAACACAATGAAATGTCCATTAAAATTGCTTCCAAAGGTTTAAAATGTTTTCCTTTTTCATACAATGTGTTTAGAGCAGCTAAGATATCTGTGTTAGTACAATGTCTTGGAAAAGTGGGGCAAGGAAATCAATGGGATCACCTCTCTGAATTAAGTATGCACAAATGAAAGCAACTAAGACCCATATAAATCAGCTCAAGTAGCCCTCTGTGTAGCAGACCATTAGGGGGCAGGCAGAGAAGAGGGACGACACAAATAAACACATTGGCTAGGGGCATACTCACTAATGGAAGGCATCTCTTAACACCCGCATTAAGAATCAAGGCAAAATTGTCAAGTAGTTTTTAAACACTGCTTATGATTTTAAAAACACATGCCCCAGATATAAAACCCAAGGTTAAAAGACAACAACAAACCTTAGACACTGTTGGGAGTCACAACGAGTCAATCTTTTGATCTTTTTGATATTGCCTTCTAATTGCTTCTATACTCACTACTGAACCCTGAGCAAAAGGTTCCTTCCCATTGTTTGGAGTTTATCGGCACAGGATGAACAGATCTGAATTAGAAGGCAGAGCTTCTGTAGGCAACTGGTGTTGGCTTTTGTACCTTGGGTGTTTGGTGGTTATTTCAGTGGAAAAAAAAGAAAAGTTTAAAATGAAGCCTTGTTTAAAAAACACATGTAGAGCTACATGTAGTCATCTGCTGGGGCTACTTTATACAAATCATCTCTAATACTTCCATCTGCTCTTGAAGGTGAACATATTATTTATTTCTGCTTTATAAAGGAGGAAACTGAGACTCAGAGAGGTTAAGTTAGAGCTAGTGAAGGCAAAGTTAGAATTAATACTCAAGCCTGTCTGACTCCAAAGCCAAAGATCATTAATTCCACTGATCTACCCAATGGAGGAGGGGGAAAGGAGCCTCCCTCTCCTCAGAGCAGCCAAGGAGAGAGGGATCTGGGTCGTATAGACACTGTTCCCAGGACCTTCTGAGACTTCCTCTTTTCTGAGCCTGGGGCTCCTTGCCCATCACAGATCAGATGTTCATATCTCAGAGACTCATTCTGAGGCAGAACACAGGATCCTGAGATGCTGTGGCTTATGATAGAAAAGCCCACTTTTTCCTACTATGATTTTCCTCCCTTTATCCTCAATCCAGTCATCTAGCTATTCTCCACTCTGACCTTTATGTATATATAAAATCAGAAAGAAAGAGAGAGAGATGGAAACATCAAATGGTCGGCTGCCTCCTACATGCCCCACATTGGGGATTGAGCCTGCAACCCGGGTATATGCCCTTGGCCAGAATCCAGAATCAAACCTGGGACGCTTCAGTCACAGGCTGATGCTCTATCCACTGAGCCAAACCAGCTAGGGCCATCCTGCCCTTTTAATTGACTTTCCAGAATGTGCCTATGGAAGCTCAAGTCTGAGGCTCTAGGTGGAAAACTGGTCAGGGAGGGGTGAGCTCAGCAGTACTAACTCCTGCTCCCACTTTGAAAGATGACAGAAGAGGAGGCTAGGGCGCTGAGCAGAAGAGAATGAAGGAGAGTGTGTGTCCTTTGGTGCCAGCCATGTCCAGGCCATGGTGCCCCAGCCAGGGGAGAGTTCGGCTTTTCAGAGAGGCCTCAGAGCTGCCTCCTGCTCTGGCCAAACCTTCCTGTCTCTGCCTACTTGTCAAAGGAAACTTGGTTATCTATGCAAGGCACACAAACGACAGTCACTTAAGTCAATTGCTTACTGAGCATCTCTACTGGTAATTATCATGCAGCACAGCAATGCATTCAATTAAAGGCAAGAAGAAAAAGTCCAAAACAAGCATGTCAAACTTGCAGCCGAATGCCAGCTGTGAGTTTCACATGCTTGGTCTAGATTAGAATGTTCTAAAATTAACACTAAGTTTTGTTCATATGTACTTGATCTTCATAGTTTGTAAAATTAATGTCAAAGCATTACTGTAAAAAAAGATAAAAATATCACAAGGCAGTATAGAATTTCCACACAAGACATTTAGCTAATTATTTTAGTTCCAGTTTCTTACTGAAGTTGACATAATAATAAAATCTGTTTTCACTCAATGCCATATAAATATTGTGAAGGTAAATTAAGATTTATCTATTCAAAATTTTAAAAGCCAGTAAAATTAAAGGTTTAAAAAAAAGCTACTTATTTTTTTCTATTCTTTACTACTAAGTTCAGTACTGTGTATGCAAAACTATGTTTAACATCCCTAAAAATTTTTGAACTACTGGGTCTCAAGGATCCCAAGTAACTCTTTTATGTACTCATTTGCTAAAAGGTAAAGAAATGAAAAGGGAAGAGGGTAAATGTATCAATATAAGATTGTGACCTCTGGCTTTTTTCTTTACTTTTTTTTTAAAGAATATATTTTTTATTTATTTCAGAGAGGAAGGGAGAGGGAGAGACAGAAACATTAATGAGAATCATTGATCGGCTGCTTCCTGCATGCCCCCTACTGGGAATGGAGCTCACAACCTGGGCCTGTGCCCTTGACGAGAATTGAATCTGGGATCCTTCAGTCTGCGGGCTGATGCTCTATCCACAGCAAAACTGGCTAGGGCTTTTTTCTTTACTTTTTACAGGTAAATTTAAATAACACTCTAGGAATTTGTTGTATATCAAGTAATGACCATTTATATGCAAATTTACTTATTATTTAAAAAAATATTTTTATTGATTTCAGAGATGAAGGGAGAGGGAGAGAGGGACAGAAACATCCATGATGAGAGAGAATCACTGATTGGCTGCTTCCTGCATGCCCCCACTGGGGATCAAGCCTGTAACCTGGACATGTGCTCCTGACTGGAATCGAACCTGGGACCCTTCAGTCTGCAGGCCAGCGCTCTATCCACTGAGCCAAACTGGTGAGGGCTACTATACTTATTATTAAAATGACTTCAAAAGGGAAACCACTCTCTCTAATTTTCTAAATTGTTCTAATATTTCTATTAATGAACAAAACATTATAGACAAGAATATTTCTTTTCAAAAAGGAAAGCGAGAAAATAAGGCCAGACATAAGTACACATATGCAAACCATTCCCCCAGAATGACTGGTTTCTGACTTAAGACTCTGTGTGCAAGGTGATGTTATTTAAAGAGAGAGGGAATAAAATAAGAGACTCATAATGTTGGTAAGGGGGCAAGGAGAAAGGAACATGAGATAGACTGAGTTTGTGGACTTGAGGCAAAGATGTTCAGATGCCGAAGGAAGTAGGGATCTGGAGCTCAGGAGACATATCAAGGCTGGAGAGAGACTGGCAGTCCTCAGTGTAGAGAGATAGTAAACCAACTGATGAGATTATCCAGGGTGCGCTCACTGAGTGCAAAAATAAAAATAGCCTGGGCCAGAATGCCTGGCTAGCTGGACGGAGCAAGAGGAGCCCAGAAAGGAGGCTGAGAAGGAGTGATCAGAATGCTAAAAAGAAAAAGAAGAGAGTATATTATTTCAGAAGCCAGGAGAAGAAAGGGAGAACAAAAGGTGGTCAGCAGTGTGTCAAATTCTGTGGAGAGGCCAGATTAAGAAATAAGAAGTGTCCATTGGATTTTGCTACAAAGACCTCAACAGTGACATCAGTAAGAGCAGTTTTAGTAAACAGGTGTGGGTGGAGCCAGACTAAAGTGCTGGGCCTGAAATAGAAGGTAAGAAATAGGCACTGAGTTATAGTAACTCTTTCTAGAAGTGAAAGGAAGGAAGAAATAAAGCTAGAACAGGTGTTGGGGGAACGTAAAAAAAAAAAAAGATAGATGAGCTCGGCAGGCATGGTCCAGTGGTTGAGCATCGACCTATGAACCAGGAGATCAAGGTTCAATTCCTGGTTAGGGCACATGCCCGGGTTGTGGGCTCAATCAATTGATCCCAGTGTGGGACTGGAAGGAGGCAGCTGATCAGTGATTCTCTCTCATCATTGATGTTTCTATCTCTCTCTTACTCTCTGAAATCAATAAAAATATATTTACCAAAACAAAAACCAATCAACCAACCAACCAAACAAACAAACAAAAAAACATAGAAGCCATTGGAAGACAAAAATCCTGATGGGAAGAAAGTATTTTATGAGCACAGAAAAACTTGGAGTCCTAAGTAGGCAGGAGAGGCAGAGCCCAGAATCAGGTCAAGAAATTGGCCTTTCAATAGGAAGACTTCAGAGGAATTTTTAGAAAATGATGAGAGGGGTTAGAATTGTGAGTGAATAAAGAATTCACTCTTATGCCTTGAACATGAACTGAAGTGAACTCATTCATTGAGTTCATTAGGCATACATTAGGAGGCAACTGAATCCAAGATTTAAAAAAAACCTTTTAGAATTAGGAATTTATCATACTGTTTCAGAAAAGTAAAAAAGTTCTTTCACTCTACAACACATTTTAGTATTTGAAATCAAAGACTACAGATGAGATCCTGTTTACATAGTCTTGTCAAAATATTCTTTTAAAACTACTCTGAGTTCACTAGAAGAGAAATGCTGTTAGTACAAGCTTGCAGAGTAGACTGCCTTATTTTTAAATTTAATTTATTGCGGTGACATTGGTTAATAAAATTATATAGGTTTCAGGTGTACAATTCTATATAACACATCATCTGTATATTGTGTTATGTGTTCACCACCTAAGACATTTATCCACCGTTTACTGTCTTCTACCTTCCCGCACACTCCTTTTCCTCTGGTAATCACTATACTGTTATCTGTGTCTATGGACTGCCTTATTTTTAATAAATGCAGTGATGCATATAAAAAAAGACTTTAAAAAAAGAACTTTGCTAAATAACAAAACAAAACAAAAAACTTAAAAAAAAAAAAACTTTGCTTACTGTCAAATCCATGTTTTACCTGAAAAGATTTTGATAGTGTAATTCAAAGATCATATGGGTCAAAAACTGCTTTTATCAGTGTTTACCAAAAAAATCTAAAACAAGTTCTTAGATCTGATTCAAATATGTTCTCGCAAATAATATTCCTATTCATTTTTAGAGCAAAATTTTAGATATTTAAACACATAAAATTATTTTTTCAACATTGAAAAATCAGTGCTCTAACCAGATTAATTTTGGGCTGGACTTTTTTCTTCTTTTCATCCAAGAGACACTTGGAATTTAAAAATGAATTGTCACAGGGAAGAAAATCGCATTTATCATACCCTTGACTTTCTTTTAAAGGGGACACACTTGTCTGTTCCTATGCTCCACCTCCCTTTAGTAATAAATTAGGTTTGAAGTATAAAATTCCTTGAAATAAAGCAAGAGTTTTACATTTTAATTAGCTTTGGAAAAGCAAAGGCTATTTGACTAGAAATGCATAAAGATGTGAATTGTTCCCAATCATAGGCCAGCGGGACCCACCTGCCTCTTTTCTCAGGAATAAGAACACAAATAAAGCAGAGCAGCCAGAGTCAGGGGTCAGTGCCTAATGTCAGCTCCCAACCTGGTCAAGGCCATAGCACTCCAGTGTGTGGCTTGGGGGCACAGGAAAACTTGGAGTCCTAAGTAGGCAGGAGAGGCAGAGGCCCAACCAGTGGCCCAAAACAGCTGTGGAGAGATACTTCTTAAAGAGAACCCCATCAAGGATGACTCTCAAAAAATCAAACCCAGTTTCTAGATATTATTTGGAGCTAGTGCTGTCCCATAGCTGGTTCTTCCCGCAACGTTTTGCTGATATAATGTGAGAGTATTGTTTAATATAATGAAAGCCATCTTTTCAAAAATCAGAAGTAGGTGGGGTGTATATACGTGTGTGTGTGTGTGTGTGTGTGTGTGTGTGTGTGTTGGGGAGGGCAACCAGACTGTAAACCTTGAGAGGAAATCTGAAATATCATGTTGAGAGCAGTAATCAGTGCCTGCAGAAGGCAGGACATCGTGAAAATAGTTTCATCCCTTTAACCCCCACTCAAAAAAGGTAATGGTCTTCCTCTTTGTAAGGAAAGGGTCCGTTAGCACCTTTTGTCCTGTCTTCACCAATGCCTCCTCTCCCTTTGTTATCACTGACCTTACTCAGAGAACCGGAGCCGGAGCCGCAGGTACAAGAGGAAAATCTGAGGCTCTGTTCATTCTAGGGGAGAGGAGGTGTGGAGGGCTCTCCATGGCGCTGTTCGTGGTACTGAAGCCTGCGCCCAGGCGTGGAGTAAGCAACCCACCCACAGGCACTAGGCTGCCAGGGGCTCTGGGCCTGCCATGTGAGCAGAGTCTGGAAACAGTTGCTGCCCACAGAGCTACAGCCACCTCCACAGCTCGGCTCCCAGTCTAGCTCATTGGCTGGCTTCTCTGCAACTGCAAAATGCCTGGTTCACTTTTTCTCTTCCCAGGAGATTTCACAGAGCCCACCTCTGGCTTGCTGCTTTGGCATATCTCTTTCCTGATGTCCTCCCTGCCCATACTAATTCTCTCCTACCCCCTCACTTTTGTGCAATATTTTACCTTTTCAGAACACCTCACAGTTGGTGTAGCCCTCGCTGGCACCATCAATTGAACCATTTCTCTTACACACATAACCATTCCTCTCCTCTCTCACAGATTTTTTTTTTTTTTTTGCTTTCTTTGATCCTCTTTCTCCAAGCACTTTCCATCTAAGCAGGAGACTATTATCTCAATATGCAGACTATTACTCCACACAGCAGAATTGCTGACTTCTCTTTGGCAATGAATGAGAAAAGGCAGAAGGTAGAGTCCCAAATGACCAGGAATAAGCCCCCCCAAAAAATGTCTAGGAAAATATAGGTAGTGGTCAGGATGATGAGGAATGGGGTCCCAGATCTAGGAACAAAGTAGAGGAAGGGACTTGAGCCTTGTGGGAGGTGCCAGGCTCATTGCAGTGAGAAGACTCCCGGCAGGTGGCACTCTAGTTCAAGGTGCTCTGGGAGGAAGCCTTAACTGCTGAGTCCACACCAACCTTTTTTCTGTTAAATATCCGCCCCCAGCCCTGTTTGGAGGTCTGTCTTCCTCTTGATCCAAGCACTTATCCAGACTATATTCCTGCTAAAAAGCAGCGTTTGCACAATTCTATTTACTGTAACTCACAGGGATGAAGAGAACATAAATAGAAAAGAAAGAGTCAGTGGGAGGATTCTTTTCTGATGTGATTGATGGTACTTAGATCAAAATTGTTTGATCATCAATAACGTGATTCAGCAATTGGGAAATGTGAACAAGTTTTGTAACTGCTTGCTGTGCTCAAAGCCCCGGAGGGGCCCACTTGGTCGGGCCAAGTTTGGGGAGGGCAATGCCAGCAGGATGCTCCCTTCCTCCTTCCCCGGGCAGCGCTAGCTATGCCTACGGCCTGGCTGGCCTGACCTTTGGCTTCTGCAGCAGGAGTGCTGTTGGGCTGGGGTTAATGGCACTTTGCAGGGTGCTCCAATTGAGTAAACAAAAAATGTCTTGCCCTGTTCTAATGGAGCACATTATTCTGAGGCCTCAGCCTTCATCCAAGCCCCTGCAGCTGCTCTGCAGGTCAGTGCTACCAATAAAGCAATTAGCCAATGAGAAAACTCTTCTTCCCCGAGGGGGACTCTAGGGTTTTGTTGCAGTTGCTATGCTTTGCTTTGGGGTTTTAAACAGGCAACCCAAGTTGATCTGTGCCTCTTACATCAGACTCCAGGATGAGGGCAGTGAAATTGTGTGTTTGCTGAGTGTGATATTTTAAGGGACTCTAGTTAAACACGGCCTGGAGAGCTCACTGCTTCCTGTTCAATTAACCTGAACCAAAGCTGAACTCTGCCCTTTGAACTCACTCAGCAGATAAATACATTAGCTCACCTAAGGAATCATTAATATTTTTCAATCACATAAAACAAACATGAGTATCTGAACACAACCCAAGAGATAACCAATTAGGAACTGCACATGCATATGTTGGGGGGGAAAAAAATCACAAATGGATGTTATTCACAGAACCAAAGGGTCAAGGAAGAAAGGAAATGGATCATGCCAACAGTTCTGGAAACAAAGAGGACTTTTATTTCCATGTCTGCAAACACGAGCAAGACTGAGCAATATTTAGTAATTCCCATTCCATCTGCACTGCCCTGCAGGAAAAGTTGTACCTTACTATTGGCCTAGTCCAGCCGTGGGCAAACTACGGCCCGCGGGCCGGATCCGGCCTGTTCAGCTGTTCTATCCAGCCCAAGGAGCCAAAAGAGTGGAGGATTCTATTGCTCTCCCCTCCGCTCCTTCACCAGCAGCCCAAGATGAGAGTGCCAGCATGGTCAGGTTTCTTTTGTTCCAGCCCTCCGGTCCAGTTTAAGAACCCATTGTGGCCCTCGAGTCAAAAGGTTTGCCCACCCCTGGCCTAGTCTCTATTCACTTCCATCAGGACACACAACTTCAAGCCCCCTCTCAGTGTCCATGCTCATAGACAGAGCCCCCAGAAAATACTGCATTTTCTGAGGACAATTCTATTCCTGATTTGCTACAAATGAACCAAAATAATTTTTGTGGAAGTATTACTGCTTTGAAGTGAACCAGCTTAAATGAACCAAGCTAGTGGATTGATTGAAATAATTTTACAGTGGAAAATGATGTTCCACAGATGTTGCTACTCTAGCATGTAAACAGGTTTTCTTTGGTTGGGAAAAAAAAAAGAGAGAGATGCTAAACACATCCATTTTGTCTTTATCTCTGCATGTCATCTTAGAAGAATGAGAAAAACACCCCCAATCAAATAATTGCACATCTCAGTTTGATTCAATTTCACTTCCCACAATTCCGCCTCCTGACCCCTCCCCTCCTACTCTCTTTTCATTTTTGTCTGGTTTGGAGTGTGGGCTTAATGCCCAGCTATCCTAGATGAGAACACTTAAAGGAATATCACAAGTGCGAAGGGTAAATCTATTGAACGAGGGTCTTTAACTATGTGGTTTCCTTAAAGGGAAAGGTTGGATCAATAGGATCAATATGAAAGGTTTCCCTGGCCCTACATAAAAGGGTAAGGGCTTCTCTTTTCACTGGTTTAACTTTACTCCCTGACAAATGCAAATCAATGGATCTGTGTTTACAACAGATTCCCTAACAGACTCCACTTGGGTAAAGCCCAGAGCCTCGCCCTGGGGGTGGGGTGTCCAAGCCGGATCTAGAGGGACACTGTAGGGCAGAGCTCCATGCTTAAGCCCCTGGGGATGCAGTGGGGAGGGAGCTGGCATGGCTACCAATCATCCTTAATGAAGGGGCTTGCTGTCCACTGGGATCCAGCTGCTGCTGTCTGCGGCTTCTCCAAACAGGATAGAAAAAATGGAAGAAACCCGTTCTTCCAAGCATGTCCACCCGGTGCAAATATAAAGCCCAAATTCCTGGGGTCTGGTGAGCTAGTCAACCTTGTTTCCTGCAAAAATAAATGTGGAAGGCCGGAAACACAGGAATCTGAAGTGAAATATCTACAATTGGAGCAGCACAAGTGTGTGTGAGCTCTAGAAAGCTCTTCCTGCCCTTTCTTAGGTGGTAACTGGCTCTCTTAGCAATGACAAGGCAAGCCACTGAAACTGGATTCTTTTCCTCTTAATTTTACCTTTCCCTTTAAAAATGTGATGTTTCCCAGAGATTACATGACTTCAAGTCAATAGCAGTTACAGAGAAATTATTTTTCTTCCTGCAGGAGAAAGTATATGTATATTTGATTACATGAGCCAAAGTCCAATGCTGATTAAATTACATTGGAGGTGTGCTTCCAACCCAAACAAAGTCTGCTTTCTACAGAAGAGTAATGGATCTTCAAATGGCGAGAGAGGCGTCAAGGTGGAAGGCAGAGTCTCCCTTCCCTCTGGGAAAATTTGCATGGGCAGTTTTTCACAACAAATGTCCACAGCTTCTAGGAACCCCACCCCTCAAGTGAGACTCTGTCTGCACGCCCTGCAGCCTGCCTCTCTGCATTGCCTACCTACACCTCTTCAGGCATCGGGTGGGCTGAGTTACTCAATCCTCTTCCCTACCTCCTCCCTTCCCATCCCCTCAAAAACCTGTGCATGGTGTTATATTTTTTGTTTGTTTGTTTTGATTTTTTAGTCTTCATCTTGAGACATGGAAATAAAAAAGCCTTTCCCAAAGTCACTGAAGTGGATTAGGGGGGCAGATTGGGTGATGAGGGGGTGATGATGCCCCCCTCCCCAGCCCATCTTCAGCAGGCTCTGCACCT
This sequence comes from Vespertilio murinus, assembly GCA_963924515.1. Lineage (NCBI taxonomy): Eukaryota > Metazoa > Chordata > Mammalia > Chiroptera > Vespertilionidae > Vespertilio > Vespertilio murinus. Next base: position 50,562,516 of record OZ004709.1, read on the forward strand.
GACAGCATAAATGGCCCCACTGGGCTTCCTCACCAGGGTCTCTCCCCACCAGAAAAGCATCCCCCTGGACGAAGTGACTTTCCCCAGGTCAGGAAAAACAAGGCTCTGTGAGTGGTCAGGGGTGGACATAATCGAGAGGGTCTTTGATGGCGTTTAATGCCCAGGGTGCCTCAATATTCACCCTTTTCCCCGGGGCCCTTTATCCAGGCAATTATTTCTATTTAATTCCCTCCTCATTTCCCTTCCTTTGGCAGGAACCCAGAAACTAATCTTTCTGCTTCTCCTCTGAGAATTTCATTCCTCCAGGGAGTCTCTCTACATCAGTGGTTCTCAACCTTTCTAACGCCTCTGCCCTTTAATACAGTTCCTCATGTTGTGGTGACCCCCAACCATAAAATTATTTTTATTGCTCCTTCATAACGGTAATTTTGCTACTGTTAATGAATCGTAATGTAAATATCTGTGTTTTCCGATGGTCTTAGGCTCCACAGCACAGGTTCTCAACCTGTTGAGAACCACTAGCCGGGTTGCCTGAGACCATTGGAAAACACACACATTTACAGTAGCAAAATTACAGTTGTGAAGGAGCAACGAAAATAATTTCATGGTTGGGGGTCACCATGACATGAGGAACTGTATTAAAGGGTCTCAGCATTAGAAAGGTTGAGAACCACTGCTCTACATACCATTTTGCCTGAACACAGTGTCTGCCAACACCATCACCTGCCATAGCATATAGGGCCCAGTACTTTCTTCCTGAGAAATCCTCAAACCTCTTCCTCTAGGAAAAGGTTCTAATGGCTAGAAAACCAACAGGTGACCCTAAAATGTAGTTTGGGGTTGAAACAGCAGAAGCAGGTTCTGGATCTCTCAAGGTTCAGGCGGGAGGTGGGAAAGGTAATCCATGAGGGCCAGGTCCCTGCTGCCTCTGTGCAGACCTGGCTCAAGACGGCAGTGGGGCAGTCTCCTCTTGGAGACACAAAGAATCTGGAAGGATCAGTTTCCCCCTGGTCCCACCCTCACCACTCACCAGGATCCTCACCCTGTTTGGGGATTCTAAGATGGGGGTGGGGGAGAGTCTAAGACCCCACTCTCCAAAATGCCATGCAACCCTCAGAAAAGGAGACTATATTGATCCCTATTGTGGGTATATGGGAGGGGCAATTGTCTTCCTAACCGAAGGAAAGCACCCACCTTCAGTCTCTGTATCTGGTCATGATCGCCTGACCTAGTTCACTAGGAGCGGGGTAAGGGCACATCCTGACTAGGAATCAAGAAGCTATATGGAAGCTCCCTTCTTAAACAGATGCTACTGGTGAGAAGATGACCCCCATCAGGGGAGGACAGAAAGAAAAATCCATTGATCCTTTGTCACAACTCCAAGCAGAACAATCCCACCCCCCCACACACACTCCTTTCCTTCCTCCTTTTTCTCATTTCATTCTTGGAGAAGGAAAGAAAATCCCTTTCCTTCTGGATTGAGACCTTCTCGGAGAAGAAAAGCTTAGCTTTCTCCAATTGGAGCTGTAATTTCAAAAAGCCAGAACAATTAAGCTCCCGTCTCACCCTCACCGTATCTCAATCTCTTTCCTTCTTTCTAGTCAAATTCACGTTGACTGTTCCTCCTGGGAGAATAATCCAGCGTTTGGCCGGGGAGCCGCGGCAGGGTGTGGGCAGGAAGGAAGAGCTCATATGTTCTTTCTTTTCTGGCCAGGACCGGTTACCCAGGGCACACCTTCCTGCCGGGCTAGAGGAGAGCCCCAGTTCTCCCCTGCTGGAGGGAAGAGGAGGCTGTGGTGGGGATGTCTTCCCGTCTGGTGTTCTTACCTTCCCGCCCCAGCCGGGGTAGGAAACAAGACTCTTCCCAGGTTGGTCTAATTAGCCTGCTGCAGGGCAGACGTTTCTGAGGGAGGAAGCCCAGGCCTTTGTCATCAGGCTGCATTTAATTGTCCAACTAATGCGTCTGTGTGCAAAGCCTGCGAATGGGGACATTTAATGCGAATGAGGTCTCTCTTTTAATGAGTACCGCAGTCAAGGATGAGAGGGGACCCACGGACCGGGAAGCAGCGGCGGGGCTAGCAGGCAGCTTTAGAGACATTTCCAACATAGGGTCTGGTTATTCCCGCATAAGGAGGGGGTGCCTGAATTTCCTAGATGGTTTCAATGGAGGAACGAAGTTGCCCAGGGTCCTGCTGGGGCAGACGTAGGGGCCTGGGGGAGGGGGAGAGGACCCCTCCAGGACAGGGAAGCTGGGAGGGCACGGTGCAAAGCCCACACACAGCTACCCGCAGAGCCGGCGGCGGGAGCGAGAGCGCAGAAAACGCAGGAAGCGGTGCGTGCGCGCCGGGGAGCTGGCGGAGGAGGCGGGCAGTCCCGCGACCAGAGAAAGCCTCGGGCACCTGGGGCCGCTCAGGGGAGGAACTGAGGGCGGACCGAGACCCCGCCAGGGGCTGGGGAAGCGGCGCGGCGGGAAGCGCCGCCGGGAGCCCGGGCGAGCGCTCTGCTGGGAACGGTCGGGCTTACTGGAAGCGCGCCGGATCAGGTTCCAGATCAATGAAATCTGGGTTCACACGTTTACGTGATTGTTGCCAGCATTAATGCTCTTTTAATCTTCTAAACATTATCAGCATCGATCTCTCTCCATATACACATTTGTTTGAGAAAGTGACATAACCACACGGTGGAAAGCCTGGAATAAAAATAAATGCGCAGCCTCTCTCTCGTCCGGGGCGCCGGCGGGCCTGGGCTCCCTCTCGGAGCGGCCTCGCTGCTCCCCTCGCATCCCGCCTCCTGGGGCCCGCTCCCCTCCACCGTCCACCGTAATGCGTGGTAGGGAGGTGTTCTACCGGCACTCGGGGTGGACCAAGCAAGGACAGGAGTGAGAGCTTTTCAATTATTAATCCGACCATCAAGCAGGCGAAAATATCGCGTGTTCCCTAACCGACCTGGTTGCCTGTGGCCTCTTGGCTACGATCCCGAACTAACCTAGCGAGAGCGGGGCTGAGGTGGGCAGGGAGCCTTGGGGTGAGGGGTGTGGGGTGGGGAGAGGTCTGAGAATGAAGTCCCCACTCCCTCTCCTTGATTTAGGAGGTGCCTGCTGGAGGTGTGCCCTAAGAGGCCCTCCTCCCCGCCCCGCTCGGAAGGAGCCGGGCACACAGTTGGTGCCGGGCCATGCTCCCAGCGGCGGGCATCTGGTCACGCTGGTTAAGAGCCCTCTGCTTTGGGAACAGAGTTGGCTCCGGACTGGCCGCTGGGAGTTGCTGCCCGAAGAGGTGCGGAGTCTGTCCACGTCTGGGAGTGGAGGCAGAGTCCTAGCAGACCACGGGGAGCCCGGGTTACAGGGTATGTTGTCGGGGGGCTGAAGGCGGCTCTGCTTTGTCTTCTGGGCGTTGGCGGCAACACTCCCGCCACTGAGGCCCCTATTTTCCTGGGTCAGACACCGTCCAGGTTCTTGTCTGGGTTCTCTCCTCCTTTGTTCTTGTTTGTGTCTTGGTGGTTTAGAGGCTTTTCCTGCCTGGGTAAGCTGGAGAGTGCTGGCTCTCGAACCCGTGGGAGTGTGTCCTCCCAGCCTCGGCCACAATTCATAAAAACTGCCCTGCGGGAGCCAGCAGCGGGAAACCCCTGAAGAGGCCCAGCGGGGGCAGTTGCTGTCTCTGCCACCCTCTCCAAACGAAATCTCGCACTTGGAGGCCATTTCTTTGAAGCCCAGTGCTGGGCAATCTGAGTTTCCTGACGTCTTCTCCCTTCCCTCCTGAAACGCTACCTTGAGCTGTGTGCACCGAGGAGATGGGCAGGGGGAGAGGAAGGACCCGCTTCTGTTGCGACAGTGTGCGTCACCTAAGGGTAGGGTTTGCAGGCAATGGTCCATAGCAGACATCTTCATTCTTAACTCCCTCAAACCCCTGTCTGCTTGGGCCTCTGGCAAGACTCAGAGGGGCTCAAAATGAGAAAGAGAAAGGGAAACTAAAAGGATATAGGTAGGTAGGTAGGTAGGCAGATAAATAGATAGAGCCAACCTGGTCTGGAGCAGGAGTGGGGGGGGGTGGCACCACGTCTAGGCACAGTGCTGGGAGACAATGTGGATCTACTAGGATTGTTTAACCCCTGGAACCCGAGCCCGACAGTGTGGGCCCTCAGCAACGGCCCAGCCCGGTGGGGATTCCAATCAATCGATCAATACTCCTGGAGGTAACCGCCTCAGCTTTTCTTCTCCATTTGCTCCAGTCCCCTCATGCTCCTGAGCACATAATACCTACTTACCAACCCAGCTTCTGTGTCAGTGTCTGAAGAGACTGATCTACCGACCCCACACTGAAAAGCCTTCTGTGTAATAATGACCACTCAACATGCTTGTAGTTGCTGATAAAATGACCAGATAAAAAGGCTAAGGCTCTTGTCCCTTTTCAACTTGGGGCAATAAAACAGAGCAAATTTGAATGCTTGAGCGAAGCATTCAGCAGGAATTTCCCACTCTCTGAAGGAGGCAGTTTCAGTGGCGGTTTCGGGGCTCCTCCTAAAAGCCCCAGAGGAGTCATCCTGGGACTCTCATCGGTGGGGTCCCCGCAGAATTGCCACACTTATCCTTCAACCCAGCGAGCTTGGGGACATTTCGGAGTGCTAACAGTAAAATATGACTTGCCACACGACTTTCAGATACATAGGCCGAAAGGCAGTGCTTTGCGCCTTTTTTTTTTTTTTTTTTTTTTTTTTTTTTTTTTTTTTAGCTCTGTCCTTTGCTCCACAGGCGTGAGGGGGCGACAGTACTCTGAGATGGGCTGGAATGGAATAGCTGTCATCCAGCCTTTAACTGTACCCCCCAAAGACCAGCTGCCAAGTTCCTTCTGGCCGCCTCTGTCCAGGAAGCCAGCACACGCTGGAGCTCTCAGGAGAGAGACTGGGGGGGGGGGGGGGTGTGTTAAAACAAAAGGGAACCACACTGTTCATTGAACTTACTGGGAATTGTCAGGAAGCCTCCAATTTATATCTCACCGCTACTCTCTATTCACTGCTTAATCTTTGCCAGGGACCAAGAGCAAATCAGAGGAAAATGTAGGAGAGGATGAAGACTAAGCTAGAGAGAGATAAAGCAGACTTCTAAATCCAAGCAAAAGTACTTGGCATTCGCCGATTTGAAGAAGCTCTTTCCGGGCAAAGCTAGTTTTCCTTTTATCTTCCCAGATCAACACTGCGGGGCGGCTGGAGGCAAAGTCTGAGGTGGTCAGATTGGAAACACCCCCTTCCCCAAGCCTGAAAATGCAGTGAAAATGCAGTCTGTCACGTCTCCCAGCCGGCCCGGTGTCGGTAGAGTGCACCCCATAAGCCAGGCGGTGCGGTGCGAGGAAACCCCGGGGCGACCAAGAGGAAGCCGTGCTTTCCCCTCCGGAAGCGCGTTGTGTGCGGCTGGCTCAGAACCCACAGAACCGCGTGAGCCCCACTGTCCCCGCCTATGGAAATCAATGCCACTACAACTTATCCCCCTGATGGCCCGCGGGCCCCCGAGAGAGATCGCTCCGGTCCAAGAGAAGCTGCCCAACCCTGTTTGCAGTAGGGCACAGTGTGTCTCCTCCAATGGGGTGCCTGGACCCTTAGACCCTACGGACCCCCGGCTGGTTCCTAAGAACAGCGCAATTGCCACGCGCACCTCGCTGACTCTGCGCGCACAAAAGCGCGCAACTGCGAGAAAGGCGCAGCCAGGGCTGCGTTTTTCTCTCCAGCTCCCGTCGCCCACGCAGGAGGTGTCTGAGCTCCTAGAACAATAGAGGGCTGTACCTCGCCGCTCCGCCACTAGAGGAGGCACAAAGAGCCAAGGCAGCTCCAGAACAATGTAACCGGCGCATCAGCTCGTCCCCTCCTGGCCGACGGCCCTCCCCGCCGTGGCGCGACGCGCACAATCAGCGTCCGCTTAATGCAAAGGCGGAGCCTGTAGCCCGCGGCCAAGATGCATTAACTAACCTGCATCTTAATTTCGCAGCACCTCTTCCCTGAGAGCGCCTAACCTCTCCCCAAGCCCAGCCAAACCTCGGCAAATCCCAGCCAACGCTAGGAGCGGGGCAAGGGCGGCTGGCAAGTGAGGCACAGCGCTCTCCATTCCTAGTTTTTCTCGCCTCCCCCCCCACCCCCATTCTCCCAGAGGTTAGTGTGGCAGTGCAAAGCCTCATCCTTGCACCCTCCCCTCGCTGTGGACAGTGACACGGAAGCTAGCCCAAATCGGCTCTTTGGGTCAGAAAGTCCCTGCGCCAAAGCCAAGGCCGAAGAAGGGCTCAGGAAGCGCTGTTACAGTTTAGCCACCAGGTCCCGGTGGTGCGGGCACAGCTGTGACTCCGGCCAATAACCAAAGAAGTTTGCCTTGTATAGTAGGTAGGAGAACAGAGAGGTCTTTTTCTCTTCCGAAGAGCAAAGCCCCTCCACGGATTCCATACAGAGAGACTAGGCAGCCTGGAAAACTGAAATGTATTGTTTAAACAAGTGTTCAATGCACAGGACTTTGAACAAGGGTGATACCTGGTCTCTGTGAATCCTGGGAAAAGAGGGCTCCTAGTGGATACCAAGCACCCCAGCTCACCTCGGAAAGAGAGGGCAAATTTGACACATTGAGGGAGGCAAATGAACCGTGTGTGTGTGTGTGTGTGTGTGTGTGTGTGGCGGGGTGGGGGGTGTCGGTAGATCAAAGCTGTAGACGAGGAGGAAGGAAAAGAAGAAAAACAGAAGGGAGAGGAGAGCAGAAAGAAGAGGAGGAAGAGAGAAAGAGGAAGTGGAATGAGAAATAAAGTCAAGAGCAGGAAGTGTGGAGGGGATAGCAGGAGGGAACCCAGAGAAGTGCTAGGTGTGCTGACCTGGGGCCACAAGCACCCCGCAGTCCTCTCCAGGTGACTCTCTGGGCTTACCTGCCAGGCGCAAGGCGGACATGCGCTGGAACTCCGGCTCCTGCAGCCACTTCCACATCCTGCGGAAGGTCTCCCTGCCAGACTTGAGTTTACTCCACGGCTTTGGGTTCCGGAGCAGGTCGGAGAGAGTCCCCTGAGACCGGCACAGCACCCTCTGCGCGAAGATCGCCTGCGGGATGCTGTAGCGCTTCAGCTCGGCGGTGATGCGCTGGGCCACCTCTTTGGTGTTGATCTCCTCCAGCTGGCCGGACGTGGCCACCTGCGAGCCCGACGAGGACGAGGGCGGGCGCTCGCGGCTGGGGGCCAGCACCGGCCCGTGGGACTGAGCGTGGCCCGGGTGGTGCAGGCCGTTGAGGTGCGACATCATGGCCGCGGGCGGGGTGCCCAGGCCCCGGGACAGGTGCTGCTCCCCGCGGGTCAGCATGGCAGTGTGGTGCGCGTCGAAGTTGGGGCTGAGCATTTTGTCGTGGCCCGGCGGCCCGTAGTTGGGCAGGCTCTGCTGCGCGTTGTGCAGGCCGCCCAGCCCGTTGCCCAGCGGCGTGGCGCCCAGCGGGGACAGGCTCTGGCTCATGCCCGGCATCTCCTTGTAGGGGCCGTAGAGGTTGTTCATGGCCGGGAGCCCGCGCTCGTCGCGCATGAGGGTGAAGCTGCCGCTGACGTTGCCCGACAGGCGCTGGTGGTGGTGGTGCGGGTGGTGGTGGTGGTGGTGGTGGTGGTGGTGGTGAGGGTGCGGGTGGTGGAACTTGTCCGACACGGTGGAGATGGGCGGCAGCGGCTGCAGCGGCGTCAGCGTGGTGTAGGTGTTGCTCATGCCCATGCCGGGCGGGGACGAGTCGCAGGACATGCTCATGGCGTGGTGGAGCGGGATCGAGAGCTCGGGCCGGTAGTCGCCGCCGTCCAGGATCGAGGCCATGCTGGTGACCATGGCCGAGCGCGACGCCGCCGCCGCCGCCGCCGCCGCCGCGGCCGCCGTGCCCAGCTCCTGGTGAGCCGCTGGCGGCGGCGGCGGCGGCGGGCCCCGCAGGGAGCCGCCGGCGGCGCCGCCGCGGCCCGCGTGGTGGGGACTGGGGCTGGCCAGCAGCTCCTGCTCATGGCCCGGGCCCCCGCCGCCGCCCGCGCCGCCCCCGCCGCCGCCCCCGCCGCTGCCGCCGCCGGCCGGCCCGTGCAAAGTGCCCAGACTTTCCATTGTCAGCTCCGGGTTCATGGCGCAGCCTTCTAGCTCTTTGGTGAGGCATCGATAGGCGGTGTAGGCAGCCTTCATTCAGTCCATCGGGGCACGGGGGCGGCGGGGGCGGCCGGCGGGCTGGCGGGGCGCGCGTGGCGGAGCTCCGCCGCGGGAGCCGGGGAGGGCGCCGGGCTGCGCGAGTGTGTGGAGGGGGAGCGCGCGCGCCGTGTGCGCCCCGGGCTGCGGGCGGGCGCGCCCGGGGTGGGGGCGGGGTGGGGGCGGCGGGGCGTGCGTGCGTGCGGGAGAGGAGAGGAGAGGAGAGGGGGCGGGGAGGGAGGGAGAGAGGGATCACCGAGCCCCGCCGCCGCTCGGGCCGGCGCGCAGCCCAGCCATGTCCCCCAGCCCGCTCCGGTGCGGACGGCTTCTGTTGGGGTGAGCGGGAGCTGTCCAGAAGGGCTCTGCCGCCGGCCGGGGCAGCCAACCTACCCTCCCGGGCCCGGGGCGGGGCAGCAGCCGATGGGCGCCGCGAACAGCCACTCCGAGGCCGCGGCTGGCCTGGGGGGCGGGCCTCCTGCGCGCATCCACCAATGGCCTTAGGAGGAGGCGGGGCTGCGCGTTTCAGGTTTGGCTGACGGCTCTGTCTTTTTTTTTTTTTTTCTCTCTCCTCCTCTGCCACGGGCATCAAACGTCAAAGAGAAGGAGGGAGGGAGGGGAAGAAGGGGTAGAAGAGGAAGAGAGAGAGAGGCAAGAGTGCGGGCCGGGGGCAGAAATGATGTTAGAGATGCCGCGTTGTGTCTCTCTCCCCCGCCCCCCCCCTCCACCCTCCACAGCTGCGATCTGGGGGGGAAAGGGCCTTGCTTCGGTTCCCTTCGCTTCGCCCCAGAGCTTTCCTCCAGGCTAGAAAGCTGGGAGGAAAGGACTCCGCTACTTGCTGGGGTAAAAACACACACAGGTCTCAGCAAGCCACTTCCCAAGCGTCCCTCGCTGGGAGCCGGTCGTTTGCAGCATTTTAAAATGCGGGCGCACATGTTTTCTAATGCGGGGCAAATTACCGAGCCTGGGGCGTGCTGAGTCCGCCGCCCGAGAGGAACTCCAGCGCCCTCGCCGCCTGCGAGCGGCGGCAGGCGGATGCAGCAAGCCCACAGGCGGCTCGGCCCGTGGTAGGGCATGCAAAGTTAACACAATAATATCATTTAATTATCTGGCGAGCCCATAAATCTCCCTGTTATGAGGCTTCAGAAGGGCCCTGCTAGATTGCAAAACAAAGCTAGAACTCCAAGAGCTTCGGTTTCAATGTCTTGTTAATTAAAAAAAAATTGTCGGTGGTGGTGTGGGGGTGGGTGTGGGTTACAGGCAAGATTGTTGCCGCTGCCTAACGTAAGCAAACTTCTCTTGGGGGCCGGGAGTATGTAAACCGTCTGGGACGACACCCGTGGATCTTTCCCCAAACACACACGCACGCGCGCGCGCACACACACACACTTCTCTCGAATCCCGGGAGAGGAACACCCCGGATTAGGGCTGTGGTAGATGCCAAGAAGCCTTGGCAGACACTGGCATATCCCAAACCTTGTTTCTGAAAAGACCAGAACCCCGGCAAGTTCTAGAACGCTCTCAAGCCGCAGCTTTAGAAAGTACACCTTCTTTTATCTAGAATTTCCGTTATTCGGTAACCCCGGAGTGGGGAGTGGGGTTGAGAGAAGGTGGAGATTTCTGTGACCTGGGTGGGAGCATGGAGAGAGGTGGTAGCCAACAGAGCCACCGGCCACCGGACGCCGAAAGCCTTAAAAGTAGCAGATTCTTCCAAAGCAGGTTGCGCCCTCTGTTTGCCTCCAGAAGATTCAAGCTAGCTGAGGTTGCGCAGATGTTGCCTTTGTTTAAAGAGACAGTAATTAAGGACAGGGTGGACATAAGTTTGAGAAGCGTGACCTATTTTCTTTTGATCAGCTGTCAGAAAGAAGAGCAGGGGGTCTCCTTAAGACAGCCCCCTCCAACCACTTCCAGCTGTTAGAGAAAACTTGCTAGGAAAACAAGGGCACAGTCTGGCGTACTGTATGTGCCTTCCAGGGGCTCGAGGAAGGGTTGAAAATAGTTCTTAGTCTCCCTGACCTTTTAGGGCTGCCCTTCTCTCTTGTAGCTACAGAGCCTCCTGAGCCCACCCCATCGAACCCAATCCCGTCACATGAAATGGACAGTGATGTTACTCACAGGTCTACCATTGAGCTCCGGACAATACCTTACCAGTTATTATTTCAAATAGCTGCTTCTCTGTAATATCAAAGCCTGGGTAAGAAAGTGGATTATAAATATACTTTTTCTGGATGCTCACTACTGTAATGTGACAAAACTAGACCGGTGAAATAATTCAGTTTTCTGTTTCTCTGCCTTTTCTCTCCCTCTCACCTTCTCCTCCGGTCTCTCTCCCCACACCCTTCCTTACATATATGGCAGCTGGACACTTGGGATAATTCGAAACAGTTATTATTTGAAATAGACATGGAATTGAACAAAAGGTAATAAGAGTGCACGCGAGGGGAAGGAGTTTGTCTGGTGCTGAAGCAGCCTCGTCTGCCCCGGCTTCCGCCTCAAAGACTGGCCAGTGACCCCAGGCTTGGACATTGATAGGCAGTGCCTCTATCCAGAAAGCTAAATATATAAGTTGCCATTTAAATAAGTGTTCAAAAGGATAAACTCATTTACCAGGCTATCAAGATAAATATCCTAGGAATTGCTTTTCGGTGTGCCTGGGAACAGTCAAGTAGTGGGGAGTTGAAAGGTGAGTTGCATATTCTCGCTGCCTGGCTCCCTCCCTCCTTCCCTCCTCCCCTCCTCCTCCCTCTCTCCCACCCTAGCTCCCCCTTCGCTCGATCAATATTGGCGATCTCAGGGAAATCATGAAATAGTATTGGCTTCTTTGTGTATAATTTCATCGGGGTAGATTAAAGCAGATTTTCACGTTGCTTTTTTTTTTCTAATGGTGGTTTGAGGTTTTATATTTCAAACCAAAACCCACTTAAAAGGAAAATTAATGGAGGTGTTTTAGCCAGCCTCCTAATTTTCTACCGAATTAGGTTTGTGTGTGTGCCCTTTTCTCTTTCTTTTTTTTTTTTTTAAAAAAGGAAGAATATTTATTTTCTACTTGAAGATAATTTTAAGAACATCCGTATGAATAAGGTTTTCAAATACGTTTCAACATATCTTTGATGTTTCTTTTTCTATTGTTCTTTAAGAAAATAAAAATGCTTTCTAACTGCCCCTTGTTTAGGACGTATACACTAGGCTTTACAAGTTCTTTGACTGGGAATTTTTCCTTTTAATTTGAAGTTACATGCTTGTTCCCCCTTGCCCTCGGCGTTTGCTTAGCAAATAGACTATACAGAACTGTGGTAGCGGGAGAGCTAGTTCATGACTCGTAGAATCTGAACACACAGTTGCACTAGCCATTTCATCAGGGGCAGGATATCCTTTTCTTGGTGTGCCACATCCACAGGTCTGATATTCTTTAAGATCAAACCCTTAAATGGGTCAAAAGAAGCCTTTCCATAAAAATGCAGGTTTGAAGACACATGTAAAACCTCTTGTACTGTAAAGGGGGGCGGGGAATCTGAACTCGAGCTGGCAATTGCAGAAGAAGACTGGACATTTTTACTTTTCATATGTGTATTCACATTAAATTATTTTTAGGCTCTGATAGGCAGAAAGCAGTGGACATTCAATTAAAACAGAGACCCTATAAATTATTCACACACGCAAAAAATAAACAGCCCCCAAGTATCCCCAGTCTGGATGAGGGGCCCACCAGCTTTGTTTTCACCAAACAACAGTAACCGCAACCCAAACCTCGGGAAGAAGAGGTTTCCACCCAAGTGTTCAAAAATGCTGGCGAAGGTTTTGTGTCGAGCAGAGCACACATTTGTGCTACAGCTAGGTTGATCAGAGCACTACAAAAAGACATAATGGTGGGTTGATTTGGACTATTTTATTTTTGTCCTTCCCCAAACCATCTGGCGTGTGAGTGTAGGGGTATTGATCAGGATCTGTGAGCTGCAGACCCCATGCCAATCCATAGCGTTTCTGGCAATCAGCATCGCCCATGAATTGCAGCTGTCTGTGCAGCTCCCGAACAGAAATCTTCAAAAAAGTCCCCCCCTTATCAAACGCATCATCCGTTCCGGGGTAAGTCAATATCTTTTCTTTGTCATTCCGTGAGCCAGGATTATGCAGGAGAAAGTTTTTTTTTTGTTGTTGTTGTCTGTTGTAGCTGCTGCTGCTGCTGCTGTTGCCGTGCCTGCCCCCCCTCCCCATCCCTTTTTTAAAGGAAGGAGAGCAATTTTCTAGCCTTTGAATGGAAACGGGTTTCCAGAAAGGCCTCAAGCGTTTGTACGAATCGGACGACAAATGCTGTTTAAATATTGTGGGGGAATTCCAAGAGGAGGGAGAAATTCTTATGTTGCTACACACAAATAATAAGTGATAATAGAGGGTGCCTTTGAATGGAACAGAATTTTTCTCCCCCCTTTTTTTCCGGAGCCCCCGGTGATGAAGACACCGTGAGGCTCTGCCATTACACTTGCAGATGGACGGTGGGTGCTGGTGGTGAAGAAAGGAGTCTTCGGAATTGTGGCTCTGTTTGATATCTCCATTAGCTTCCATTTTCCTCTGCTCGGAAGCTGGGGCCGGTTGAGCACTGGGTGAGGAAGACTAAGACCAAAGCTCCGTCAACTCCCTTTGGCCTCTCAGCTCAGAAACTCATGGACACATTTAGATTTCGGTTGAATCTAGGAAAGTAAAAAAAAAAAAAAAGAAAGAAAGGAAAAAAAAGGAAAGAGTTGTCCAGGTGGTGAGACGGAAGCAGTCCTGTCTCCATGTGAATGTTGTTAAAAACCGAAAATGCCAGGTTGGTTGGCAAAGCTGGCAAGGAACTGCTGACCGCCCTTAACTTTTTGGCTGACAAAGAGCAATTTGCGCCAGGATGGGGGGAGAGTTGGAGTTTGTTAGTGTTCTTTCCACCCTCAACTGGCCTCTTGGGTGGTGGTGGGGGGGAATGAAGGTACAAGAGAGCCTTCCCTTAGAGCCCCAAGCCCAGTGCCTAGAATGGAAAGTGGGGAGTGGGGCAGCAGGGGTAACCCCAATGGGGGGGGCTGGGCTGGGGGCAAGCCCTACCACAGCTTCAGTCATCCACGGGCGGGAATGGTCAGTCTTGGGGGGGGAGAGAAGACCCCCGCCCCAAAGAGGTGGACACCTGCTTCTGAGGCCAGCATAGCTGGGGTACTCTGCTGGCCTGTCCACCTGCCTAGTTTTGAAGAAAGCCAGGGACTAGGTCGGTCACCCACCATGATCGCCCCCCCCCCCCGCACTCCTATAGATAGGGAACTGTTGGAGTTTTGTGTCCTCAGGGACATACACGCACACGTACACGCGCGCATACAAGCATGCATGCATGCATCCCTGCCATCTCTGGCTTTCCTGGCCCCATCGCCTGTGCGGAGTTTGGGCAGGAGTGGGTGTTGGGGCCTCTGGTCCCGGAAGGAGGTCACTGTTTCGGGGGAGAGGGGGGCCTGGAATTCGGGGTCCATCACAGAACCTTATCTGCCCCCCTTCCCATTTCAGTTCTGTTTTCGTGGCTGCGATTACTGTGGAAGCGGTGGGAGACATAATTTCACTCTTTGGGGGAAAATCAAATTCAAAGAAGTAAAGGGGAATGCGAGGATTCGAACCTGTGAAGATCAGAGGGTTTTTTCTCCGTGGGGGTGGGAAGCCACCAGCACAGCTCTCAGAAGGACTTTTTCTCAAAAATAGCAAATAGCGTGGAACTTGAACAAAGCTACTCGTAGCCCTAAGAGCGAGGATGAATTTGCTCCTAATGGGCTTCCAGCTCCTTTCCCGGAACGTTCGGTTCCCGTCCCTGTAGCCTGCGTGGGTCTGCCTTCCTACTTTCTTTTTGACCGTGGGTTTCAGAAAATACAACTCAAGTGTGCTTAAAACAAAGTTTTCCTCTCCCCGGTTGTCACCCCACGAAAGATAAACTGGCGTGAGGTCCTTTTGTTCAGGTCAAGTTGTGCGTGAAATCTTTTTGTTGTCTTTCAAAGGGAAGGCAAAAGTTGCAGTAAAAAGGACAAATTTAACTGAAAGTGGAGCCGTTTTAAGTTGCTCCAAGACCCTACGCACGGGCATCGCCTTTTATTTACGACCTTCTTAAAAACGATTACTTATTTATTTGCTCTGGACATCACTATTTTTGATTGCGTATTCAATATTGTTTGGGTATTGATACAAACAACCGGGACTTCCCCTCTCCATGAAAATGGTAGATTATTAAAATCTTTTTGTATAATTTCAAGTGTCTAGCTCCCATAGAATTTTCCAAAAGTATACAGTATATTAAAAAGAACAATTGGCCAGATTTTTAAACTTGAGAACCATTATTTCCGATATCAAAATATAATGTTTATATTTGAAACGAAGGAAACCGAGGATTGAAAATGTTTATGCGAATCAGACCATTTCTTAAAAAAAATCAATTTATATTTTTTAGATTCCTTGGTCTAAAGGAACATGACATAACCAAAGGGCATCGGAGCTGCTCTTTCAAAATAACAACGATCACAAGGCCACGCTCAGAGTATCGAAGGAGCATTTTTATCTTTGGGAAATCGCTTCGATGTCACTTTTGGGGATTAAAAAAAATTTTTTTTTTTTATTGTTTCCAAACGTGAAACAAAAAGCAACTCTGACCAACCGCAGGCTCGGCGGCGGCTTCTGGGTCGCTGCGGGACGCGGGCCCCGCGGGCGCCTGGAGTCGGCTCCGGCGGCCGGCCGGGCACAGGTGGTTTGTCTGCTTCCGAAGAACCGGGTGCCGCCGGGGCAGCGGGAGCCGTGCCCGCCGCGCTCGCGTGTCGGGAGGGAAACCTGTTGGCGTCGAGGCCGCGGCGCGGGGGGCTGCGAGCGGCTCCCGGGTCCCGGGCCGGCCGCGCTCTCCGGCTCCGCCGAGCCCCGCGCCCCGAGCCCGCTCTCCCCGCGCCCCGGCCCCGCTCTCCCCGCGCCCCGGGCCCGCTCTCCCCGCGCCCCGGCCCCGCGCCCCGGCCCCGCTCTCCGGCCCGCGCCGCGCCGCCGGCCGGGGAGGGGGCTGCGCGGCCCCGCGGCCCGGGAGGCGGGAGGCGGGAGGCGGAGGCGGCGGAGGGAGCCGGCCGGGATTGATGTCTAAATCAATGCCGTTTCTAGGCGCTTCTCTCGGCTCCTCTCCATCTTCCTTAAAGGCAGATCGCCTCCCGAGGGTGGGCGTCCGCTCCCTCCGCCAAGTCAGGGCCCGCCCGCGCCGAACCGAAACCGCAGCCCCGCGCGGGGCGGACCTGCCCCGAGGACCGACAGGACCGGCGGGGGAGCCGCTGGCCGGGCAGCCGCGCCCGTCGGCGCGCCCCGGGCCCCCTCGGCCGCCTCTCGGAGGCCACCCCGCGCCCCTCCTGAGCTCCGTTCCCCTCCCGCCCCCGGAGCGGCGCCCCCGCTCGCCCGGCCCCTCCGCACCAGCTCGGACCCAGGGCGAGGCCCGCTCCCGCCTGCCCTCCTGGCTCCCAGCTAGGTCCCGGTCAGATGGGACCTGGAAGGGGGAGGACACCCCTCGTTTCTGATTTAATTATTCGCTGATGAATTAGACAGCTGCAATTGTTGTGAAAAATCAGCGGCCGCGATCGATTCCGGGAACGAGTAGGGGGGTGAGGAGGCCGCGGGGGACGAGAAGGGGGAAGTCGGCCCGGCCCTCGGGTGCCCGGGTCCAGGCGACCTTGCCTGGCCCCAGCCCCGGCCGGGCGCGCACGACCCCGGCTCCTCTCCCCGCGCGGGGTGGGCGCGCGCGAGGCCACGGGCCTGGCTCCCCTCTCGGCCTGCGGTGGGGGAGCCGAAGCGGGAGTGAAGAGAAGGGCCGGAGGGTGGAGGGCGATGGCCCCGTGGGTGCCCCTGCCCACCTGGCGCCCGGGTGGGGGAGGCGGAAGGCGGCCGGCGGGCGCTTCCGGTCCCGCACGCGTGGGCGCGGGGTCTGGCGAGGCCGCGGGGAGCCCCTCGCCCGGCTGGCGAAGGCCGGAGGCTGCGAGGGCCTCCCGGGACCCTGGCTCCCCGGCGCCGCCGCCCTCCTCGAGGGCAGGGCTGGCCCCCTCGGGGCGAGGACGGCGAGTTCCAGCCTCCGCCCCACCGGCTCCGGGTGCCCTCGAGGCGGGAGCCCGGAGCCCCAGGGCAGTGGGTCCCATTGCGCTCGTCTTTGACCCAGGCCCTGGGCGAGGAAGGCTTTCCAGACTAGGAGCGGGCACAGTTGTGTGGCGAATCCACAAGCTAAAGAAGCCATTATTAGGGTTATATGGATGCAACACTGTAGAAGGATTTGATGTGGCCAGATAGTGTATGAAAAGCCGTGTGTGTGTGTGTGTGTGTGTGTGTGTGTGTGTGTGCGTGCCTATATCAGAAAAAGCACTGGAAGCCAGAGGGAAGTCTTTTGGTATATACATTTTACGTTCCCTTCTTTGGCCCTATTAAATTCACGTCGTTTTCCTTACAATTTGAAATTATTTTTTTTATACTACGTTTTATAGGCGTCACAAATTACACAGGGCATTTATAGGCTACGGAGAACAAAAATATTAAAGGTTTAAAGCGCCTCATCCCCAACGTTTCATTTTTCTTTCTTCTTAAAACTACTTTGAAGTATTTACTATCTCCCTTTGTTGGTGAAATGCGCTCTTTAGACCTTATCCTGAAAGAGGTGAGCGCCGGCTCCCTGGAGATCCGAGATAGAGTCAAAAAGGGACCTCCGAGGTTCATCACAATCCACGGGGCTGTGCATAGGTCACTGAACACAAAATGGCCTTTGCCGTCCTGCTTACTGAGACGGTTTAATAGATTGTGCAGTGGTCCTCCAAACACCAGACTGGGGAGACCCGGCCTTGGGGCTCTGTGTTCCCGTAAACCAAATACGATGCCCATGTGAAGTTCTTTACCTCATCGACAAAAATTGGTAAAAAGAAAGTGAAAGCCTTAGGACAGTTTTGAAACACTATGCTTTGAACCACCATGTTTCAAACGTGGCTTGTAATATGTGGGAAGCCCTTAAAACTTTTCCATCTGGGCTTGTGAAAGATTTCCGAAAATCCTGTAAATGATATTCTGTATGCCAGTACACCTGCTAACAAAACTACAGGTATTTAATTTGGATGTAAATTAGTATTAATTTGCCCCCGCCCCCACTCTTTAGTGTTAATCTAAGTAGCGGTGTTTTTAGGGGGAAGGAGTGAGCTGTGGTTGATTTTACTCCAGTAAATGTGGGGTGAGTAGAAACAGTTGGTTGAGGGTCCTCTGGCCCCATGCACCTGGAGGTCAAGGTTCTAGATTCTTCCGGCCCCTGTTGCTTGTGGGCTTGATCACCGGTAGGGGGCGTGCAGGAGGCAGCCAGGTTGATATTTCTCTCTAATGGATTTTTTTTTATCTCTCTCTCCCTCTTCCTGAAATCAATAAAAACATATTTTAAAAATACAAGCCAGAGGTTAGATAGATTCATATGATTAAAGAAAACATCTTTGTGTTTTGAAGAGAGAGAGTTTTTGCATTTGCAGATGCTGTTCCCTCAGTGACTCAGATGGTGAACTGTTTTCCACCACAGTGGACCCGGTATATGTCAGTCAGTTCATAGCTGAAGTTTTAGTTCCTATTTATAGACTTCTTTTTTTTGAGCTATTTGACTAATTTCCTTTGAGAAAAAATTGTTTTACTTTCTTTTATGTTCATATTTTAATTTTATTCTTCAGCTCTAACATTAAATATTGTAACTTAAATACTGGAATATTAGTGGGGGCAGCAACCAGGTGCAATACTTAGAATATCGGAGAGTTCTTGGAAATTGTAAAGTGTTATACAGAAAGTTGGTGATGGCTCATTGATTCATTAGTTTATTTCTCCATTTAAGAAATATTTATTGAACAAATCCTAGGTGTCTCTTTCACTTTTGGTTTCCAAGTAATAGAAATTGTCTTTAAGTAGAAAAGAACTCCATGGAAGAAACCATGTAGCTCACAGAGGCAATAGGAATACAAGAGAGTAAAGCTTGGAAAGCAAGCAGAAATCAAGGGACAATGGAAACAACAGCAAAGTCAAGGTCACAGGATGCAATAGATTGGTTAGGAAGCCTCTGTGGTCACTGTTGTTTCTGTTGCTGCTGCCAAGAGAGACAGGCTAGCCCTGTGTTTTTATGTTGTTTTTGCAAGAGCTAGTGGGAGAGGGAGATGCCCTCTCGTATGGTATATACCAGGATCCTAGCTATCCTAGGATGAGAAGGAGAGGCACTGATTCTACTGCATACTTTAGGGAATCATTTAAAATAAGAAGTTTGTTTGGATAGTGGGCAGCAAAAAACAAACAAAAAAACAAAAAAACAAAACCAACAACAACAAACAAACAGAAAACAAACAAAAAGCACCCTGAAATATGTTATTACTTAGGTGCTAGGGGTAGAATAATGAACAAATTAGATATGGTCCCTGCTCTTAAGAATCTTACATATTAGTGGAGTGAAGATGAATCATCTCCTCCTCCTCCTCCTCCTCCCTCTTCCTCCTCCTCTTCTCTTCTCTTCTCTTCTCTTCTCTTCTCTTCTCTTCTCTTCTCTTCTCTTCTCTTCTCTTCTCTTCTCTTCCTTCTTGTATAAAGAAGGGGGGAAAGAAACCAGCAAAGAATTATTCAGATCTCATCTCAAAGTAATGAGCCAAGTTTCCCCTTATTTCCCCCCTATTCTTATCTTTTGGGTAAAGTTAGTTAGGGGAAGTTAGAAATTACTGATTTAGGGAGTGCTGAGTCTAGTCCATCACCTGCAATCTCAAAGTCAAGTGTGTTCTGGAAACAAGATCTGAATCTGGAGGTGGACCAGGCAATCCTGTTGTCTAGTGTCCTCCTCATGTAGATGCTCTCCAAATTCCTTTCCACGCATGCTCCCCTTTTATCAAAATGGGCTCTTTATGATTATTGGGTTAATTTCCTGAGGGCTCTTTTTTAGATATCCTAAATCTGAATCCAAGTTGTTATGGGGTTTATAACCTTAAAAGCTATTTCTGATGGGATACTTTTGTAATGATTCACTTCATATAACAAACGGTTTTGGGATTCTCTTTTAAAAATGAATTTAAAAAAATTTTGAATTCTGAGTGATCTGATTCAGTAAATGGATTTGTTGCTTCAAGTTTTAAATTATACTCTGAGTTTGTGGTTTCTAGCTGTAATTAATTTTCAGCCCAAGAAAGGGACAGAGGGTAGAGAGAATGAGAGACCAGAATCTGTCATGATTTAATGTGATCAGTGAGACCAGAATTGCTTCAGAGTTATGTCATTTCTGAGAATTTACTGCACATTTTTTTTACTGAGGCATTTCTTTTGAAGAGGATTTTAAGTTTTAAGTAAAAATATTTACTTGATGGGGTAAAGCCCTATTTAAATCTTATTTCTTCACAGTGGAACCATAGCAATATTTACTATATCATCAAAGTGTTCTGACTGGAAAGATGTGGGGACAGTTTCAAGGGTCATGTTTAACATTAGGCTTGTTTCATAATATAAATAAATCGCAGAAATCCTGCATATTTTGTATTCTTGGTATTCTGAAAAAATGGGAGTCAATCAATTGATTGTGTGTGAAACCAGGGTCACTTGCCTTGTAAATGAGCCTTCTTTAGAACCATTTTAAAAGTGAATAATTTCTTGGAAAACCAAACATTCATTGCAAATATATATACTTAAAAACTGATTTCTGCATGTTGGGGTTGCTTGCAATAGTAGGGGTGGGGGTAGGGTGGAGGGGAATGAAATGAGCAGTGGGAGGAGTCACATTTATAGGAGTTTATTGATCCAAAGCATGGTAAGATTTTTTTTTTTTTGGTATGGCTTATTCTCTCCTTCTCTATACTATTTCAAATCCTCCTCATCCTTTAACATACAAGTATGAAAAATTTCTGGGTGATACCCATAGTAGGAAAGGGATTTTATGCTGTAACTCTAGTACATATATAGTATATACACATTTCAGGAAGGAAAGACACCTTTCAAAAGTGCCCTGTTGTAGCCAAAATTGTATTTGAAATTAATTCCTAACGTAGAGAGCCTTGTCTGTTGGTTCTGGGTTGTTTTTTTCCCTCTGTATAGTGTTTGTTTTTCTTGCTGCTCATTTAGCACATGCCATCTAATGCTTGGTGTTGTTATGTGTGTATGTGGTTCCCTGGCTGCTTTAGGTAGTTATGATGCCACCCTTGGAGGGAAGTCTCTAATGACACCATAGGGCTCTTTATCCTACCATGTTCAATATTTTTTTTATTAAAGTCTTTACTGAAGGTTAGAAAGATTGCTCATCAAATTTGTAGGTGACACAGAGCAAGTAGCCACAGCTAATATATTGAAAGGCGAAATCAAGATTCATAATGAAATGTGAATGTTGGGATGAAAACCAACATGGTGTAATTTAACAAAAACCAATACAAAAGCCCTTTATTGAGGCTGAAAAATATAAATCAAGGGAGGTTTCTGGATTGTGACAATAATGCATGTGAAAAGATGGGGATATAAGTCTTATACACATGCAAAATGGTTCAAAAATATCATTCTGTATAAAAAAGTCAATGTAATTTTATGCTGCATCAATAGGAATATGGTATATAACTTGCAAGGAAGGTAACAGGTTCCCAGTATTCTGTGCTGGAGATTTATCTGGTTCCAGTTACCTTATTTTAATATAAACATTGATAAGTTATAGATTAGCAAAAGTCTTCAGGATGTGAAGGAAGGGGAAACCATGGTTTATGTGGAAGAGTTAGAGCAAATGTTTAGCCTAGAGAAGAGGCAAATAATGCAGTACATGATTGCCACTTTAAATATTTGCCGAGCTGTCACATGGCAGAGGGGGTAGCGTTTCCTGCTCCCCAGGGCAGAGTTAGGACCAAAGGGTAAAAGTGACAGAAGAGCTGACTTTGATTCTAATAATTAAGGTCGTCCAAGAGTACAGCAAGTTTTCATGTGAAGGAGTGAATTCTCCACCCTGGGAAATATTCTGCAGAGGTTGGGTGACTATCCGGCTAGGATACTAGTAGTAGGGATCAGCTGAATTAGGCAACCGGTTGAAATAGATGACCTCTCTGGTTGAATTTTTATAATTCTCTGAATTGCATATTTGAAAAATAATACTATGAAAGTGATTTCATATAAATGATTTTAAGAGATACATTAATAGTCAAGCTTGTGAAAACTTCAAATGTGCGCAGTAGAGCATTCTGTATCTCAAAGCACTATAACACTATTCCTTTACTTTTGAAAAATACAACTTTGTTTCTTGTGTGCATTTGCAAAATCTAAAAAAAAAGCCTGAAGACCAACATTTTTTTAATCTCATGTTGAAATAACTTTAATTGAACTGATATGACACTAT
Organism: Vespertilio murinus; assembly: GCA_963924515.1. NCBI lineage: Eukaryota > Metazoa > Chordata > Mammalia > Chiroptera > Vespertilionidae > Vespertilio > Vespertilio murinus. The sequence goes on from OZ004709.1 coordinate 50,584,003, forward strand.
TTCAGGCTTTACTCCAGTTAGAATGAACGTTCATATATACCTCTATAGAAATATTATTGTATTTGATTATGGGGAGCTGTGCAGATCCTATTGGGGGTTATGATTTTTACCACTAACTTTCAAAATATCTGAAAAGTTCTTGATCCTCAATTATCTATCTTCATAGGATTTAGTCAGGGAGTTGTTATTATTAGTTGTCCTATAATTAAATAGTTTTTGTTTTTCTTGATTGGCCAAAAATCTAGGTAATAAGCTCCATTATTTCCCCATGCTAGAATAATTCTCAAGAGCTATTGTCAAGTCCTTAAAATTGTCACAGGAGGAATTTGCTCCATGAGCCCCACTTATACTAAATACTGAAGCAATAAGTTGCTCTGCCATTCCATATATATTTTATGAAGAGGTCAGTGGCAAATATTATCAGTGTCAAAGATCTCCTCTCAAAGCACAATTTGATATTACTTAAGGCTGGCTCTGGGTGACAATATCACACTTTTCTGGCCTAGGAGGAGTACTTAGTAAGATCAGGTAATTAATGGTTTTCATTTTACAAATCATTTCTGTAACTTTTACTCACTCTGCAGAATTTATGGGACACCTATGCTGACTCTCAGTGAGGCAACAGTATTTGCAAGATGAAGGAAATGAAGATACTAATTTTATTATGCTCATTTCACCCTGAAAACAACCCATAAGGTAAGCAGGATCGATATTACTGTTCCCATTTTAACAATGAAAAAATGGAACTCAGGGAAGTGAAGTGATTTGCTTAGGTTACACATCCAGTAAGTGGTAGAACAGGACTTGAATCTAAGGTTTTAATTCAGAGTCTATTTATCTTTCCATCATATTAACATATATTGAGAACCTGTTGTTTATCATATAAAATGTATCTTTTTCCCACCCAACCCTTACCAGAATCATTTACTTTTACTTGGCTGCTCAGAATTCGTGCCCAGTTTTTGTCTTTGGGAGAATGCACTGTGAAATAAGTTTTTATTGGATAAGGGTCTCCACTTACTACTGTGAAAGCCAAAAAGCTCCAACTCTTTGTCTTTCTATTCCCTGGCAATTGGGAATCAGGAACATCAAGTAATCTCAGCCAATGAGATACGCTCCCCTAAGGGTAAGACACCAAAGAACAAAAGCTAGAATTCAAGCTGGTGGGGATAGTGCATTCTGTGTCCAGCTGTGGCAGTTCGTCAGCAGGCTGGATCTTTGGTTGTGATTCCTCATACTTAATCTTTGTTGATTTCTGACTGTTTTCTGGAGGTGATTCTCATCCCTTATGGTCTGTGCTATGAGCCATCTGCTTTCCTTTCATGAAATTTGTCTGCAAAAGTTAGCAGGGGTTAGTTCCTGTTGTTTTCAACTAAGAACTTCAGAAGAGATTCATTTTATTGATGAGAGTTGTTCAGATTTTGGAAATATTTTGAAGGGGTAGCTGACAGAATTTGTTGAGGGAATTTGGATATGGAATGTGAGGAAAAAGAAAGGAATCAAAGACATTAGAATTTTTGGTCTAAATAATAGAAAAATAAAAATATCAGTTCTAGTTGTTTATTACTTACAAACAACCCTCCAAATAGTGGGTTAAAACAGTAGCCATTTTTATTGTTTCTGTTGGCTTGGTTGTCTCACAGCATGACTGGGTTTTGAGAGTTAGTGCTTCCTGAAGGTGAACATTCCAAGAGAACCAGGAAGAAGCTGCATGGCCTTTTATGACCTAACCTCAGAACTCACATAGGGGCACTTGCACCATATTCTATGTCTAGAATTATTCACAGGCTCATCCAGATCAAAAGAGGAGGGGACATTGCAGCATCAAAGAATTTGGAGCCAAGAAAACAGAAACACCAATCAGAAAGGATATATGCACTTCTATGTTCATAGCAGCAGAATGTACAATGGCTAAGATTTGGAAACAGCTTAAGTGCCCATCAGCAGATGAGTGGATTAGAAAATTCTGGTACATCTACACGTGGAATCCTATGTTGCTGTGAAAAAGAAGGAATTCTTACCATTTTCAACAGCATTGGTGGAACTGGAGGGCAATATGCTAAGCAAAATAAGAAGGTCAGAGAAAGATAAATATCACATGATATCACTCATTTGTGGAATATAATGAACAACATAAACAAAAATAGAACCAGAGTCATAGAAGCATTGAACAGACTTCTAATCTCTAAGGGAAGGTGGCGGGGGCATTAAGGGGATAAGAGATCAACCAAAGGACTTATATGCATACATATGAACATAACCAATGGACACAGATGGGGAGATGGGGTGCTGGGGAGAGGCCAATGGGAGGAAAAGGAATCTTTTGTAATACTTTAAACAATAAAAAATTAAATAAATAAAAAAGGAATTCGGAGCCACGTTTAAAACTATCATACCATTATTAAGAACCTCTAAGAATGAGGCATGGCTTCTGTGGGAAGCAGCATCCCAATGCAGTCAAGTATGAGCGAATCTTACAACTCTTTCAGTGTGATATTAATGTAGAGCAGTGATTTTTGACTGGTATGCTACACCATACTGGTGTGCCACAAGAATTTTTAAAACATGCAATACCTGACTATGTAGTCAGGGCCACTGACCTCTTTTCTTTTAGTTTGCCTAATAAAAAATGACAACAGCCAACACAACAATAGCCATCTGATGTGAATGAAACAAAATTATAGATTGGCAAAAGTATATTTTTGGTGTGCTGCAGAATTTTAGTAATTAGTTTATGTGTGCTATGAGACTGAAAAAGATAGAAACTTGCTGATGTAAAGAATTAACCTGAAGAAACAGCATTTATGATAGGAATGGATAAAAATATTTCTGCAGTATGTGTCCTCTGTGAAATGGAGACCTGTCATTCAAATGCCAAATGCAACTCAGTCTTTCAGGTTGGTGGTTGGCAAACCATGGCTCACGAGCCGCATGTGGCTCTTTGGCCCCTTTAGTGTGGCTCTTCCACAAAATACCATGTGCGAGGGCTCATGTGTAGTGCGATTGAAACTTTGTGGCCCATGCGCAGAAGTTGGTTTTCGCTCTCAAAAGAAATTTCAATTGTTGCCGAAACCAGTTTGGCTCAGTGGATAGAGCGTCAGACTGCAGACTGAGGGGTCCCGGGTTCGATTTCAGTCATGGGCACATACATTGGTTGTGGACACATCCCCAGTAGTGGGTGTGCAAGAGGCAGCTGGCCATTGTTTCTCTCATCGATGTTTTAGCTTTCTATCCCTCTCTTCCTCTCTGTGGAGAATCAATAAAATATATTTAAAAAAAAAAGAAATTTCAATTGTTGTACTGTTGATATTTGGCTCTGTTGACTAATGAGTTTGCCGACCACTGTTTTAGGTTATCTATATCATCTATATCTATACATATCCATATCCATATTCATATCCATATCCATATCCATATCCATATCTACATCTACATCTACATCCACATCCACATCTACATCTATATCTATATCTAAAGAGCCTGGATCCATAACGTCCAAAACAACCAAAGAGATGACCGAACTCCAGGCTGAATGTGCAGCAGACTCAGGTGGGCAGGGACTGGTGAGCGGGCTAAACTGCTGACCTCTGGGAACAAGAGAGAGATGGAGTTGATCAGCAGCCACCCCAGGTTCCTGGCGAGGCTTAGAGAAAGAGAGAGACACAGCTGTTGGTGAGGCCCAGAAAGAGAAGCAGGGTCTTATCTGCTGCCTCCATGGCAGTTGATGATCAGCCCTTGCCCCACCCCCCCCTCTCTGAGAGGTCAGCAGTTCAACCCACTCGCAAACAGCCTGGGATGGCTGGTGATCAGCCCTGCCTCTCTGATCAAGCCAGGAGATAGGCCCAGAGATACTGACTGGCATAGAAACTGACCAATCAGAACCAAATCTGGGTAAACTGCAAGGATCCAATGGCTATCTAGGAGGCAGAGTTTTTTACTCTGACTGGCATAGAAACTGGCCAATCAGAACCTACTCTGGGTGGACTGTGAAGGCAGAACCCAAGGTGGGGGCTGAGGAGGAGTTTTAAGGACAACAGCTGTTTGGTGTAAGGTGTAAGAAAGTGGTTCAATTTTTAAATGACCAGTTTGGCAGTATAGTGAATATAGCTGGCTATCAGTCCAGATATAGGGATTTTTGTCTGCCAGGGGCATCTCTTTCTGCTGAAAAAGGCTCCACCCCCCATTTAAGCAATCCTATCTACACTAATAAAAGGGTAATATGCTAATTAGACCAGTTCAATCGTCCAACTTCCTTCTGGACAAAGCTATGGTGGTGGGAGCCGAGGCAGAGGCAGTTAGGGGTGATCAGGCTGGCAGAGAAGGGCTGTTTGGGGGCGAGATTAGGCTGGCAGGGGAGGGCCGTTGGGGGGGAGATCAGGTCAGCAGAGGAAGACAGTTAGGGACAATCAGGCAGGCAGAGGCAATTAGGGAAATCAGGTTGGCAGGGGAGAGCACTTAGGAGTGAGATCAGACTGGCAGGGGAGGGCAGATAGGGGTGATCAGGCAGGAAGGCAGAGAGGTTAGGGGTGATCAGGTAGGCAGGTAGGTGAACGGTTAGGAGCCAGCAGTCTCAGATTTTGAGAGGGATGTCTGACTGCTGATCCCCACAGGGATCCGTCTAAACTGGCAGTCGGACATGCCCCAAAAGGGTCCCCAATTGGAGAGGATGCAGGCTGGGCTAAGGGAACCCCTCCATCCACAAATTTCATGCACCAGGCCACTAGGCCTATATAATAAAAGTCTAATATGCTAAGTGTCTGGTTGTCAAGTTGGCCATTCAACCAATCAAAGTATAATATGCTAATGATATGCTAAAGATGCTCAATCTCTTGCTATGACATGCACTGGCCACCATGGGGAAGACGCTCCAACCTGTAGGTTAGCTTGCTGCTGGGTTCCGGCCAATCGGGACTGAGTGAGATGGGCTGGACACACCCTGGAGCCCTCCACGGTTCCACCCTGGCTGGCCAACCTCCTGCATCCCTCCCTGGTCCCAATTGTTGCACTGGTGGGTCCCTTGGCCTGGCCTGCACCCTCTTGCATTATGGGATGACGTGGGAGAGCCGTTTCAGCCCGATACCATAGACCAGGGCGAGGGACCCCACTGGTGCATGAATTCATGCACTGGGCCTCTAGTTTTTATATAATTATTATAGCTGTTACTGTGATAGCAGGTGGCTGCTTTGCTTATGCCTTGGGCTTTGTCCTGTGGTGAGGACCAATGTTGAACAAAATTCCTGACATTGCCTGTTAATTGATCATTCACAAGGAGTAGGGGGAATGGTAGTAGGGGGGGGGCAAATTCCACATTTTGCAAAGGGGGATTGGTTCTAGAAATTAATGTGTATTAAGAAGGCATAAGTATGAAGTGAGATTTGAGGTGGCTCGGGAAAAGAAAGCTGTTTGGGTGATTCATGGAGTGGGAGCACTAACATAGATAAAGAGGAGATGAGGGGCAAGGGAACAAGCTAACCTGCTCATAGGAAGGGAATACAGAGTTTAGGGCTATGTAAAGATGGGATCAAACGGGATGGATTGGACTGATGGAGCTTTTCCAAATCATCCCGATCTGGCCTTTGTTTGAGTGTGTTTTGAATTTTGATCAGTGTGTTTCCTCATAATATGTATGTCACCATTGAAGTGGTTCAGTGACCCAGGGGTCCAAATGCATGAAATCACTTTAAAGAGATAGATAGACAGGTTTCTAACCCTTCCGCTATTTGGCTACATTCAGGTCCCACTTAAGAAAATTACCTGGATTTAGATAATCCTCAAAGGATTTTGGTTCCATTAAAAATTTTGAGCACAGGATAGATGTAATCCTTGATTCCTCATTTAATAAAATACAGAGGGAAATGGGTGCACACACATCAGCACCCTGAAATAGCAGACGGCTAGAAGTTCCTTGGTTGGAATACATTCAGACAGATAGAAATGTGTTTGAAATCATTGGGTGACATTTCCGTGGTGGTTGCCCTTCCCCTTTCCAATTTGCTGAAAAATTTTTTTTCTTTCTTTCTTTCACGGAGTATTGCAGAAGCATTTGCACTTGCTTGTATTTGCAGAATGCCAAGGCATGATATTACTCACTGATTCCTTGCAAGCCAGGGAAAAGATTTTAATAAGTGCAGAACACTGCCCTGGTAGCTTTGAAGTTAACTGCAATGGAAGAGAAGGTCCCTGTTCTTGTTAAGGGGGCAAGGTTAAACATGGGGAAAATGTAAAATATTACATATTAAATATATTCATGCTAGTTTTTAAAACTAGTCTTGCAAGCATCGTTTTGTTTGATGCTAGCCATATATGGAGTGTTTAATATGTGTCCGATATCAAAATACGTTATCTCATTTAATCTTTCTAAGAACTCCAATGAGGGAGGTGTTATTTTTTAATAGAGAAGGCCCTCCTGGCAATTCTGAGGGGGAGTCAGAACCAGCTTTTAGAATAGATTAGGAAACAGGCTCCCAATGCTAAATGACTTCCTTACAGTTATTTTACCTTAATGATTTTTTAACCCTTTCTCATGGACAGGGCACTGTGATACCAGCATGTGAATTTTCTGACATTGTGCTAGGATCTTTGCAGGAAGTGGGTAAAACGACACGTGTCTCAATGTTTATGATGCTCATTATGCAGTTCCCAAGATCCTTCTGGAATAATTGCTTTAATGCAAAGGGTTTATTTCCAATAGCAGCTATTTCAGGGCCAGTTTCGGTTACAAAGAGGAACTGGATTTAAGATGTGAGGGAATTTAAATGTCTTTTAAATCATCCCAGGCTATCTGCTGCTTATTCTGCTTATGCTGAATGACGTAGGATTGAGAGGAAAACCTAGGTGCAAAGAGAGCGAGTATTTGGGAGCTAGAACAGGGGATTTCAGGATATTCCAGTTGTGGACTAAGACTTAAGATTCTAATGCTGAAGAATTAAAACAAAAATCTCTTCTTCAGGCTCCTGTCCTTAAAGAATAGATTGGGGGTTTTGTTTTCAGAGCCCTTTAAGAAAATGTGGCTCTGCATATAACAATCTGTCCTGTTCATCATAAACTGGGAGGTATAGAGGCAGAGCTCTAAAGCCTAAAGGCGCCAACACCACTGTGTCAGCGGTGCTTCCTTCACTTCATCACCTAGCCTGCCAGGGATGCCTGCTTCCTGAAGACTGGCCCCAGCCTCTGAGACGGGTAGAACCCCAGAGGCTGGCCACTCCTCCTTCCTCCCAATGCAAGACTATGACATCATCTTGAAAATCTCATTACTTCTTGGGGCAGCCCATTCCATTGCTTTCAGGCTCTCGGGGTTAGGAAAGCCTCTGACTTGTGACTTCCACCCCTTAGTTCTGTGTTTGGCTCTCCCAGAGAATAGATTCAGTCCTCTATCTCCATCAGGTGCAGCTCGGCAATCTCTTGCTTCTGTTATTCAGCCTGCAGAGGGTTAATTATGCGTGCAGCTCTGCTCTGCAGCCCAAAGCACAAAAGGCTGTGTTAAATGAAAGTCGCAAGCTGTCCCTTCTAGCGGAAGGTCCTCTGCCCCTCCTCCCAAAACACATGAATGTGGGCAATAGGTACATGTGAGGACCACAACTTTCTGTTGAGTGTGTGTGTGTGTGTGTGTGTGTGTGTGTGTGTGTGTGTGACAGAGCCTCTGCCTCTGCATCCTCATTTGGAGTTTCTGGCTCTATGGTTGGTGACTCTGAGCACCATAGAAATAGTCCTCGGTGTGTGTGTGTGTGTGTGTGTGTGTGTGTGTGTGTGTGTGTGTGATGAGGACTACAGTGGGATAAGGTGTTAGGGCAGAAGAATGCCAGAGACTTAGACTATTCTATAATTGACAAAGAAATTGACTTCTGAAATTTTTGCAGAGTCCTCAAGTAAAGTCGCTGCACACACCGTAGCCATAATCACTAAATTTGATTAATCATTGACGATTTAGTCCAACTTTCAAACGCTCTCCCTCAGGGCACAGCATCATTACTGATTGTCCACCAAATGGATAATCCTATTGCTGGTTCTGCATGGAATGCACTATCTGAGCCACCTGCAAGTTTGAGTTTGAATAAGGGAGACAAGTCAGTGATATCAGTACAACCATATTAATTGTAGCTACCACTTATTGAATGTTTACTTGTTAGTCAGTTATTTAATTCATGTAATCCCCACTCCATCACCCTCACTGTAACATCCTTGGAAAGGGGAGGTTATCAGAGACTCTGACTGGTATGCCAGAGCAGGAACGAGAGTCTAAGCTTTTCTGACTGGATAGCTTGGTTCTCTCCAATGCAGCCCCACTGCCTTCCTCACAGGGACAGGGGCAGAAATCCGTCACAAGGTACAACAGTGACTTTGTGCTGAAAACACTGTGAATTCAGTCCGGTTGACACAGCCGCGCTGCTCATGCAAACACCTTGTGGAGTAAGTTTAATCTAGGCTGACATCATAGAGGAGGTGTCTCCTTGACTAAAAAAAATGTTGTACAAGCAGTGGGGAATTCTAATTCATGGGGAAGTCAACTTGGGCTTGCTTTGGACTTGGTTTGCTTAGGGATCAAACACAACTGAAAAATGGAGAAGCTATTCTCCTTCCTCTGCTCCTTTTTTTCCCCTTCAGCAAAGAGAAAGCCTGGTTTAAAGAAAGTGGAGAGGGGTCCTCTCCCTCTGAGCCTCTCTTTTTGCCTGTGCCGAGGTAGGAAAACCCATCTCCCTCTTCATTTCCTTCCTCCCTCTCCCCTCAGATTGGAGTTCCCATTCTGCACTTTGTGGTTTTCACTTAAGGAATGTTAATGAGATGGCATTGTAATCACCGGATTTTATAAATATCTCATCCACAAATTGGACCACAAAACCCAAATGAGCCAGCTGAGCATCTATATTCCATGAGCCTGTGTTTTCCCTACAGTCTTAACCAAAGGATGTAAAACGTGTTCTTGCTTAGAAGCTGTTCAGGCCCATGGGTGTTAGATGCTGAGGATAACTGCTGTCTGCCTGGCCCTAACTCAAGTGGCTGGTTGGGTATGAGCCTTTCACGCAGCCCTGGGTGATGTAAGGGATTTAGGCTTGTTCAATTATACCCTTTTCAAGTTAACGCTAGAAAAATGAGAAATTGATTTTTTTTGACAAAACAATATTTTAGAAATTCTGGATATAAAAATGGGATTTGACCTCTCTTATCAAGTCAGCTATCATGATGATGATTACAGTCTTCAATTATGCCACATTTTGTAAGTCACGGCCTAATGCGATCAGCTTGTCAGATTTGTTTCGGGGAGAGGGTAGAGCAGTGATAAAGCATCCAGCTTTGACTGCTTTGTGGTATGAAGGGGAGAACCTCGCAGATCCATCTTGTTCAACAAATGTGCTGGAGTGAGCATCCTCCCGTTCGGCGATTGGAATCTAACAATCCGGCTTAATCTCTGCAGAGATCTATACTGAATAATTTCCCTGGTGTTTCATATTTCTACCCGGTATTTCTTATTTTTACCATCATCCTTCTATTATTAAATCCAAATCATAACCAAACAATAAGCAAAGAAATAACATATATTGCAGATGTCTATTGACTTACTACCCGGTGTCCCAGAAACATGTATGCATTTTTTAATGATTATAAAGTCAGCATTTATTAACATAGCGTTCATTTTAAATATTTAAAAGAATCTACAGAAATGAATAATTTCTTTTATCAATGTCTGTTTTCAAACTGATAACTGTTCTTTGTGGTTTTCACTTAACAAATGTTAATGAGATGGCCCAGGCACTGCTGATAATGCGAAGCATTGGAATCACAAACATTAAGAATCATTTTGTTGCCCTAACTGGTTTGGCTCAGTGGATAGAGCATTGACCTGGGGACTTAAGGGTCCTGGGTTCAATTATGGTCAAGGGCACATGCCTGGGTTGTGGGCTCAGTTCCCAGTAAGTGGCATGCAGGAGCTAGCCGATCAATGATTCTCTTATCATTGATGTTTCTATCTCTCTCTCTCCCTTCCTCTCTAAAATCAATAAAAATATACTTTTAAAAAAGAATTATTTTGTTCAGTATTTGTGTTCCCTCAATTCGTCAACTGTTGCCAGTTTTGTGCCATAAACTTTATCTTTTATGTGTCCCCATAAAAAATCTTTAGGATAAATTTTCTTCATTCAAAGGTTATTCTGGCTTCACCAATTAACCTGAAAAGGAGTGAAAATTAAGTGAGTTATCAGCTGTTAAAGTGTGTATACATTTTTTGGGACACCCTGTATTAGGTTACACAGCATTTTTAAGGTAGGACTGAACTTTATTCACTTTTGTATCCTCAGCACTTAGCACATTGCTTGGCCCATAGAAAGGACTTAAGTCATGCTATCTTAATATTTGTAAATTATACTCCAACCTTGGAACTATCTGAAGAATAGTTCCCAGGCTTCTCCACTGGAGTAATATGAAAAAAATCCTCATTATTTAAAATTTGCCAGTAAATTTGTTTGTTTTGGGTAAGTGGCTATTTGCAAGGTGGTTAGTTATCCCAAATATTGAGTGACCTGGTAAATTAAATTAAAAAAATAACTATAATATAAAAAGAACATAAAAGATTTTGCTAAAAACAACCACCACCTCCACCTCTCCTCATATATAGGAATCTGGTAGACTGTATCTTTAAATTTCTTATTATGCATTCCAAATATTTGAGATAAATGGCCATTTTCAATACCGTTTATTTAATCACTGATTTAAAGAGTCATTATAATCATATATTGTATGAATTCTTGGATCTGCTTTTAGAATTTTTGTCCTTGAATAGAATATATTGATTTTTCCGTCTACTCATCACTAATAATACACTTTTAATTATAGTAACTTTTTTAATATGTTTAATATCTGCCAAGGCTAGTCACTCATTACTAATTGTTTTTCGATATTTTTTTGGTTATTTTTGCATAGCTTTTCTGTAAGCTAAATTTAATAGTCATTTTGTCAAGTTAAGTTGTTCTTTGCTTGCTCTCTGTCATCTATTTACAAAATCTGGTTAGAATTACATTAAATTTCTTTATTAATTTTTGGGAAAATTGACTAATTTATGATGTTATATCTCTTAATGTGATGTTATTTTCACTCTACTGCTATTGAAACAAGACTGTGTATCAGGAAAATAACCAGTCTAAGAATCAAGGCATGTGAATTGTAGTATCTGCCCAGTTGTAACTGTGTGTCTGTTTATGCCACAGTTTTCTCATCTCAGATGTTGAAAGACATAAATACCTTTACATATTTGAGGCTTTATCATATATGGGTTTTTTAATGATTTATTATCCATTGGTTGATAGAATATGGATATCCTTCCCTTAAGGATCAGATAGAAAGTGAGATTATAACTTAATACATAGAGGACTTCTAATTCTAGTTTGGGAGTAGGAAGTTATAAGAGACCACTGCCTTCTTCCTATAAGAGAGAATAAACCAGATAGCCACAAAATCATAACTTTAAAGACTCATCAGATTCAGTAACAACCCAAGTGTCTATGGATGAATGACTAGATAAACAAAATGTGGTATACAATGGAATATCATTCCGTCTTAAAAAGTAAGGAGATTCTGAAATGCTGTACAACATGGATGAATCTTGAGAACATTATACCCAGTGAAACAAGCTAGTCATAAAAGGACATACATAAATAATTCCACTTACATAAGGTGAAGTGGTCAAATTGTTAGAGTCAGAAAGTAGAACGCTGTTTGTTGGGGTCTGGGAGTTGTTGTTTAATGGGTGTAGAGTTTCAGTTTGGGAAGATGAAAAAGTTCTGGAGATGGTTGGCGATGATGGTTGCACAATAATGTGGAGGTGCTTAATGCTACTGAAATGTGCACTTAAAAATGAATAAAATAGTAAATCTTAAGTAAATTTTCCAGAATTAAAAATAATCATCAAAGAGTCAATGATAGAAAAAAAAAAGGAAGCACAACCCAAAAGTGATAAGCTATTTCTAGAAGGAAGGAGCAGGGCAGTGGGAAGGGGAGAAACATGCCAGAAGCAGGGGTAAGAAGCCAGCTGAATTTCAGATAACTTTTTAAAAATTGTTTTATTGATCTACATTTGATACACAACAAATTTCAAATGTTTAAAGTATAAAATTAAAACAATAATAAAATAAAATGTAAAATTTAATACATTTTGACATCATTATACACCCATGAAACTATCACACTAAATAATGAACATAATACCACCAAAAATTTCTTTGTGTCCCATTTGTAATTCTTCCTTCTCATCTTCTCCCCTTACCCTACCTACACCCCCAGGCAACCAATGATCTGCTTTTTGTCACTATAAATTCGTTTGTATGTTCAAGAATTTTATATGAACTGAACACAGTCACTCAATATGAAATCTTTTAGGCTTGGCTTCTTTCACTCAGCATAATTACTTTAAGATTCACCGTTGAGTATACCAGTTCATTTCTTCTTACTAAGGAGTAGTATAGTATTCCATTGTATAGCTATACCATATTTAAAAAAAATTCACTTTTCTGATGATGGACATTTGATTGTTTCCAGTTTTGGCTGCTATGAATGGAGCTGCTGTATGAGTGTTTGTGCACAAGTTTGTGTATGGACACATGCGTTCTTTTCTTGGGTAAATACCATGGAGTGGGGTGGCTGGATCACAGAGCAGATATATGTTTATGTTTTTAAGAGACTGTTTTCCAAAGTGGTTTGTACCATTTTATATTCTTACCAGCAGCGTATGAGAGTATCAGTTTTTCCATGTCTATCTTCACCAGCACTTGGTAGTTTTTTTTGAATTTTAGCATGTAAATTAGTATATAAAGGCATTTTTGTGTTTTAATTTGTATTTCCCTAAGGGCTAATTGTGTTGAACATTTTTTTTTCATGTGCTTATTTGCCATCTGTGTATTTTCTTTGATGAGATGTCTGTAAAAATCTTTTGCCCTAAATGAACTTTCAGTGGCCACATGTGAGTTGGCATGAAGAATTAATATCTTAAGGAGCCCCAGCTACAGATCAGGTCTGACCCACCCTAAGCTTTATAATGGACTCCACTGAGTATGTGGTAGTACACTCTTAGTTTCCTAGAGCTGCCCTAGCAGTACCACTGAGTGGCTTAAACACAGAATAGAAAATAAGATTCACAGATTGCAGAATCTTGGAGGGAAGGCAGGGGAGGGTGGGTGGGTGGGAGGTAATCAATCAAGGACCTTATATGCATATATGCATGGCCCATGGGCACAGACAAGGGGGGAGGTGAGGACCTGTGACTGGGGCGGGCTGAAGGGGTCAATGCGGAAAAAGGGGGGATGTATGTAATACTTTCAACAATAAAGAATTATTAAAATAAAATAAAATAAAATAAAATAAAGATTTCAGGTCAGTGCAAAATAAAAGAAATGCTATATTACATGTGTAATTAAAATAGCAGAAAAAGAGGAGAGAGAGAATGGGATCGATGAAATATTTGAAGAAGTAAGGCCAAAATTTTTCCAAAATTGATAAAGGACACTCACTGACAGATCTCAGAATATTCAAGAACTACAATTAAAAGGAAAATACCTCTAGGCAAAAATTAATCAAGCTATTTGGATCCAAAGATAAAGAAAATAATTCTCAAAACAGTCAAAATAGCCTCTCAGCATAACCATTATGGCTTGTCTCAAGGGTATTTCTTGGATCACATGATCTCATACATCTAGAGGAAATAATGAACAACATAAACTGATGAACAAAAACAGACTCAGAGAAAGAGAAGCAGCGATCAGACTCTCATACCTCAGGGGAAAAGTAGGGGAGGGTAGGGTTAAGGGGCAGAGATCAACCAAAGGACTTGTGTGCATGCATATGGGCCTAGCCAGTGGCCATGGACAACAGGGGGGTGGGGACGTATTTGGGGAGGGGATTGGGATAGGAATGGGGGGATGAGGACAATTATGTGATACCATAATCAATAAAAAACCCCAATCAGAATAAAAACATATTATATATGAGGGAGGGGAATAAGAAAATAAACTGACTTCTCCAGAAATGTGAATTACCGACAATGATGAAAGAATAAACTTAAAAGTACTGAAAGGTAAAACAAAAACTGTCTATCTAGAATCCTTTATAAAGTGACAACATCCTTTTAAAAATGAAGGTAAAATAAAAACATTTTTAGACTGACAAAAGCGAAGTTATGTTTTGGTGATAAATGAATCCCTCAAAGTTCAGTGGTTTACCAACAGAAGTTGGCTAGGATCACTAGAACACCATTGGGAATGCAAAACCATGAATAGGTTTCTAAAGATGCCATTTTTCTTTCTGTTTGTTGTTGTTGTTGTTTTAAATCTTTATTGTTGAACGTATTCCGTAGGTCCTCCTTTCTCCCCCATTAACTTCTTCCAGCCAGCTTCTGTCCTTCCCTATACACTCAGGCCCTCAAAACCCCGTTGTCTTTGTCCACAGGTTATGCACATATGCATACAAGTTCACTGACTGACTCTTCCCGCCCACTCTCCCCTGCCTTCCCTCTGAGGTTCAACAGTCTGTTCATGCTTCCATGACTCTGGGTTAATTTTTGATCATTAGTTTTTTTTTTGTTCATTAGTTCATGTGATACTTACCTTTCTCTGACTGGCTTATTTCACTCAGCATAACACTCTCCAGATCCACCCATGCTGTTGCAAATGGTAAGAGTTTTTCCTTTTTTATTGCCTCATAGTATTTCATTGTATAAAGGTACCATAGGGTTTTTTTTTTTTTTAATCCACTCATCTGCTGATGGGCACTTAGGCTGTTTCAAAGTCTTAGCTATTGTAAATTGTGCTGCTCTGAACATATGGGTTGAAGATGCCATTTTTCTATGAGGCTGTCTGGAATCTGCCCACTCCAGCTTCCGGCCTGTCTTTCCATAGCCACTTTCTCCCTTTCCAGAGGCACTAAGTCTGTTTTTCTTTATTCATCACAATGCTGCCACCTATTTTATCCCTTGAGCTTCTTATGTGTCTACAAACTGGCAGCAGAGGAGGTCATACTCCTAATTCCCGGCTCCTGAGGTTATTCTGATAATTCTCTCCTTACACAGGCTGGGTCTTGGTGTGCCATGGGCTTGCTCACTCATGTCCCAAGGGCCTGGCTCTTGGTGGGGGACACCTTCAGAAACTTGAGGTGATTACAGCTTGTGTGCATCTCAAAGGCAATGGCTGGCTACAAAACAAGGTGAAATTGGAGTTGGTGTTACTGAATCCATGCAGGGGTAGATGAGGAAGGACATGGAGCTGTGGCTGAGTGAGAGGAGTACTTTAGGGAGTTGATACATGAGGAAGGTCATTGAAGTCAGAAGGGGAGCAAATGAGGAGGACTTCCCTGAAGCAGAATGACTTTCCTGAAGCAGAATGTTGGGATCACTTAAAGGGCTGTCAAAAAGTTAACTCTACTCTCAATGAAGAAACAATCCAGGCATTGATCACAAGGAACATAGAGAATTACAAAAGTTAAAGAGAATGACAAAGTTCTCTGCTCCCTTGTTCCTGGTTGGTAGTTCATGATTCTCTTCTTTAGATAGTATCCTGATCACCCAACCCTCCTTCTTTTATACCCAAAACTCATTGAACTTAACCCAGGGGTGGGCAAACTTTTTGATTCGAAGGCCACAATGGGTTCTTAAACTGGACCGAAGGGCCGGAACAAAAGCAACCTGACCATGCTAGCACTCTTATCTTGGGCTGCTGGTGAAGGAGCGAAGGGGAGAGCAAAAGAATCCTCCGTTCTTTTGACTCCTCGGGCCGATAGAACAGCCGAACAGGCCGAATCCGGCCCGCGGGGCCGTAGTTTGCCCAGGCCTGACTTAACCACTTCCATCATCCCTTCTCCCTGCTGTAGTGTTTGCCTGACCTGTCATGTGGAAAATTCCTTCCATTGGCCAAGGATGGACCAAAGAGGGAGAATGGACAGGCCTGTAGTATACTCTGGCACCAGTGAATCACTTGCTGGTCTCTGGAATTTCCAGGTGTGGGGGACGTCTCCCATCTGAAAACTCTCTGCTACCTACAGGAAAGACTAGGCCATTTCCCCTTAGAAATTTTCACATTCCATGTAATTTTGTCTCCTAAGAAGGCTCTTAGTAGTCAATCTGGTCTTTATGTATATAAGGCAGAAAGCTTTCTTATCTATATCCCATTTTGAAGAATGTAATGCTTTCAACAGGATGAAACAAATCTATGTGGCTGTTTCAGTTTCTGATTTTCTATTTAACTTTGCCTTTTCTCCCCTTTAAGCCACTCAATCATTCTCCTTTACTATTTTCTACACTTTGTTAGTTTCAGTATGTTCCATTTCTGAAAAAAATATCCCCAACTGAATCTCCATCTTAGTTCTCAATAGGCTTTGTTTGCTGATTAGGTCACAAAAGTTTCTGGAAGCTAAATCAGATATATTAGTGTTTGTGACTAAAATTGTTTAGCTCTAAGTTTATATATCTGTGATCTCTACTACAAGATGAGAATGAGTTTTAAATTGATCTTTAAGTGTTGAACAATGTGTCTACTGAAACATTTTAAACATTTCTTCTGAGTCTATCACCTCATGTCATAGGTTGGGTCAGCTTTCGTATTTTCGACATACACTTCTTTTTCTTTCAGTGTGTTGCATGCACCCCAGCCAGAAAACCCACTTATACAAGATCAATATCCAGGCATTGAGTGTATCCTCCTTGGTGTAGGAAAATAATTCTAGTACAACAGGAACATTTTTAGAATTTGTTAACTTTGGAGGTGATAGTTGATTTGTTTCTGAATCTACTGTTGGAAGCTTATCCATTTACAGTCTATAGAAACCAAACACTTGATAAAACGTAATTTGATCACATCATTTCCATCACCCTTTTGCAGTATGGGCTTGTTACCTCTGTTTCTTTTTAAAAAATCTTTATTGTTGAAAGTATTACAGATGTCCCTCTTTGTTCCTCCCATTGATCCCCCTCCACACTGCTCCTACCCCCTCCTACCCAGGCCTTCCCCATACTATTGTTTGTCCATGGGCTATGCCTAGACCGTATGCATATAAGTTCTTTGGTTAATCTCTTCCCACTTCTGCCCTCCTTCCCTCTGAAATATGTCAGCCTGTTGCATGTTTTATTGTCTCTGGACCTGTTTTGTTCATCAGTGTATTCTGTTCATTAGAATAGACATATAAATGAGATCATGTGATACTTGTCTTTCTCTGACTGGCTTATTTCACTTAGCATAATACTCTTCAGGTCCCTTCATGCTATCTCAAAAAGGTTAGATTTGTTACCTTTCAAGGGGGAATAATGGCATCCAGAGCACATCTGAGTCTATGCATCCCTGAACTGTCTTCTATGGGCTGATGGGTCTTTGAATTACTTGGCAGATGGGGTAATATTGTAAATGGATGTAGTGGGTTGAATTGTGGCCCCAAAATATATGTATACCTGAAATATGACCTCATTTTTAATAAGGGCCTATGCAGATATAATTAAGGTAAGGATTTTGAGATGAGATCATCTTCTATTGGGGCAGGCCCCAAATTCAATGTCAAGTCCTTATGAAAGAAGAGGAAGCACAAACAGAGAAGGCCATGGGAGGTAGAGGCAGATTAGCGTCAGATAGCTATAAGCCAAGGAATGCCAAGGGTTTCTGGCAGCTACCAGAAGCAAGGTGAGAGACATCAACCAATACTCCCTTGGGACTTCCAGAGGGAATTGGAATCAACCTTGCTGATAACCTTGGTTTCAGACTTCTGGCCTCCAGACCTTTGACAGAATAAATTTCTGTTGCTTTAAGCCATCAAGTCTGTGGTAATTTATCATGACAGTCTTAATAAACTAGTACAATAAAGGCTGTCACATGAAATCTTTTACTTAGAGTAAGGAACATGTTCCTTAAAGCAAAGGTTGGCAAACTATAGCCCAATAGGCCAAATGATGCTGCCCGTTTTTGTAAATAAAGTTTTATTGGAACACAGTTGTACTTAATCATTTATGAATCATCTCTGCTGCTCTTATGTTACAATAGCAGAGTTAAGCAGTTGTGACTGAGATATAAGGCCCACAGTGATGAGATCATCTTCTATTAGTAAAATATATTTACTAATATTTACATATTTTTTGTACAAATACAGTTTTACTTAATGATAGGGAATTCTGAAGTGATTTCTTTGGCCACTGTTAATATATTTGCCTTGAAAATCTGCATGTCTATATTTTGAATTTGCTTAAAGTTACATCTCTCTAATAGAAGCAGAGATATTGATTAAAAGAAGTGCAACAACAACAACTGATCTATAGGATTTGTATAGCCTCAAGGTAGATTGTTTAGTTCAACCTTCTCATTTTGACTTCTTGGACTTAATGTGAATTGGAAACATTATTAGGTTGGTAGGATTGAGTAAGCAATAAGCATACCCCCAGAATAAGAAAAAGAGCTATCTATCATTGTATTGAAGGCCCCGTCTCTCCCAGATGGTCCTAGGTGCTTTATATTTGATTAGCAATGAGGATGTAATTGGATGGGCTTTCTCTCTTGATGTGTGAAATTCTCCCAGCTCCTAAATAAGAGATAATAGTAACTGAATTTAAGTAGCTCACAACAATGGCTTATTTATTTACTTTAGTGTAGCACATAAAAATATATGATTTCCCTGTTGAGGAAGTCATTCTCAATGATGATTCATGCTTTCTTCCTAACCATTTTGTCTTTTTGAAAGCCTTTTAATTTTTCTAGGAAAATAAAGATTTCAAAATTTGGTCATTGAAATTCCACTTGAACATTTCTGATTAGCTTTGAAAAAGACTTCTTTTATAAAAATATTTCATATCTTTTGAAAATCCAGTTTAAGGGCTTTATACAGGGACATAATCATAGAGGTACAGACATTCAGTTACAAAGATGTTGATCAAAGCACAATGAAAAATGGCAAAGAATCTAAATCTAAATTTGGAAATACAAAGAGAATTGGTTAAATAAGTTATAGTGCTTCCATACTATGAGTTTATCATTAAATAATATTTGATAACATGGAAAGATGCTCTTAATATACTTTTAATGTGGGGAAAAAGCAGAAAACAATAGTATGCATGGTGTAGGACAAGCACACAGAAAAAACAGATTAAGGTTTTTGATATTTTGTTTTGCTTTTCTCTATTTTCTAATATTTTTTTCAAAGAATATATTTGCAATAATAAGAAAAAAGAGTTAAACTGAAAATAAGCAGGCTGTTCTTTCAAATATTTTCATTTAGAATTGAAACTTGTTAGTTGATATAAAATAACTATTTCCTTTTGCTTCCCAGAAAAATCTATATTAATAAAAGGGTAATATGCTAATTTGACTGGTCATCTTCTGGATGTCATTCTGGCCAAAGCCATGGTGGCTGGGGCCGAGGCAGAGGTGGTTAGGGGTGATCAGGTCAGCAGGCAGAGGTGGTTAGGGGTGATCAGGCCAGCAGGTAGAGGTGGTTAGGGGTGATCAGGCCAGCAGGCAGAGGTGGTTAGGGGTGATCAGGCAGGCAGGCAGAGGTGGTTAGGGGTGATCAGGCAGGCAGGCAGGCAGGCAGGCAGGCAAGTGGTTAGGAGCCCTGCAGGATCAGGTCTAAACCGGCAGGGGTACTGGATTGTAGAGGGTACAGGCTGGGCTGAGGGACACCCCCCCATGCATGAACTTCATGCACTAGGCCTCTAGTTTATTATAAAGTACTTAAATTATTGCTTGTTAGAAAAGTACATTTGGACAAGTCACTTTCTCTCCCGAGCCTTGGTCTCTTCATTTAGAAATGAAAGCATTGAATTCACTGAATCTCCGAACCTCAAAATTCCTGGCCACTATGGCAGTCCAAGTAGTATGAGATAGTATTCAGAGCAGCCTTTTAGTGGAGCTGACTTACCAAGAATAGCTCACTGAAATTGGGGCATGCCTAAGTTGTTGAGGATGACATTAGCTCACCCCCCAGCCCTCTCTAGGCCTTTGGACCCCGGAGAAGGCTCACTGGAGAAGGTGCCCATGCTCTTGCTTACACTAACACAGAAAGCCTATTTCCTTACTGGCCTGGGAACCTTGAGTCAATTTGGTCCTTTTATGAGTGGGGTTTCTTGAATCTCTGTCTTATTCAAGCTCTGGAAATGCAATTTCTTTTTAATTTATTGGAGAGAGGGAGAGAGAGAGAGAGAGAGAGAGAGAGAGAGAGAGAGAGAGAGAGAGATCCATTTGTTGTTCCACTTATTTATGTATTCATTGGTTGCTTTTTGTATGTGTCTTGACTGGGGATTGATCCCACAATCTTGGCGCATCAGGATGACACTCTAACCAACTGAGATACCTGGCTTGGACATAATATATTTTCTTAAGGAAATAAAATTTACTTTAAAAATTTAATTTTTACTAATTGGCCCCAGGCAAAGAGAGCCTGCAATAAACTTGTTGTCATTTTTATGTTTTGTGGGTGTTGGTGAAATGTTTTGTTTTAGAACAAGTTACTATTTCTCTGAGAGGTGGGAGCAATAATCAGCTTGGCAAGTAGTTTTAGAAAAACACAACTTTTAAGTATTATGTTTAGTCTCTATAATTTTTTTGTCTTCACTCAAAATTAATGGGGTCATCCTTTTCTCTCTCTGCCTCACTCTTTCTCAGTGTTCCTACCTGCATCCCAACATTCCCTGAGTTGCCCAGGATAAAAGGTATTTCCTAGTAATACATTGAACTGTTTCTCCAATAAGACTTTTAACTTTTTTCAGGATAGCCCTGGTGATTTTGCTAAGTTTTTACCCTGTTCATATCCTTTCCTGTGTTGTGCACAGTGAAAAAAGAAGGGTTTTAAGTTTGAATTAAAGAGTATTGCAGAAAGCACTCTCTGATGCAAACCTGCTTACTGAAGGCGGGGTCTTCTGATCATGCTGTTGTGGCTATTTAAAAAAAAAATCCTACACAAGTTGTCTTTTTGCTTGAAATTATTATCAGCCAGCCTCAAGAACAGGGTAAACTTTGTGCATTAATATGCTGGGACAGCTTGATGCTGGGATATGGATATTGAGAAAAACAATTCCCAGGACTGTTCATTAATTCATTGAGTCTTCAAGTACATAGTGAGTGTTGATCATGGTGAGAGCAGAGTGAGGACTTTGGTGTCTGTGGTGCAGGGACAAAGATGGGAAGGGAAATAAGGAGAGTCGAAGTGGTCCATAGACTCTATGGTGTGTCTGTCAATCTGTCTGTCCATACATTCAACAAATATCACTTGAGAGCCTACTAAGTTCCCAGCACTGTTACAGGCATTGGGGCCATGGTGTGACTAAGACAGGCAGTTACCTGCTTTGTAGAAGGTAGAGCTTATGATACCTATAGTGGAAGAGACAGATAAGCCATGAGTACATAAAGACTATCATTTTAAGTAAGGAAAAAAAATATTATGAAGAAAAATAGCACATGGTATGGGGAAGGAGGCTAATGGGGATATTCAGGGAAGGCTCTATGAAGAGGTGGCCCAAAGAGGGAGCACTGGACCCAGAGTCATGCAGCATTCTCACTTTACCTCACAGTGCAGCATGCACCAAGTCCCTCAACGTCTTTCCCTCACCCAGTTATTGATGCAAGGCAATGGTGTATGCAACTGTGTACCAGTCAAGAGTACAGCGGAACCTTAGTTCTCGAACTCAGTTCATTCCAGAAGGTTGTTTGAGAAGCGATTTGTTTGAAAACAGAATCATCTTTTTCAATTAGAAATAATGTAAACGCAATTCATCCATTCTAGACCACCAAATGATTCCTTGCTTTAACCTTTCTTATATATAGTACATGTTTAATGTACTGTTTAATCTATAAATAAGCACTTATTTTTTAAAAAATTTATTGATCCACTCCCTACTGCTTTGAAGGAATCACGTTTCGCACTTGTTCCAGGGGTATCTTTCAGGCCTGCATGCAGCATCTTTGCTTTTTCACGTACCACTGCCTCCCAAATGCTGTCACTGGCTAACTGCTTTTCCTTTATCCAAATCAACAGGTTTTCCTACCTCTTCAACTGCCTGTGACCATTGCTTCTTTCACACCCTTAGCAGCATCAGCACTCTTGATGGCCTCTTTAAGTTTCAAAATTGTGCTAATCGTTTATTTCTCCAGAAACAAAAGCATTCTCTCCTTTGTCGCCTGAGAGATGCTTTTTGTCATGCTGAGGTATCAGCATGAAGGGGTTGTCAGTTCAAAAACTGAAATTTGGTTCCACAATGGAGACATTTTTTTCTGTGAACAACTTGGTCAAGAACTGAATTGTTGGAGAGGGGAGACGTTTGAGAAATGAGGTTTGACTGTACATATTATTATTAATAACATTAAGGCCTGCTGCATGATTTGCATTTAAAGTACCTCTGGACAAATTGTGTGTGGGAACCATTTTTAGTTTTCGCTATTAGTTCATCTCTGTAGGCAGCCAAGTCCAGCCTTTCTGGAGTCTCACAAATCTCCAAGGAGAATTCTTCAAAACACGGACTATGAAGAAAAGGAGGCTGCACTTCCTCTTTTCCCTGGATGGAGCGTGCTAGTGTGTGCGTGTGGGGTCTTCCTAATGAGACAGACACAACCAGCCGTTCTCCAATGCACAATAAACCAGTTTATTTAAAAACAACGCATTCTGTACTGTGTTTGGCACATGAGGCAACAAGGCAGGCACATTCACACGTAACAGGTACATGTGGGGAACTGTCGAAGCAAATCATTGCATTTCTTCACAAACTACAGTCACAATGCACACGCGATTACCTCTACAAAAGAAAGATGAGCGTCCTTGTTCACCAAGAAGGCAGAAGAAGATATTTACATGTTCCTCAGTCCAGTTCTTTCAGGTCTCCATGGCCCCGTCAGTCCGGCAGCGTGTTTGCAAGAGACGCGAGTCTGATTCCTAAGCGCCAAGGCTTCTTCTGAGGGGGCTGAGAGGGAGTGAAGTCTACAGTGCCAGTCCCTCGGCATAAAATAGCATTTCCCAAAACAAATGCATCAAGTACGTGGCAGGGGTGGGGGGGGGGTGGTTCAATGGCCTAACAATATAAGAAGCGTTTATTTTTCCCTGACACATGCTTCTTGCTCATTTCTTTAATAACTTACATTCGCTGTTCTTCTGCCTTTGCACCTTTTGGTTTCATCATTATAGAGAGAGCTTTGTTCTAATTTCTACATTGATACGACCTTATTTAAAACGATGCTACGGTGAAATGGTGAAACCAAGGAGGTTAAGTGAGAGAATATGTCACAAACATTCTTTTGTCTTGACTTCTGATTTATGCTTTCGCAGTGGATTGTCAGCTTTCCACCTAAATAACGGAGGCTGCATGTTGTGGTGTAGCACAGCCAGTGTTTGAGGCGCCCAGACTCCAATTCCGGTTAACTGGCTGGGAAGTAAGATACTTCCTACGTTTGGAACCTCAGTTTTCGCACCTCCGCGTTGATGATGTTGGTTTAGAATCCAGACCTGAGATAATGTCTAGATCTGTGAAGTGCTGCTGTGTCCTGTGTAAGTGATGCTGCATTGTGATGGTGCAGTATTTTTGTTCTGTGTCCTGGGATAAATTCAGTGCTAATTGGTCAGCGCTTGATGCTTGGATCTAAACCCATTAATAAACCCCTCCCAGGCTCTTGGCTCTCAGGCTGCTTCTCCGAATAGTAAGGGCTCAGATCTATGTCTTAAAATGTGGCTAAAGAGCATTTCTGACATGGAGACCAATTATTTTATGTCTTGCAAAATGGTCTAGATTCCAGATTTCGAGGAGAAACTTCCCCTTCCTTTTTGCAAGTATGCCAATGACTTTATGCCACCTATGCACATTGACTAAACCTTTCTCCCATTATCTACCAATTTTCCTTCCCCACCTTCCTGCCTAACAATGTTGTGAGAGTGGCTGGTCCCCAAGACTGGTTTTTCTGTGAACATGTTTATAATAAAATGGGGCCTGCTGGCAAGTCCCTTCTGCTTATGTTTATGGACTCATGTCTTTGGTGTCCAGAAAAAAGCCAGAGAATGGAGGTGTACTTTATTCCCAGGCTACATACATGTAATTTTTGGGAATACAGAATAACATCTGAACATGTATCTGACTCCTTTAAAACCAAATGTAGCTTATCCAGTGTAGAGAAACAAACGCATTTAGATGGCTTAAGGAGAACAAAAGCCAGAAGTGTACCCTGGCCTTTTAAACATAATAAAGAAAATGTTCAAGTTGAGTTTCAAACATTTATAGTACAGCAATGTCTTACTAAACCTATAGGATATATACTATGGTAAAGGAAGTAGATTTGGTCCTTTATGATCTAATTTTGATTTACTATACACAGAATAAAAAACAATGGCCACTTATTGTGTATGAGGAATTAAGAATACTTTTTTTCCCCTAGCACTGCCTTCCAAAGGATTTAAATAAACTCATTTAAGAATGATTTCTACCGGAAAAAACCTCTAATTTGCAAACGAAGCTTGTTTTGTTGCTCACCAGGGTGTCTGATTTCTAGGTACTCAGTGAGGAAGAGCTTTCACTTAAAAACAGTGTTGAGGAAGAAGGAATGTTCACTGCTCAACATCGAAGGAACTGCAGTGACCAAATGTTTGTTGGCAGTTTTTATTTTTAGGATTTAGCCTTACACTAGCTTAGCTAAATGCAAGGCATTGCATGACACCTTCCTCTGAAGGTTTGCCCAGTGGTATTTTATTTAGTGGTGTTTCTTGCCCATTTGGAACTTTTCTGAGGGCAAATACTGGTAAAGCTCAGCTGAGTCCATACTCAAACCCTGGGAATGAGGCATACTGATTATCTTTTGGTGGGGTAGAAACATTTGAACTACAGAACCGCTGTAGGTGTGGTCAAGTAAACATGTGGGATGTCTTATTCTTCCTCTGCTCCTTTACAGGCACTGATTTCTTCTTGATGCCTGTAAATTTTGTGTTGTGTCAGAAGGAGGAAAACACATGTAATACCTCAATCAAAAAAAATTAAAAAATAATTTAAAAAAAGAATTTACATGGGCACCATTTCTCAGGAAAAAAGAAGAAAAGAAAAGAAAAGCAACTACCCAGGGAAAATTAGAGAAGTAGAGAAATAGGTGATGGACTATAGGCTATGAAATAAGATCAGCCAAACATTGTTTCCATTGGCAGTTAAATGCAAATGTTTACCTGGAAAGTCACCCTTAGAAATTAGACAAGCTGTGGCTAGTAATATCCTAAGGTACTGAGGAGTATGTTAAGAGGTTCATAAGAGTCACATGGCTAGGGAATATTTTGAACACTTTAGGGTCCTTAACCTCGGGACCCAATAATATACTAAAAATTAGCAGAATCAAAGTAGAAATGCTTCCTTGGGAGGAGGGTGTACTTGGGAATTCTTCCAAAATTACTGATAACATCTCCTATTTGGTACTCACTGACTCAGAAATTGATGGGCTCTTTAAAACATTTTAGCTGGTTGACATCAACTTAGTAGCTTGAAATTGGCTCTGGTGAGAGTATTTATACCGCAGAAATTGGCAAGTGCTACAAATCAGGACTTCATCATTCTTTAGAGCCAATTGTTGAACATTTAGCAGCACATGAAAGAGCTTAAAATTGTCAGTCTCACAGAAGGGAATTTAAAGGAGCCCTTTACTATCTCTGATGACTGAAGGCTCTGCATGTGCACAGCGATGGAAGGCCAAAACTTCTTTAAGATGGGGGCACCCCAGTGCCAACTGACCTCCTCACATATACCCAGTTGGTCTTAAGAATTTTAGCTCCTTGATTTAAAAAAAATTGGTTTCATTTTAACATGGGGACATTTGTATTTGGGGTATTACCTGGGGGTTCAGAAATCAGACCCGTTTAGGGACATTTTAAGCTCTGGGAATGATATCCAAGTAGAATCTGAATGATTAATTTAACTTCCCTGCTTCTCTATCTATTTGTAAAGATAAGTTACCTGAGATCTGCTTTTTAGTTTGAAATATGAAGAGCTGGAATAGGGGTAAAGTATATTAAAGCTATGTCTCTCCATCCTATCTGTAGTCTTGCATCTATTCTAACAAATTTACCAGCTGAGTAAAGTAAGACTATGTCTGGGTTGCCATGTATCCTGATAACTTCAAGGAGCAGATCTGCTACTTGCATAAGGAATGGTAAGCTTTTATCTACTTGGTGATATCATTATATGACTTTGCTATATATCATTTGTTCCCAAATGATGGCCACCCCAGAATCACCTGGGATTTGTAAGCTAGGTTTATCCCAGGACACAGAGTCAAAAGTGTGTGGAGCAAGAGCCATACATTTAAAGAGCTTCTCATGTCATACTACTTTGTTTGCTGGTGGATCAGCAGCATAACCCAGGTCCTAACCCTATAATAACCCATCGTGGTCTTAAATTGCAGTCAGTTATTCTATGATAGGCTCTTTACTGTGATTCCACTGTAATCAACAAGAGAATGAGCATCATTATGGCTTAAAACATCTATTCAAACACATATATCTTCAATAATTCATTACAATAAAAAACATTTTAAGAACTATTGCATAATACAATAACAATGTTCGAAAATTTGCTGTGGTTAAGCAGAGTGTGAAAGAGGCATATTTACCAAGTCATTTTTGTCCTTGGTGTCCACTGACCTGTGGCCTTGATTAATTGGGCCACAGGTTCAAGACAGGTCAATCAAGTGGCCCCTGGGGGCTCTAGGTCCCCAGATACTCCATCGGGGTTTTCCAGCCACACACTCATAGCCCCAACTCTCTTTGAAATAAAAAGTACAGTTCTGCACATTCAGGGAGAAGTAGAGGCCAAACAGATAGGTTTACCTGGCACATTCACACAATTAGGGGAAAAAAGATTTAGAGATCTAGAACTATACAGAAAATTGCTCAGTCTGTCATTTTGCGCATGAAGACCCAACCCAAATTATTCATTATTATTTGCACATCTTAGCGTATTGAACTAAATGTAGTAATACAAAGTCTGCTGTTGAAATTGCTCACAACATGGAAGGCATTGATTGACAAAGGTATTTCTTACCTCAAGGAGTCTCAGCTGAAAATATACATATGGAGAAGTATATAACCATTCTCAGTATTCAACTTTCAAATTATGCATACATATCACTAAAACAAGATTTTATTAAGATGAATAGATTATTGAAGATTCCAGCTGTCAACTGTGACCCATGAGTAATTGAATTGTAATTTATCAGAATCATAATTTACCAAGGTTTCTTCTCATTTCAGGCATAATTTATGTTATTATCAGTAGACTTTGTATAGCTAAGAATCTCCTTTATTGTTTTGCATTTAAGAAATAAATAATTTGGGGTATCTTTTTTGTCCTTTCCAGCTTTTGTAACTTATTTGCTGTGCCTTGTGAACCCCAGACCAAAATCCCTTTGAGCCTGTCTTCATTGGATGCTGATAAGGCCAAGAAATATTAGATGAGGAGGTATAATTGCTTCACTGATTATCTATGCAATATTGGGAAAATCACTTAGCTTCTCCGATCCTCCATTTCTTATTTGTAATGTCAAGAATGAGGACTAAAGATGCCCAAAGGCTCTTCCAATTTCAGTGTCCTAGGGTTCTACAAGTCTGTCCCTGCTTCTTTAGGCCTCAGGTCAACATCTCTTTGCTGCGTAAGAGTGTTTAATAATTAGTACCTTGCCCAAAGTCAGAAGAAATGCTCTTCCATTCCTTGGCTTCCCCACCAAATAGGTTAGTCCTGGCATTCACATTCATGGATAACTGGAAGCTCAGGCACAAGGAGGCTGAGGCAGCCTCTCCCTTTACACATTTTGGCTGGTAGCCCTATGGTCAGGTGCCTGATACCAAAGTCACAGACAGATGGCACAGTGGTCACAGTCAGCACTGTGAGGCACATGACACCATGAAGCACAAGTACTTTTACAAAGGTTAAGTACATTTTAGACACAGAAGCAATGGAAGAGGAGCCATAGATGTTTAATTATCAGATATGAAAAAGATTTTCTGGGTGTGGGAGGCATTCTTGATACCACATTTTAACTCTGTCTCCCTTGGAACTACATGTCTGCACATGACATTCAGAACCACCATGAGGTTGCTAAATGTCCATGGGGCTTTCTTATCTCTGCAACTGGATTGGTCATTTGTATTGGTATCACAATACAAATGTTGGGGTGTTGGGGGTTTTATGGTGAAATTTATTCCAGTTGTTGAGAGTGGACTCTGTTGTGAATATCGGTAAAGAAGAAAGGTTCTGTCAAAAGGATGTATTTAACCTAGGACCAATAAAGCAGGGGCAGTGAAAAAGCCAGGGGTTTGTAGCTGTAGCTGAATCATGAAGGGGGACCGAACTGATCCAGCTACAGGTCCTGCCTTCCCAGTTCACTGCTCTTGACCACACAGGAAGTTCTGGTTATGGGCACCGCTGCCTTTCATATCAGGACTCATGGGATTCACCAACTCTTTTGGTCATGGCAGTGGTTATACAGGTTTAGTCCTTAAAAACAAAAAGACATTTTGTATAATGAGCTAGCAGTGGTTCCCAACCTTTCTAATGCCGCAACCCACAGGTTGAGAACCACTAGCAGGGTCGCCTCGGTGAAGGGTATAGCTAACAATAAAAATAACCATAAAAACTGACATATATTGAGTGCTTACTACATGCTAAAAACTGGGATAAATGCTTTACCTACAAATTGCATCTAATTTTTGCAATAGGAGGAAGGTAGGCAGTATATAAAATTTATAAATTGTAAGAATGGTGGTTAATCACTGTGGGAGGGCTTAGGATTTTCTTCAGAGATTTTTTAAAAAAAATGAAGAGTGATCTTTTTGGATCAGGAAGTCCTGCTTAGAAACAGGATATAAGCCTGGTCTCTAAGCTTTTCTAGTTCTGGGGCACAAGTCCATTTCTTTAATATTTTGAGTTCTTGTGAAAGTGAGAGATGAAATGATGTTGGGAGATGGAAAAGTTCTCCAACTCCAGATTAAGATGAGCCAAGAGTGAAATGAGATTTTAAAAAACCCAACAAACACTTGGATTTATGATGAGATCTAATTTAAATGTTCCACCATAGATCACTTAACTGGTTTTAGGGATTCTGGTTCTTTGCTTTTTTAACCTGTCTGGTTCAAAGTGTCTACGTATTTGTACTCAGTGAAATTTAATGGGCACATTGGGATTAAAACACTAGAGTCAAAATCTGGCCTGTGCAACATTGGCATTAATATCACTTAGCTATAACCAAATGAACTAAGTGCTTATTAAGAGCCAACTAAACATTTTGTCAGTTATCAATCTCACAGTGATCCTGATAGAGCCAAGCATTCTCTTTAGAGTGATAGGGAACAAGCATGGTTTTGCTAGGCATCAAATTATACCATTGAATTTAGAAAATTATAATTATTTCAAACATCAATCTGTTTTAGTGTTTTCCATTTTGAAATATCTATTCCTATTTCTCCCCATCTATTTGGATGATTATCATCAATCAGAGTTGTAAGATGTCACAATTGGCGACATATTTGAACCTGTATGTTTTTTCTTTCATTAGTTAATATCTAGATCTATCTTCTCTGATTAGCTTTTTTAAAAAAAAAATTGGAATAAGACAGCTCCCATTCAGAACCACACAGACCATGAGCATAAGGACTATGTATTTCCATATTGTATTTGGTTTAATTTTAGGCATGATTATACTTTCCTAAAAGGGGGCAGGGGAGTGAGCTGATCGATTATTGAACTACAGCAATTCTTTTCAACAGTGTTTGTAACATTGCAAGAAATCTAAATGAGATTTCTGGAAAAGAACAAGTTACTCCACCCAAATGTATTATAAATATGCTTGACTGGCATTTGGAAAGAAGAAAGAAATTCTTATTAAAATTTAACATCGACTTGGCCAGACTTTGAGCTGAATTGGAAGAACAAAATGCTGCCCAGTGAAAAGCCAGGGATGGAAGTGATGTGATATCTACTTCTAAGGCTGAAATAATGAAAAAGAGAATGGCCCACTAATATCATGGCAAGTCTGCACATCTCAAATTCTAAGAGTTATTTAGTACCAGATTTTGCTACTGCACAATGGCTTTTCATTTTGAAATACTTAATTTGTAGGTGTATAGATCTGATTTCAGTGGGAAGGGGAAATATCCAGTGTCTAGAATTGTCTTGAAGAGAGAAAATGGATCTGGAGCAGTGCTGGTGGACACAATGATGGTGAAGTTGACCTCGCCTGAGCACTATTCAAATGGGGGCCTGTCCAACCTTGAAGCTTCTACTCTGCTCGAATCTTGCTGGTTCTCATGGTCTCTGAATGGGCAACATGGTTACAAAACTTTAAGGTATACGGGATCCATGACAACTTCTAAGCATTCTTCTTTCTCTATGTCCCAGGCTCTTAAGTTGACTCATTGCTTCTATATTCTGAGAGTATTCCCAGCCCAGTGCTTGAATTGGGATTGTGAGAGGCACTAAACCCAGGCTGGAATGCCCTTGCAGATGTGGCAACAGAATGATTTGACATAATAGCACTCATGACAAAGTGACCATGCCACCCAAGACATAGGCTTTCTCTGTGATAGTAAAAGATGCACTGCATTATATGCCACTCGCCACAGAGGGACCATTCTGCTATAAAAAGACTGTCTGGATAGTGAGAACTTAATAAGAGGCATTTCTTATCAAAGTAATTGTAACGAGATCTATCAGTTTGTCACAAAACATCAAAGTTACCCAGAGCCTTGAACACATCAAATACAGATGCAACATATCCAAGCAAAATGAATTCACTATGATACCTAGCAAATTATTACACTCCATGGCAGTGGGGGAGAGACATAGAGATAGAGGGAGCGAGGGAAAGAGGAGGATAGAGATGGAGAGATGAGATATGCATAACACCTTTTTATGTTTCCATTTTGAAGAGTCTGACCCACATAGGAAAAAATGAAATCCTGCCTAAGTTGACTAGAGGCCTCTCCTTATGACCACTATATCTTGAGCAACGCTGCAGAAACTCCAGCTCCAGTCCTCATAAAAATGGGAGGCAGTTTATTATTAAAATACAAACATGAAATACGTCAAACCATTTGTTAGCAGCAGGGTTCCAAATGCAACATTCCATTTATCAATCAAGTTTTAATCATGTGGCTTCAATGCATCTGTCCTGCCAAGACCCTTAAGAGAGCAGTGCAACAGAGGGAAAGGAGACATCTTTTCTTTTAAATGGCAGATAGTCCTTATAGGAAATTCTCTAGGGTTCTATTTGATGACTATTCAATTTGATTTGGGGCACTTTTTAAACCACCATTTGGCACTTTCTGTTCAGAGTTCTTAGGCACAGTGTGACAGAGTCAGCTTGGTGAGCCCTTCCCCATGCATTCGGTACAGCAGCTGAAACTCAGCAGGCAGCTGGTGGGACTCCTGCCACTTGGTGGTAAATTTGGTTCCTTTTTTGTCATAGTAATGGTATGGAAGATCTTCCTTTGTGTTGGGGTCAAATCCAAAAGGCCAAAATCCATACAAGTGGATCTCTTCACATATTGCTGATGCAAGGGTGTACATAAGAATACCAGTGCTCAGCCGTTTGGGCGACAAATGTTTGTTTTTCCAGTACCTGTGGAACAATAAGTATAGGTGGATTCAGTGGCCAGTGTTGAAAGTTTGTCAGAGGTCATTTGACTGGGCTGGGAGGTCAATTTATCCAAGCAACTTCGATGCTACTTGCTTTGAATCTATCTTTTAGATAGACTATAAAACACCTCTGGGCAGGACTAGCTACATAATTTGTGAGACCAGGAGCAAAATGAAAATGTAGGCCCTCATTTCAAAATGTATTGAGCATTTCAAGAGTTCAGTAGCAGATTATTAAACCAAGTGCCGGGCCCTTCTAAAAACGGGCTTCTGTGTGAATCACAGGCTGCACATGTTGGAAGCCCACCCTTGCCTCTGGATTGGCCTAGACTCTAGGGCTAGAGAGTGGTGGCTCTGACTCAGTGGTGACACCACAGAGGCCCACCGGTGAGAGTGACTATGCTTCTCAGTCACAAGGGGAGCTTGGGAGTGCAAAGGGGTTATTTACTCTAAAGGAATCCCTTATGCCACTTCCTTTTCCAAAGGTTAAATCTTTCTTTTTGGGTTTGGAAAGATCGTGGGACCTTATTTTTTAATACTCTCTTGTAAAAAATCATATTCCCTGCTTCTTTGTTTTCTAACTAGAGCTTCCCAAGTCCTTCTTTAGCATGTCAGGACCTTAAAAAAAGTATATAAATACTTTATAAACTTAAAAAAAGCTAAATTATGGTTCTTATTCCTTCCATATTTAGATAGTATTCTGAAGCCTTTCTTCCTACAATGTCAAATATTTGAGACTGCTGGTGTGTGTGTGTGTGTATGTGTGTGTGTGTGTGTGTGTGTGTGTGTGTATTTATATTATTGGCTATGTAGCAGAATTAAAGTGTTCATGAATCAGTTTCTATGGACTGTGTTTTGTTCAAGTTTTCATTGAATCCATGCGTCTGGTTCAAGTCTGAGTGGCTGTGGGACACTATGGCTAATTCTCTGGACCTTCTAAAAGGTGGGGCAGGGAAGGCCACAAAGGCCAGTTTCCAGAAGTTTCTGAGCATATACAGCTCATGCTTCATGCTTTTAAAGTTAATCCTTTACCATACCAGTTAAAATGTAAGTGTTCAATCTTGGTTTTAATATTCTAACTTATAGGAGTTAGAATGACTAGTGACAATTCTTTTGGTACTGTTGAATTTAAATAGAGCCAAGAGAGGAGCAAAATGATGAGGTCAAAAGATCATGGGAGAGGCCAGCTTCTCATTCTGGTTCTGCCCCCTTTTTAGACAGTTACATTGGATAAATAACTCGTGTTCTTCGTACCTTGATTAATTCATCTTTAAACTTAGGAGTTGGGCTGCAAAACCATACAGCCTAGAAAATTGGAATAATCCTTGTAATGTCCTCTTTCTCTCAAACAAAAGGTTCTAGTTTGGGCTTTAAATGATGGTGTCACCCTACCTGTTAGATACATATCAGTTTACTAGACGATGATTCTTTCTTTTATGAGAGGTGAGTTAAACAGATCTTAAATTTGGAAAACTTTAAAGGACTATAGGATGGGAAAAATCTATTGAGATAAAAGTCTGAAATTCCCTGTTTTCACCAGGCCTCCAAGAGCCCACTGTAACTTGTAGTAATGTCTGGACAACATGTTAGTACATTTGAGCTACTTGCATATGGGTAAATTAGAGTTGAGTCAATTTCCTCAGATGATTTTTAAAAATACTACAAATAATACTGCTTTATAAAATGCCCCTGGATTAGTGGTTTCCAATTATGACTGCATGTTAGAATCATCTGGGGAGTTATTAAGACATACCAAATACCTGTTCCTATTCTCCTCCTCCACAAGACCAATTACAATAGAATCTATTGAAGTAGAGCCTAGGTAACAGTATCTTAAAAAAGTTATCCAAATGATTCCAATGTACAGTCAGAGTTAAGAGTCATCAGACTAGATGAAAATATTGCATTTCTGTTCAATCTACCTATCAAATTACAAGGGAACAAGGAGCCCATAAAATACTACTCACATATTTTGTCATTTAAATCCCAAACTACAAAGGCAGATTATGCAAATTATGATTTATTTATGTGTTATCTATTTTGGACATCTATAAAACATCCAGATATCAAATAAAAAAGAGTATTTTAAGTCAATTGCATCTTTAAAATATACTTGATTTGTCTAATTTTGCAGTTGGCAGTATTAGGGCATAGCTACTCATTTAAAGAAAATTCTTGATCTGTGATGATTCATGGCTGATTGGGGGGCTTACCACTAAGGTAGAGGACAAAGAATAGAGACAGTAGGATGATGGAACCACCAACCTCCCTCCCCCAATTTGGCACTGGTGACCAACTAGGGGGTAGGAGATTGAACTTCTTACTTAGAATGGTTCATTCATTCATTACAAAACACAGGAGTTTGCCCTAAAGTACTAAGCTAACCACAACAATGAACTAACCCAGTAGTTCCCACCCCCAAGAGATTACAATATTAATTTGCCATCTGGTGGGGTATAAGTTAAAGGCAATAAAATATACACACCTGTTGACATGTTGCATTATATTCCCAGGCCAAGCCAATTGGACTTTTAACTGACCTCTGTGTTCAACAAAAAAGTCAACTAATGTCCTGGTAACAGTTGCTGAAGTGTGGAAGAAAAATGCAGGGATCCAAAGAATGGCCCCATCGAGCTTTTTTAAACTGAGGAAAAAGTTGTTACGGTCCTGAATGGTCAAAAGATTGTTGTAATATTTTTCCAGGATGCTGGGGTTGAAGGTGGTAAGGTTGGTTTTCCTTCCAACATCTCTTTGGAAAGCCTCCGTAGGGGCGAAATTGCAACGAAAAACAAAATCTGACTTATCTATTTCTTGTCCACACCGGCTCCCTGTTAGGATCCCACTATTTCCAACCACAGCACAGACATTAAAATGCTTATTCACAATGGGTGACACATCTGGAAGCAGTGATCGGAAGTTATTGCTAATAGAGAAAACATATTTATGGTTGGAATAATCATAGTGCATCAGTTGTCCGATCCGAACACTATTCTTGGTCAAAGAAAAATTTTTTATTACATCGACATGCTGAAGAATTTCTTGCCTAAAATAAAAAGAAATTCATTAAATACATCCCATTCAAAATTGATTTTTCCATCTTATGTCTTATGCTGCCTTTTCATTCAGACAAGAATCATAGGCACATTGAATCCAAGAAAGATTATACATTCATAATAATTGTGGTCTTTGAGGGGAGACTGTTTTAGAATCTACAGACATGTTAATCTCTCAGTCAATTTGTGAATGTAATCCTTCGAGGGTTGTCAGTGCTGTAATTTACAGTTTTCGCTGCCATTCTTTGGTTTTCTGATCTACATGAAGAGTATATTTGACTAAGGGG
This sequence comes from Vespertilio murinus, assembly GCA_963924515.1. NCBI lineage: Eukaryota > Metazoa > Chordata > Mammalia > Chiroptera > Vespertilionidae > Vespertilio > Vespertilio murinus. The sequence goes on from OZ004709.1 coordinate 50,618,922, forward strand.
AAGGCACAGGTTAAACTATGTCAGAAAGATGGGGAGACAATTGACACAGGCCCCAAGGAGCTCACATTAATGCACATACATTGGTGACTTAGAGTTTGTAATTAGGGACTACTTGTTTGCTGTTGGACTACAGTGCTCAAGGAATATAAAATATCACTGGTGTACAAATAAGAGCCAACTGGATATGAGTCAGTATAATACTATCTATTATTAAAATATGAAAATGGTGATGGAAGTGGGTGTAGTTGAATATTTAATAGAAATGAGATGATAATCTCATTAAGGTCCTTTGAATAATGAAACAGGAATATTTTTCACTTGATTATATAGAAACACAATTTAGTTGGCGATACCTAATCCTCAGAAGAAGAGGCTATTGTAAATCCTGGAAAAGTGTGTATATTCTAAGAATTCAGAGAGTAAACAAGGCGAAGGTGATACTCAGCACTAATTCCAGGTTGCTTTCATGTTGAGCTTTTAGTAAAATTAAGCATCTCTTAAAGTCCCATCTATTTAAAATATTTAAGAGAGCTGAGTAACATGTTACTTTGCTATAAGATTCTACAATTCTAAGAAATCACATTGAATTTTCTCTGTCTTTTGCATTAAAAAAAACAGCAGGATTGAAACTAAATGCTTTGCATATCATTGTTTTACCTAGAATTTTATTTTTAAAAATTACTTCATTTGTCAAAGTACAGAGCAACATAAACTTAAAACTTTAATACAAAACTTACAAAGTTATCAATATTGCTCTTTACTAGTACAAGTTGTTACAAAGCTAAAAGTAAGTTTAAAATGATGCTGGAAAAATTAATTAAAGATTACCTAATGCATGGATTGAAAGGAGGGAAGTTTTGAGAAAGAAATATTGTTCGGGCTGGTCATTTGGGTCACATGGCCTAGTGTGTGAAGAATATTTTTAATGAATTAAAAATATGTTTTGGGAAAAGAAATAACATGTTCTACCCATTAAAGTTTTCTATAAAATTAATATTGTATTAAAAACCCAATGGTTAAAAAAGGCACTTCCTGAGTTTTAGAATTAATCAATTATTATCATAGGTTAATTTCTAATTAAAGTGTTTTAGAAGTTTTAATCATGATCACATGATTATGTCAAAAAAGCATGTCAACTTTTTAAGAAAATTGGATATCTATTAAATTTGCTTTAAATCTGTCATTAAATTAAAAGAGAGGCAATGACTAGAAGTGCTCTGACCAAAACACAATCCCCTAAATAGACTGGTAGAATAAGAATTTAAAATAAGTGTTCCCACCCCTAATGAATACACTAGACGGCCGACATCCCATTTAGCAGCATAATGATTCCACCAAGAAGGGAGGAGTGATGATTTGTCTGGGACTGCTAAAAGCAGACCAGAGTCACAGAGAATAAATAAATTTGAATAAATCTAACCCTTCCTCCTCACCTCAAAAACAAAAACAACCCAAAATCAAAACCTCAACTGCTAACCCTATCCCACACCAGCTCCCTCATCTACTGTATAAAGGAGGCTGCTGCAAAACAATGCTTAAGAATGATGTGCGGTAGCTTTTATGAAAATATTTTAACATATTAAAAGCTGTCAAAGTTTAATGAAAACAAGCAGACAAAACCATTCTTAAGCACCTGCATATATTGGGGCCAAGATTTTCACTAGTAATCTGACAGGGATGAATTATAGTATTTCTTGATTATTTCACTGAGACAATACTATTTTATTTAAACATGTTTTTGTTTGTTTGTTTTTTTCTCCCCCAGTGAGGGAATGAAAACACATTTACAATTAACTTAAAAAAAAATAGATGGCTTTGGCAGCCATGCATGTTAACTATAAGTCATGGTGCTCAACTAAGCCCCAGTTATGGAGGATATTAAAAATACCTCTTTTCTCCCATTCAAATTGGCCTTTTGATGTTTCTTTTCATGAGAGGGCACTGCATACATTAAAAACAAAAGGGCTCCCAATTAGGCTTTGTACACTCAGGCCAAGAAGGCGATACAAATACATCTCTGCGTGGGGAACAGAATTTTTTTGTTTGTTTGATTATTTTGTTTTGGTTTTTTTTTGAGCTCCAGAATTCAAAAACACCTTTTGGACCTTTTCCCCCTAAGCCTACCTTTGATGTAAAAACGCTGTCCGATTAAAGGTCCACTTAGAAGGTTTGTCTTGAAGATCGTGGGCCAGAGAATTCGTAATGGGCACAAAGGACGGGTTTAGAAACTTCAGCGCAAACTGTGACCTGGAGAGGAGCATGAGTACAGATAGACCCGCTGGCCTCAGCTGGGGAAGCCAGGGGAGCCATTAACGCCCCGCCGGCTGGGGGCGGAGGGCGGGCGCACACAGGGCCCCCCCCCCCTCTCATTTGGCTCACTCTCTGCTCCCCACACACACCCGGGAGGAAGAAAAAAGAACTAGGGAAATCCGTCTCCATTGTCCATCCCCCTGGGTCCGGGAGAGACCATAAAATGGCCGTCTCGCGGAGAGGAGAGCAGGGGCGGGCAGGGGCGCGGGCGCAGGCTGATGCGCCGAGAGGACCGGGAGTCAGCACCGCGGACAGCGCCGCGCCGCGCTGGTGGCTGCCCCGGCGGATTGATTTTTGGGGAAAGGGCTGAGGACTCCCCGAGACCCAGGGGAAGGCTGGGGGTGGCTGCTGCCTTAACCTCTTCCTTCCCGAGTTTAGGTCTGACTTCACCCCCAGTCTCTGACTGGGGACCCCAGAAAGCTACCAGCTCGGCTGGGCTGCTCTAGGGTTTGCATTGCTAAGGCCCTGCTTGGACCACAGAGTGGCAGCTTGTATTTGCCATCCACCCCTTGCTGTGAGAACTTCTAGGGGGTCAAAGGTAGGGTCAGGGGGTCCCGATGAGGTGTGTCCAGCTGCGCCTGGAGCCTGCCCCTATGCCCAGTCCAGCCTGGCGCCGGGCTGTGGCTTAGAAGACCCGGGGCGAGGGTGGGAGGCCCTTAGGAGGGCGGGGGAAATTGCAGAAATCCCGGGGATGGTGGAGGTGGAGGGGGAGGGGGAGCCAGGGGGAAGGATGGCAGCCTGGGTTAAAGGATCGAGGTAAAATACCCCAGGGGGCTTGGGAAGAACAGACCCGCACAAGGACATTTGATGGTGCATGGGCGGTGAGGGATGGGAGTGGAGGAGGTGACGAGCGGAGTGCGGCGCCTGCGCCATTAAATCGCCTCTGGACGGACTGCCCAGAGCCCAGACTCGGCGTCTGTGGACAGGGCCCAGGGAAGGCACTCACCTCGCCCACGTCCACCTCCCCCTGCCCCCAAACACACACACACAGAGCGCTTCTCTCTTCGCCACCATTCCCCTTAAACCCTCCCTTCATTTTGGAAACGGGGGGGAAGGGGCGCCAAGGAAGACTAGGAGAAATGCAATCACATCGATCAGTACCACAGAGTTTAGGGGCTGTGGGTTAAAAAAACACAAAAGGGGGGAGGCAGAATCGGGGAGAGAGGAGTGGAAGGACCACGAAGTTCGTCTTCCCCGAGGTGTATCTCGGAGAAGAACCCCAAACCACCCACCCCGTTGCCCTCCCCCTCCCCCCCACAGACCAGATGCCCGAGGGCGCTCAGAGGGCCCTCACTCACCGGAATCCCGCGTGGAGCATGTACATTCGGGGCGCCCCCGGGCTGGCGTACTTGGAAGTGGTGAAGATGTTCTCCTTTTTCAGGGATACGTAGCTGATGAGCGATAGAATCAGCAGGGCGACACTGAGCATGACCAGCCCCAGCACGCTGGCGACCCGGGCCATTTTGCAGTTTCTCATCCCGGACTGGGCTGGGCTGGGATCAGGAGCAGCGGGGGAGTCGGTCCATTGAGCAGCCAGCAGCTCGCTGGCGTGTCAGGCGTGTGTGTGTGTGTGTGTGTGTGTGTGTGTGTGTGTGTGTGTTCTCGCGCGCGTGTTAGCGCGTGTGGCGGGGGGTTGGTGGGGGGGAGGGGACCGGGTCGGGGAACCACAGAGGCAGGAGGAGGTGTGTGTGGGGGGGTGGGCCGGGGCCTCCCAGAGAGAAAGGGGACCCTCAAGGCTGGGGTGAGCGGGGCGGGGAAGCTGAGCAGGAAGATGGAGGGTCTGCGTGCGGCGCCGCCGAGAGGGAGTGCGCAGCGCCGTGCGTCTCGGGGCTGCTGCGGGCTCAAGCTCCCCCGCGCGTTTCCAGCGAGGCTGCCATCTCCGCCGCCGCCGCCGCCGCCTGCAAGATAAATGTGATTGGAATAATGTTACAGTTCGATCTAAGCACAGGATTTAATTAATGAACTCTAATCTCCCAAATAACCCGGGGAGGAGCGGGAGAGGGAGAATCGAGCAGGGGAGGCCGTGGCGAAGGGAGGGGAACTGAGGCTGGGAGGCTGCAGCCCGAGCCAACGGCCTCCTGCGGAGGGGTGCCGGTGAGGAGGGGGCTGTGGAAGGACAGAGGCCTGAACTTAGTTAATGGGCCATCCATTACTTTATAAATATATCAGAGGATAGGAGACAGATAACTGGACTTGCCATTCCGGAGGACACACACCAGCTGGGTGCTTCTGAGACGCAGGGAGAGCAGTTTTAGGAAGGCAGACATTTAGAAACTTCTCTCCTCACCACAGAGGCCCTGCCTTAGACACCCCAGGTAGCACTGTCCCCAGCTCTCCAGCAAGGAAATCCTAACCCGCTGGCCCAACCTGCCTTGTGAGTAAAGTAAAACCTCCTTGGGCCCTAGCTGGTTTAGCTCAGTGGGTAGAGCATGGGCCTTCGGAAGGATCCTGGGTTTGATTCTGGTTAAGAGCACATACCTGAGTTGTGGGCTCCATTCCTCAATGAGGGGTATGCAGGAGGAAGCCAATCAATTATTCTCTTTCATCCTTGATGTTTCTGTCTCCCTCTCCCTCCCCCCTCCTCTCCAAAATCAATAAAAATATATTTACCTCCTTGGAATTTTCCAGAATCTCTCATCTGCCTTTCATGCTCACGACATAATTTGCTCCTCTGCAAAATATGTGCAGTGCCTAGTGAAGTCTAGCTCCCCCTCCCCTGTCCACGGCTAGCAGTCCCAGCACACAGAAGGTGGCCAACAGGGCAGGGCTCTGTGTTCACCAGCCCGAGCATTCTCCCTGATTTAACTCTGCATTTCCCCACATTTCTGACTCATCCCTGTAGCCAGACCTTGGGTATGGGCCATCTCACAGTCCTGAGAAGCCAAGAAGCTGAAGGCATTATAAACCTTGTCTATTATAAATGCACAGACCCCTCTTTTGAAGGAGCCCAAGAACCAGGCTGCCTTTGAAGGTAGGAAGGGAGCCTAATACTTTGTGTTGCTTGACCTTCAGTTTGTTTTAGCATATTCATATGTTGTCTGTTTACATAACCATTGGAAACAAAAATTAATCCATTTTTCAGTCAGGCTGTTGTGTACTCAGAGGCAAGCCACATGTTTCTTTTTAAAAAAATATATACATTTTTATTGATTTTTAGAGAGGAAGGGAGAAGGAGAGAGAAACATTGTTGAGAGAGAGAGAGAGAGAGAGAGAGAGAGAGAGAATTATTGATCAGCTGCCTCCTGCATGCCCCCCACTAGGGATTGAGCCCACAACCTCGGCATGTGACCTCCTGGTTCATAGGTTGACACTCAACCACTGAGCCATGCCAGCCAGGCACACACGTTTCATTATCTCTGCTCTTTGAGGTTAGTTTGTGGATTCTCCCACCCTAGCTTTACCCTTGGCCTGGCCCTCTTAATACTGGTCAGTAAGCACCAATGGAAGGAGCTGGAGATGAGAAATTGGTCTTTAAGAGCCTTTTCCAACAAAGCAAGTTGATCTTTTCCAAGTTGGTCATGCTTTCTTTCTCTCCTGAACGTCTTGCCGTATTGGCTTTGGGGGAACTAATGTTCTGCTCTGTCTGGAGCCAGGGCCATGTGGTCTTCCTCATGCTGCCAGCAATAGTCTCCTTAGAGAGCATGCTTCATAAATGCTTGGGGACCAAATGAGCTCCCTTGTGAAACACATCTGTCTGGTTATGGACAGCCAGAGACACACATTATACAATTGTATGTTTCCAATGTATGTACCCACTCTAGACATTTTATACAAAAATTTTAAAATGTGAGTCAAGAGGACATATTCTTTTCCTCATGGGGCATTTTATTATTTAAAATTTTTTTTAGAAAAGTTCTGTTCTTCTGTACATGATGAATATTGAATTATGTTTTTTGAATAATTATTATAGCTTTTTAAAAAGAAAGGACCATATGCATATATTATAAAATGCCAAGAGGAGTAAGATCTTATGAGAACTGCCTAGGAATTACACATGCTGGGAAAACTCTTCTTGAACAAGAAGTCAGTGAACAAGCCTAGGGCAATGGTTACACCTTCAGGCTCCAGAGCCAGCAGACTTGACTTCAAAAGCTTACTCTGACACCCAGGAGCCATGTGACCTTGGGTAAATTATCAACCTCTCTGTGTGTCAGGCTCTCATCTGAAGAATCAGAGTAAAAACCTCGCAGGAATTGGGGGAAGATTAAGCAAGGATCTCAATGCCTTGGCCCAGCTCCTGGCCTGCTTTAAGCAGTTAATACATGTGTGCTAACATGGCTAGAGCCAGTTTTTAGCGTCTTTTCCTGACCTCATACATGTCCCACTACAAAATGCATAGGGAAGCATGTACTTGGTGAGGCATTTTCCTATGGAAAATAGCAAAGATCAAGAAGCTCTTAGGTTCTCTTTATAAAAGAGCATTATAAGCTTTCCTTGGGGCCTATGATATGGACTCATTCTGCCTGGATTTAAAAATGAATCTATTACTTATCCTTTGCACATCTCTGTGAACCTTGTAAGGAAAGTTCTACTAGGGTAATTTCTATATTGCATGTGGGTCACTGGAAGTCATATGACGTAAAGAAACTAAATTAGCCAGAAAATAAACAAGCAGGCAGGAACCCTTGCCACAGATGCCAGGCCTAGAGGTGAAAATGGATTGCTCAGTAATCACCAGAGGGGAAAATCCAGGGGGTGGTGCTTCGAAGAGCAACTGCAGCAGCTGGACACAGGACTTCTCACACTGGGATTATAGCTACATGGTACATTAAAAGTAATTAGGATATTTAAAAAAATCAAATCAGACTTGTACAAGAGTATAGGAGGGTGAACACAAAATATACAGAAAGACTCCCTCTGACATAACGTGTTTTTTTATTTTTATGGAGGATTGCTATTTTACACAGTACTTCTCTCTCAAACCCCCATGAGTGCCCATCTTTTGCAAATATGGCTCTGTTAACATGTGTAATCCCTTACCAACCAAGAGTGACTTCCGAGAATCATGGGGAAGGCTGGGAAAGGTGGTGTCTTTTGTTAGAAGCAGCTGGATTCATTAATTTAGTTCTGTTTTCTTTCATCAATTTATTAAATAAAATGTATTGGTTATCAGGCACCATGCTGGGTAGATTCAGGGGCTATAAAGTCACCCTTAATCTCATAATGCTTATGGTCTTATGGGGAACAAGGAGTAAGCAGCCTTGTGTGAGGAGCTCGGCAATAGGAGGCTGGTGAGAGAACTACGGATTGAACTCTTCCTCTGGAAGGCTGGCAGGTTCTTCACAGAAAGCAACATCTGAGTGAGTTGTTTTGTTTTTAAAAAATATATATATTTTATTGACTTTTTACAGAGAGGAAAGGAGAGGGATAGAGAGTTAGAAACATCGATGAGAGAGAAACACCGATCAGTTGCCTTCTGCACGCCCCCCCTGGGGATGTGCCCGCAACCAAAGTACATGCCCTTGACCGGAATCGAACCCAGGACCCTTCAGTTCATAGGCTGATGCTCTATCGACTGAGCCAAACCGGTTTTGGCCTGAGTGAGTTTTAAAAAATATATATATTTTATTGATATTTTACAGAGAGGAAGGGAGAGAGATAGAGAGCTAGAAACGTCAATGAGAGAGAAACATCAACCAGCCGCCTCCTGCACACCCCACACCAGGGATGTGCCCACAACCAGTGTACATGCCCCTGACTGGAATCGAACCTGGGACCCTTCAGTCCGCAGGCCAACGCTCTATCCACTGAGCCAAACCGTGTTCAGCCTGAGTGAGTTTTAAAGCATGAGTAGGATTAATTGGGTAAAGAAGTTGATGGGTCTAGGAGGCATGGAAGAGGATGTTGGATTTGGGGCACAGCATGAGGCATGAGGTGACTGTCACAAAAGAAGAGCCTAAAAAGGGAGTTGGGGTCAGACTGTAAAGAGTCTTGGAGGACATACTAAGGAGAAGGTTGTCTTCTAGCAGCACTTCTCAGACCATCCAGTGTTTACAGGGAGGAGTGACTCAATCTGATTTGCATTGAATGGATGTAGAAGCAGCCAGAGTCAGGCCCATGGGACGGTGGGAACAGCAGCTGCTCTCTTGGACACCGCTGATGTGTCCAGTGGCTCACCTGCCTGACCACATGCTAGAAGCCCCAGAGTGCTGTAATCTATCAATGAACCAACTGACCATTTTCTATTATGAGATTCTCCTAAATAAGGCCTGAAGGGGTTGACTTTTGGAGGGGCAAGTGACTTCCTCCTAGACAACACAGAGATCATGGTCCAGTGAGCTCGAGCGGAGTCCACTGGGGACCTGCTCTTTGACCCCATGTGACTGGAGTTCTTCTGTACACAATTCCCTCACTTCTTAGTTTCTGGTAGACCTAACAACGGCCACAGAGGAAAGATCTTGGAATCCTCTGGGTTTCTATCTCCTGTTTCCTGACAGGAGATAAATACTTTATGACTTCAGAGGTTAGAAAAGCCATTGTGGTCATAAGCTCTCAGATGGAACTGAGACAAGAAAGATGCATGGAAGTTTCCAGAGATGGAGTTGGCAACGGGCAGGGCAGGCAGGGAAAGTGGGTGGAACAAAGATGTGGAGGCGGAAGAGGGAAAGGCATGTTGGAGCCAGCAGTCAGATAAGCCCCCTTGGAGTAAAGTAAAAGTGGCCAAGATATAGCGAGCTCTTTTGGGCCAGCTGCTTTTTAAACATTATTGGTAATCTTTGCCCTGATCTCGTGAGGAAGACATACATATCCTCACTTTATAGTTGAAGGAACTGATGTTAAGGGTTGGCTCAAGGTAAAAAGTCTCTTTGACTTGAAAGCCCAGTTTCTACTTTTGCATACTGCTTGCATGCAGGTCCTAGGACAGAAAGCTGGAAATGTTTGTGCGCCTGGGAAGTTTGAAAGCATCATCCTTTGGCTGTGAGAACCACTTAATACTACTGATAATGACGATGTCATTTCATATTTATTGCATACCTACTATGTGTTGGGTATTATATTAGGCAATTTATACACTGAGTGGCCAGATTACTATGACCTCTGAACGCATAATAATCTGGCCACTCAGTGTGTGTGTGTGTGTGTGTGTGTGTGTGTGTGTGTGTGTGTGTGTTAGAGGCCTGGTGAATGAATTCGTGCATGGGTGGGGTCTGGCCATCCTGGCCAGAGGGAGGGGACATGGACGGTTGGCTGCCCTGCCTGCTGGTCAAACTCTTGGTCCAGGGGGCAATTTGCATATTAGCCTTTTATTATATAGGATATACACTGAGTGGCCAGATTATTATGCTTTCAGAGATCATGTGTATAACTGAGCTCATTCAGTGTCTCTTATATCCCTTTGATGATATAAGGGCTGCCACTGTTTCAAGAATGAAAAACTGAGGCTGAGAGAAGTTAAGTAATTTGCCAAGCACACAGGTAGTGACTGCCGTGTATTCCATTGGTATACCAGGGTCCAGAGGAAGAAGGGCTTAAACTTCCTCCCTTCATCATTGTGGTGTTACTGAGGAAGCGGGTGCATACTAGGCTCTTTGAAAAAGCCATTTAGTCCAAGGGTGGAGGGGTGGGAACAACAAGACAAAGACCAGAGTGATACATCTGAAAAGCAGTGGACTTCTCTGGGGCTGGGAGAATGCTTGTAGAGCTGGAGCCTCAGGATGGAGAGCCAGCCACCCGCTAGGGACACTCAGGAGACAGCATCTTACCTTCATTGTGCCATTTAGTGCCAGCACTGCTGATGCTCAAGGTGGAAAGAAGGCAGGGAACTTCTTTGCTCTACATTGTACCTGAGGTCCAGGCTTGGGCGAAAGTCAGTGTCCAGGACGGATTGGAGAGAAAGGTCATCTAACCTCGACTGAGATGCATGAATTGGCTTGCCTATCAAAGAGACCACATTTAATTAAATTAATTGGTTAGGTAAGCTAGTACAAAACATAAAGCACAGGAGGGATGCACTCTGAGCAATACAACTCCCTCCCATCTTTGTCTTTGTAGATTCAGCCACTGTTGCCGCTCAGAGATGCTATATGCATCCACAGCATATGTGTATATATTAATTTTTAAACATAAATTCTTGAGGCCAGCGTGAAATGATGATTATTTCAAGGTTTTTATCTATATCTTTACAAAAGACATTTGCATAATATTTTAACATTTCCAAAGTTTGCAACGATTAGGTTTTCTTAGAAGCTGAGAAATTTTGCACCTGGAGATAAATGCTTCCCTTAAAGCTCAGTGAAGCATTTCTGTGTGAAAGGAACATAAGAATTTCAAATAGCCTTTTCTTCACTGAATAAATAAAATATATCTGGAACACTATCTTAAGGCTTTTTTTGAGGCCCAGTCCCTAAAAAATGGTTTGGAAGGAGCTATTATGTTCAATTGTGTTAATCTCTTGCATGGAATTTCGACTTTTCAAATGTTTGCAGCAATTACTTTTTCTAGAAGCTAAGGTACTTGGAGAAGCTACTTGGAAAATAATCTTACAGTTAAGTTTTAAGCTATTCTTATGTCTATTGTGCCCCTTTATTGCACTGACTGTGGGTATAGGAAATCACCCATGGTTAGAGCAGGTGCAGTAACATTGCCTAGGTACCATCAGGGGAGGTGTTTTAGCAAGAAATCTAATTTTAGCCCTCATCTTAAGCTTTTGGGGAGTTATTTGTCTCTTGTGCTTCTAAAACTGTAATTGTCAACAACACATCTTTGAGAGCAGGGAAAAAACAACTTTTTGTATATTATAACAGAAAATGGTATAATTTTCATGTAATTCTAAGGGTTGCACTACTGCCTGCTGCTTTATTGAAGAGTGTTGCTTCCACAGAGGAAATGGTAGGAACTGTTGAAGGAGAGACTAACAAGAATTTCCTTTTAGGCTCCTGACTCCACCACCCCCTGCTTCCCAATTATAAGCACAGATCCCTACCTGAAATTTCTTCTGTTCTGTTCATGGGGAATTCACAGGAATAAGCATTCACTGGATTTCCCTATACTGAAAAACTTACTCTCAATGTGTGGTGAGAGATTGAGTGACACCATGTCTTAGATCATAGACCTCCATGTTCTATATCAAGTCATCTATAATAATAAAAGCATAATATGCTAATTAGACCAGACCACCGAACGACCTTCCAGACATTATTCTGGTGGGGGCCGAGGCAGAGGCAGTTAGAGGCATCAGGCAGGCAGGTGAGTGGTTAGGGGCAATCAGGCAGACAGACAGAGGTGGTTAGGGGTGAACAGGTGGGCAGGCAGGTGAGCGATTAGGAATCAGTGGTCCTGGATTGTGAAAGGGTTGTTCCAGATAATGCGAGGGTACAGACTGGGCTGAGGGACTGCCCTCCCCTTTGTGCGTGAATTTCATGCATTGGGCCTCTAGTGTTCATAATAATGCTATATGATAATGTTTTCATTGCTTCCATACATATGGAAGAAAGACTCAGGGAGGGTAAGTAACTTGGACAAGTTCACAACATTAAAACAATTAATAACGACTGTCTTGGTGCCTCCCATGCCAGAAGCTTAGGGTCTGCATATGGGGGCATGAAAGATGCTTCTTTGAAGTGGATGTTTCTCATGTCAAAAGCCAAGGATGTGGCACCCACCTTGGCTTCTGTACCCCTTTCTCCTCATGGTTAGCTTTTTACAAGGATGTTTGAACACAATAAAGTGATTTTTCAGTGGATGAGAGGACTGATGTAAACTTGTGAAGAATCCTTTTTGTCTGAGTTTCAGAATCCTACTTTGTTCTGTTTTATAGTTTTACATGCAAAAGTGTCTACATCCTGTTGGAGGTGGTGTAAGATGAGGATGCCTGACTTTGGGTGTCTGTTCTTCTATGTTGAGGAGGGCAGTTTTAAAGTAAGCCTTTCCTTTGGTAGATGAGATTGGGTGGAGAGTATCTTAGGAGTCATAGGCAGATCAAGAATGTAATTAGCACTTTCTCCCTGACAGCACCTGGAGTAGGAGCCAGGCAGGCTCAGGGGTGAGAGAAGGGTAACTGATCCTCCCCACGATATCTGTGATGCTAACACCGGTTACCTGACACCTGGCTTAATTTCTATGTAGAAGTTTGCCCATCTTTTTATTCTGGTTCTGAGTCGAAGCTGCTTATTAGAAAAAAAAAAAAAGAAACTCAACCATTATGTATGCTATTTTCCTTAACAAGAAATTGTATTTCTTGTATTTTTACTGATGGAAAGCATTAAACAAAAGTGAGTAGAGAGAATGCTGTAATACTACTCTTCACGCCTATGGTAATCTATGATTAAAGAAAGCCTCCCTATTGGAACTTAGTCACCACAAACTGGTACCACTGCTCACCTGGGGACAGGTGCTGCCTCCAGGGCAATCTGGAATGTGGAAGATGGAAAGTGTTGCTGTTTTTCTTAGAGATTGGCATGATATATTATATAGAGGTAGGCATGTCCAAGTACCCGAAGTAGCCCCCATGGTGGTCACTGAGTTTTTTTAAAATTTATTATTTTTTTATTAAGGTATTATATGTGTACATAGCTTACCATTGCCCCCCCTCCCATTCATGCCCTCCCTCCTCAGAGTTCTGTGTTCGTTGGTTGTACTTATATTCATGCATACCAATCCTTTGGTTGTTCTCTTATCTCCCCCCAGGTCTCCTTCCCCTCCCCACTGTCATTTGACGATCTGCTTGTTTTATGGTGACTATCTCAGGACCACATGAATAGAATCCGCTCCTCATTTGGCAGTCTGCTTGTTTTATGGTGACTATCTCAGGACCACAGGAATAGAATCTACTCCTCCTCTGGTTCACACTGCCCCTCCCCCCGGGTCCCACTGCTTCCCCGGGGCACATGACTCTCCCGGGCCACATGTCTCCCCCGGGGCACACGGCTCTCCTGGGACACTGGTCACTGAGTTTAACTGCTGGTTTTGGCCGGTATCTTAGACAGTCCTTCTCCATCTGCCAGGGAATATGGCTTTCGTGATCCTGCAGTATCACCTGCATTCACAGGCATCTCTTAACCTCTCACCTGCTTTCCCCATTCCCTGTAACCATTAGGATTGACAAGTAAATAGGGACTTGGAACATTAAACTGATTTTTAAATATTTATAGGATGTTTCAACTAAAGAGTTGAAGGATGTTGGAAGGGTGTGTATTTAGCAATTTTAGGTAGGCTTTGCAAGACTATGGAAACGGCTTCTACCGTAGATCTTGTGCAAGGCCAGCTGTGAGAAAGCGAGAGCTGCATACAGCATTAGACCTTTAGGTAGGGCTGTGAACACTCATCAAATGGCTCTCTCTGTGTAAGCTCCATGTGGAAAGGGACACTGGTCTCATGTATGACTTTACAGTTGATAATCACTATCTTTCCAGCCATCTTTGGGGGGGGGGACTGACAACCATATAAATCTTACATTTTTATAGCACTTCAGTTTTTGTCAAAGTACTGTCACATCTATTATCCCATCTTGACCTCCCAAGGAAACTGAGAGTTGGGCACAGCAAGTATTTCTATCCTGATTTCACAGATAAGACACAAGGAGGTTAAATCACACAGCAGGGCAGGAGACTGAGGCTAAACATCTATGTCTGATGTTAAGACTGCTAGTCTGTCTCCTTAAAAAATGACCCTTCTTTTGTATTCTCTTCAATCTAGCTTCTATTGCTAAAATTGTTTTATTTAAAGCAATGTTTCTGCCAAAACCGGTTTGGCTCAGTGGTAGAGCGTCGGTCTGCGGACTGAAAGGTCCCAGGTCCGATTCTGGTCGGGGGCATGTACATTGGTTGCGGGCACATCCCCAGTAGGGGGTGTGCAGGAGGCAGCTGGTGTTTCTCTCTCATCGACGTTTCTAGCTCTCTATCTCTCTCCCTTCCTCTCTGTAAAATATCAATAGAATATATTAAAAAAAATAAAGCAATGTTTCTCAACTCTACTTGCACATTTAAATCATTTGGGTGATTAAAATGTAATGCCAGTGTTCAGGGCCCATCCCAGGCCAATTGCATCATGCATCTCTGTTCTTCCTTCCCCAGAATAAATAATTAACTTTTAAAATTTATTGATATTTCTCTATTTCTCCCTTTCTCTGAGAGATGAAATCCAAATATTCTCAGGCATCTGCATGTCTTAAAGCTCCTCAGCTGAGTCTCATACACAGTGAGGATCCAAAACCATTGCTAGAAGCAGACCAATATCAAATTTTCTAAGCTACTCGCCTGGATCCATTGGACATTAATTCTGTCTTTAAACTCACTCCTCTTTTGGTTTCTATGAGATGACATTCTCTTGGTTCCCTATTCTTCTATGACAGTGCCTTCCCTGTCTTATTTTCCTTGTCACTGCCTTTGTTTTGTCTTCCCAACTTATATAACCTCAGCCTTGTTTTTTTCTCTGTATGATCGCAAGGTACAGATATATGTGGGAGGTTGTGTAAAGGGCCATTTATTTTGAAGGGCTTGGACATCAGAATGTAATCCATATAAGAGCAGAGGCTTTATTCTGCTCACTGCTACAGCTGGAGGACCTAGGATAGTTATAGAACCTATGATAGACACAAGCTCAATAATTGGGTGAGTGATCGCAGCTACTTGACTGAATCTCATGTCTGTGTATACAGTTCTGATCCACACTCCAGTCTTGGCCCTCTAATGCCACCTCTTGGGTGTGCCACCATCTTCTCAAACTGAACCTGTTCAAAACTGAGCATAGCATCTTCTTTCATCCTACAGAATAGTTCTTTTAAAGGCTTTCCTGTTTCTAATAGCCTCACCTTTCCCTTCATGTAAATCAGCTTTGAATCTCCTTTCTCTTTTATCCAAGCTTGCATCATGGTCTCCCCATTTGGCTGACACTGCCCAGCCCATGGCCTCTGGTGAGGAAGCCATGGTAGGCTGTGCTCTGGGCAGTGACGGACCAGGAGTGGGTCCACCCTCCCATTGGCTGTTTGCCCACACGGTGATCACAGAAAAAGTTTCGTAGTTCCCTGGGAACATAGAGGGAGAACGTGGAGAGCACTGACTGGCAGAAATGGAGAAACTACCAACGTAACTGGGAGCCAATTTGCTTAGATACTGAGTGGCCTTCTAAGTTCAGTTCCAGGTCCTGTGAGTTCCTCTACAGACTGTTTTGGCAACACCCATCCATAATCAATTATATCAATGTTGGTATTAATATTTCTCCTTTGAAAAGAATGTATTTTCTCAATATGTTTCTTTCTTTCTTTTTGTGCCATTTAACCAAGGTCCTACCCAACTCATACCTGAACCAGGTAATAAGTTTCTAGCATTCCCCTAGCATCTTGGAGCTCATCTGGGTACTGTGCCTTCATCCATTAAATATTTAATGGAGGCATACGGTGTGCCCAAGTAGTGCTCCATGCTCTGGTGACCCAGGGATGAATGATACAGAGAAGGTCTTCAGCCTGTGTGCTTTGTGCACTAGACCCTGTCTGCTCCTATCTTCTTGAGGGCATTGGTTCAGCCCTTCTCTCCCGCATCATCAAATGGTTGCCCCCTGTTACTGCACTCCCAACAGCTTACCAACATATTTTTATTTCTTCCATCTTAAAAACAATTCCTCTTTTGACTCCCACTTTCTTCTTCAACTATTACCGTAGCTTTCTGTCTCTTTTTATAGCAAAACTTCTCAAAAGAGTTGTCTATTCTTTTTTTTAACTTTAGTGAGGTAATAATCAACAATTATAATTAAGTGTATAATGTGATGATTTGATATACATATTTATTGTAGAGTCATTATCAAGATCAAGATAATTAATATATCCATAACCTCACAGAGTTAACATAGTTGAGTCTTTTTTTGTGTGTGTGGTGAAAATGCTTCAGATTACTCTTAGCAACTTTTATGTATACCATACCATGTAGTTAATATACAGTAGAGCTAACAAAGAGACATGGTATACTTGAAAGAGTTATCTATTCTTGATGTCTCCAACTTTCCCCAGAGTCCATTCTAGTCAGGCTTTTGTCTCTGCCTTCCACAGAACATACTCCTTCCAGGATCACTGATGACTTCCCTATTGCTAAATCTAATGGTCCATCTCCACTCCCAAGCTTACTAGACTATCGTTCAACAAAGATGATCGCTCCCTTTTTGGAACATTTTATCTCTAGGTTCAGGGACTTCACACTCCTCTGAGTGTTCTTCCTCCCTCACTGATTTGTCCCTTCTCAATTCTTTGCTGGATTCTCCTTATCTCCAGCATGAGTTCTGGATTCTCCTGAACTCTCAACTTTGCTAATATGCTTTATTACCTTAAGTTTGGAGACACTGAGTCCTTCTGCTGGGAGTCTTATTTCTCCCTTTCCCACACGAGGGAAGGCGTCGAGCCAGGATAGTCTGATCTGACACTGTCCCAGAGGGCACTGCACTTTGGGATGTGGTGTCAGATATCCCCCTCTTCTCACTGATGCTGGGAAATTGGGTTGCAACAGGAAGAACTCCCCTGAAGCAAAGGGGGGTGTCTAGGTTGAAGAAGTTGCCAATGCTGCTGACCCTGAGACAGCCAAGTATGAACTCAGGAGGGACAACTGGAGGAGCCCCCAAGCTGGAGACCAGAAGCAAGCACAGAGGATAAGGGAGGAGGGGCCCTGGCTTTCTTTAACCCGGATACAGGTACCCTCTGTGGAAGGATGTCATATATGCTGGGGGTAGGGTTCGTAAAGCCAAGAGAAGGGGCAAAGATTTTTACACTCAAATGCAAAAGAGCATGGAATAAGATACAAACAGAACATGCATCTTTGAGGTGAAAACAGATTTTTTGCTACTGATCCTTTTATGCCTCTTTCCAGACCCCAGAGGATTCCTCTTTCCTGTCTGCTTGTGGGAAGGACTGTACATTCACCTGTGGGCCTGTTGAGTGTGATGGATACAGAGACAGGCCCCTGGGTCAGCCCAGTGAGTGAGCATGACACAAGCCGACCGGGCTCCCACACAGCACCTGGGCCAGGAGCAGAACCTGCATGTGGCAGTCAGTCTTCACTGGGCAATCTGATCCCACCCAGGTGTGAGGTTTCAGTCTCACTTCTCTCTGCAAGAACTTCTTGTTGCTGGGTGTCACTTGCCCAGGAAGCTGGAACTAGGGAGAATTTTCCACTGTGTCAGAACCAGGACCTTTTCTTGGGGAGGAGTGAGCCCTTTGGGGCTGGGCCTGGGCTGCTATTGGGGGTCTGAGCGGAAGGGCCTCTGCCGGTGGTGCCACCTCATTGAGGTTAGAGCGTGAGGAACTGATGAACTTCTGCTGAGGCCATTGTTTCATATGAGAATCCTGGAGGCCGAATGGTTGGCTGGTCCATCGAAGACACAGATGCAAAAGAACATACTTTAAAAATTAAAAATTAAAATTTTTTTTATTATGATAAGAACATTTAATATGAGATCTTAACAAAATTTTTAAATGTACAAATATAGTATTGTCAACTGTAGGGACAGTCTTGTACAGTGGATCTCTGGAATTTGTTTATCTTGCATAACTGAAATTTTATACTCATTGGTTAGTAAATACTCATTTTTCCTTCCCTCCAGCTTCCAACAACTACCATTTTATTCTTTGCTTTTATGAGTTTCACTATTTTAGAGACACCTCATTTAAATGGAATCATGCAGTGTTTGTTCTTCTGCAACTGGCTAGTTTCACTTAGCCTAATGTCCTCAAGGTTCATTCATGTTATCACATATTGCAGAATTTCCTTATTTTAAAAGATGAATACTATTTCATTGTGTATGTATTATATATATACACCACACTTTATTTATCTATACATTGGTAGACATTTTAGTTGTTTCCACATCTTGGCTATTGTGAATAGTGCTACAATGAATATGAAATGGCTAATGTCTTTTTGAGATACTGATTTTGATTCCTTTGGATATATACCCAGAAGTGGGATTGCTGGATCCTATGGTAGTTCTATACAACTAAAAATGCTGTTTTCCATAGTGGCTACATTATTTGCATTCCCCACCATAAGTGTACAAGGGTTCTAATTTTCCACATCCTGGATAGCACTTGTTATCTTCCTTCCTCCCTCCCTTCCTCCCTTCCTTCATCCCTTTTTAAATAATCATTCTAACAAATGTGCTATATTTCACTGTGATTTTGATTTGCATTTTCTTGATGTTTAGAGGCATTAAACATATTTTCAAAGAGCTGATGGCCATTTATATATCTTCTATGGAGAAATGCCTATGCAGGTCCTAATCCCATTTTAAAAATCAAGTTATTAGTATATTTTCTTTGCCATTGAGATGTAGGAGTTTTTAATATATTTAAAAAATTAACCTCTTTTCAGGTATATGGTTGCAAATGTCTTCTCCCATTCCATAGGTTGTCTTTTCACTCTGTTGTTTCCTCTGCTGAGCAGAGCTTTTCAGTTCGATGTAGCCCCACTTGTCTATTTTTGCTTTTGTTGCTTGTGCTTTTGGTGTCAGGCCTTATATATCAAGACTGATGCCATGAGGATTTCCCCCTGTGCTTTCTTTTAGGAGTTTTATAGTTTCACTTATTAAATTTAAGTCTTTAATCATTTTGCGTTGATTTTTGTGTTTGGTGTAAGATAGGTCCAATTGAATTCTTTTGCATGTGGAGGCCCCGATTTCTCAGTACCATATTTGTTGGAAAGACTCTCCTTTCCGTTGTGTATTCTTGCCACTGTTGTTGAAATAACATTTTGGCCTTTCATTCCTCCAATGCCTTTCATTGGAGGGAAAGTAAAAGGTCTCTCTACTTCCGCAAGGCCAGGCCTTGCTACAATGGTCAGAGATTTATCCTAACAAAATGGTCTTTGCCAGAGATTTATCCTAACAAAATAGTGAATCATAAAAAAATACATAAAAATTTTATAGAAAAATAGTAAAGTACAGAGATAAATAAAGGGATTTTATTTGTATCCATTCAAAGTAATAATGTTTATTATTTAAAAAATCTTCTTGAGAAGACCATGCACTGGCATAAGGCTTCAGTGATGGATACAAATCAGTGGAAACAGCAATGTGATGTCTGGGTGCTAGACTGTGGGTGGTTTTTATATTTTCTTTATATTTTTTCTGTATTTTTCAGTATTTCTACAATGAACATTCAATATAGTATTTGTATATTATTTATCTTTTAAAATAAAAATGTAAGGTCTTTCTGACTGGATACAATTGCTAGTTAATGAAAATTAATGCAATGTGTCTTACTATTTCTGGGTTCATTGAGTAGCCCACACCTTACATCTAATTTGACTTTTCTTTTTGCTGAAGAAACTCCTTTATAGTAGTTTATACAGAAAGGGAGTGTTGAGTGGTTAAAAAAATCTATTAGTTTTTGTATCTTTAAAATGTCTTCATTTTGTCCTTGTTCTTAATGATCATTTAGCAAAGTGTGTGGTTTTTGTTACATTTTCCTTCAGCACTTTGAGGATGTTGTTGTTGTCTTCTGACATCCATTGTTGTTCCTGAAAAGATTAAGGTCAGTTCAATGAGCATATTTTTGTAGAAAATCTCCTCTCTCTTTCTGTATCTATCCCTATCTCTCTTTTAGAGCATTTATTTTCTTTTTAAAGAGACTTATAATATGAAATCTTTCTTTCTGTCTGTCTGTCTTTCTCACTTTCTTTCATCTTTATTGTTGAAAGTATTATATATGTCCCCCTCCCCCTCATTGTCTTCTTCTAGCCTGCCCCCACCCCCTACTCCATCTCTGAGAGCATTTACACTGCTACTTTTATATCCTGCAGTTTTGCTATGTTGTGTCTAAGTGAGGTTTGTCTTGATTTGTTCTGCTTGGCACTTGGTGTACGCTTTCAGCCTGAGGATTCACCTTTTCTCATCAATTCTTAGCCATTTCCTCTTTGAATATTGCCTTGGTGTCAGTTTTCTTCTAGAAGTCTGATTACTTGTATGTTTAAGTCTTTTAATCTGCCCTCTATGTTTAACTATTTTTTTTTAAAAAATTTAAGTGAGTCAAAGTTTATATACAGAGACATGCATAGACTTTAAGTATACAATTTTATAAATGTATGCCCCTGTGCAACCATTGACCTCAATCAAGTTTAGAACATTTCTGTCACCAAGAACACTCCCTTATGCCTCCTTCCAGTCAATTCCTACCTCTCATGGGCAACTGTTCTGATTTTTCTCAGCATATATCAGTTTTTCTGTTCTTGAGCTTCTTATAAATGGAATCATGCAGAATACAGTTTTTGTGTCTCTTATCTCTCACTCAAAATATTTTTGAAATTCAACCATGTTGTTCTATGTACCAGTAGCTCATTCCTTTTTTTGGCAGAATAATATTCCATTGTAGAAAAATACTAAAACTTGTTTAATCTATTTTCCTGAATCATCTGCAGTGAATTGGGTCTGTTCTATTGACTGTGTGTGTGTGTGTGTGTGTGTGTGTGTGTGTGTGTGTGTTTAATATTAGTCTGGAAAAAGGTAATTGAGATCCTTACTCTGGTATCATTCCTCTTCTGCACTCTTTATCCCCTGTTAGTACCCAGCTTTCTCTTACCCAGCTCTTGAATTACTTCACTTTTTCCCTGTCACCTAGCTGGGAAGAAATAGGATTGCACAATTCCCTGTCACTAAATGTGGGGGATGTGGTAGAGAGAATAATGTTGCCTGCCTCCCCTCTTCCCCCATTGTCCTAAAACCTAGAATGAGTGAGTCTGCCAACTTATGAGGCAAAAAGAACTTTGCAGAAATGATTAATTTAAGGATTTTGAAATGAATTATTGGGGTTGGTTCACTGGAATTACAAGTATCCTCATAAAAGGGAGGCAGGAGCATAAAAGACAGAGAAGGACAGGTGACAGAGGAAGCAGAGTTAGAAAAGTCAATGTGATGATGGAGGCAGAGAGAGAGAGAGAGAGAGAGAGAGAGAGAGAGAGAGAGAGAGAGAGAGAGAGAGACAGGGAGACAGAGATTGGCAGATGCTATGCGGTGACTTTCAAATTGGAGGGAGCTAGCCAGGAGTCAAGGAGAAAGCCAAGAAACCAGTCCTTTCCTGGAGCCTCCAGAAAGCGTGCAGCCCTGCTGACGATTTGAAACTTCTGATCTCTAGGACCGTGAGAGAGGGCATTTGTGCTGTTTCAAGTCATGTTTTTGGTAGTGTGTTATGGCAGCAATAGGCAACTAGTACAGAGCCTAAAGGCTTGGCCTTCCTAGAAAATGTTTGAAATATAAAATGGGCCCAAAGGAGAAGGACATTACTTAGCACAAATGAACCACTCTATTAGGGTGGGATTTCAGCCATGGAGGTGCTGCGTATCTCACCTTTGAGGCCCGCTCCTGGGGTGTTCTTTCTGTGTTGTAATGCCTGGGCTTCCTTCATCTGCGCATTGCCTTGGAGGAAGCCTTCTCCAGGAAGCCTTTTCCCATCATGCTATTGAGCTGAGAGGGTGCTAGGAGTAGGATTTAACCTATTTAGAGTCAGAATAGATACTCTGAAGGGAACAGGGTGTAAAAATATGCGAGATTTTCAGCCTACAGGTTGGAGGCCTTATGAGGCCATGACTCCTTGGAGGAGGTGCTGATTGGCGGAAAAAGGAGCCCACATCCCTGGTGTGGCCCGGTGAGGTCTCTTGCCCTTTAGTCCTATAGGCTTAGCAAGGTCATGTGGCAGCTCCTGTAACAAACTGTACAGAGGAACAAGTTGCAGAGCGAAACAAAGGTGATTTTGCTTCTGATTCTTCAGAGATAGCAATATGTCAGCAGCCTCCAGAGAGGCGGAAAGTAAATGAATCAGTGCTGGGAAGTGAAGGATACCGTCTGCACTGACTGGTGAAAAGGACTCCCGAACAGCATCTTCATTGATTTTTTTCTGTAATTGACACAGCATCTTGGTTTGCCTTCGGGCTCCAGAAGGAGAAAACGGGGAGTCCCTGTACACAGCTTCCTTGGGTTAGAATTTAATAAAAAAAAATGCCCCTGAATGAGCTTCTTCCCTCCATTCCTCTCTCTTTGTGTCTTCTCTCTGCCCTTTCACTCTTTTCTTTTTCCTTCATTTCTTCCTCCTTCCCCTCCCTGTCCCTCCAGTGTTCAGTGTCTCACCCCCCCCCACCTCCTTTTGTGCAAATAAAAGCTTAGGCAGTACATACCACCGTATGGGTAACCTATTTTTTTGCTGGATGTGACATGAAGGCCCTTAAGAAAGAGAAAATATAGCATGTTGGCTTAAATCTCATTCAGTCCGAAGTTCAATATTTTTTTATAGAGAATACACCCCTCGCAGTTGCCATATCTGGGCACTATCTTCAGGGTGGATGCAGGGAGAAAACCGGGGCTCCCTTCAGGGGCTCCCAGGAGTCCACCTCATAGAGAGCAGAAGGATTACCTCCTTATCTGACTAGGAAACCCTGGCCTCGGGGCAGAGCCTAGTCCCCAGCTGTGTTGCTGGTTATGGGTTGCACAGCCGGGAAGAGCAGAGATTAGCCAGATAATTTTCAGGAGAGCCTTCTGAAACGAGTCCCTCTGCAGGGCAAGCCCGGTAGCCCAGGGGATGCGCTGTCTCTGACTGGCTAGACAAGGCCTGCTGAAAAAGGGCGCTCCTAAGCCAAAGGGAAGCGCCATCCACAGATATATCAGTGGCGCTGGGACATCCCTGAGGAAAACAGCATTTGGTGCTGGGGAAGGCAGATCATCTGATAATCTCTCTTGTGTCAGACGTGCTTGCGCTAGTGTGCTCAGAGGGGTGGGAGAGCAGTGAGACATTCTAGCATGAAGATGTGACATCAGACCAAAAGTTAGTCCTGGCACAGAAGAGATTCCAAACATACTTAACAAACTAAAACGAACTTGTTTTTAAGAGTTGGCTTCAAATGTGTCTTTGTGTACCACACTCACTTATTCAACCAATATTTATAAAGTTCCTGCTATGTGCCAGATACTGTGTTTTATGTTGTGAATTTAATGGTCAGCAACAAATCAGATGAAATGGCCTCTTTTACAAGAAAATATGAAACCATCAGTGTGGTAGGTGCCGTGGAGGAGAGGGGGTGGGTTGCCAGAGGGAAACAGAGGGACACAGACCGAGGTCAGAAAGGCTGCTGACATACTGTTATCTCTGAGCAGGTGGTGACTCTGTGCTGGGAGCTGAAATCTGCAGGAAGAGTAGGAGTGAATAAGGGGGAGGGAATGGGAGAGTGTCCAAGAAAATGGAGGAGGCATGTTCAAAGGTCCTGGGGCAAGTGAAAAAGCCCAACTGGTTGGACAGAGCTTGTGGGCAGAATGGTTAAAGTTGTAGAGTAGAGCACAAACAGTGTTAAGGACTTTGGTCTTTATCTCAAAACATTTGGGAGGTGTTTTGTTTTTAGCAGCTTTAATGTGTGTGAATATATATCAGGAAAAGTCAATGGAGGGCCAAGAGTGGGAAGGGTAGGTCAGTTACAAGGCTCTTGCAGTAGTCTAGGCAATAGATGGTATTGGCTGGGCTGGGATTACAAATGGAGGTGGACAGAAGAGGATGGAGTTCACAGTTTTAAGAGAAAATAAGCTGTACTTGGTAATTAATTGATGAGAATGGTGAGTGAGAGGAAAGAGTTAATGGCTTCTGAGCAACCATATGGCTGGGTGGTGGTGGTGTCACTTGGAAATGGGGAGAACCATGAGGAAGGAGCAGGTTTGAGATGGGCATGAATTTTGTATTAATCATGTTGAGTTTTAAGTGTCTTAAAAATCTAAATGAGATGTCAGGTTAACTTCTCCACGTTCTTCACGGCTCTCCTTGCTACTGAGTGAGAGTTCCTGCAATATACAATTTTATTCAGCTCCCATAATACATAGGTAGGTAGAGCAAGTATTATCATTCACACCTTTAGATGAGAAAGCTGGAGCTCAAAATGGTTACGTTGCTTGCCTAAGGAAGTTGTACACTTGGGGTTTGTTTAATTCTTTTGACTCCTATTGTGTAGCCCTTTCGCCACACTGCTTCCTATTTGAGGCATATCAATAGTTACGGACTTCTTGGTACTGTGACAGATTGCTAGAGGATATTTTGGTAAATGGGGGCTTCTGCCTACGTGGCCCTGGGGTCTGCCTACAAATGAGGTTGATACCACAGACCATCCTAAGTGCTGATCATGTCAGAATGCTATCATGAAATGCTTTTGCATGCGGTCATGGTTCCAGGGGTCAAATATCACATTCAAGATTCAAAATTCAACCAAGAGGACTAATATTTATCATTGACGCAGCTCTGTGGTATCATGATCTCCATTTTATAGACAAGTAAACCGAGGGACCTTAATATAAGTTTCTTGCCCAAGGTGGCTCTGCTAGAAGGTGGCTAAGCTGAGACTGAAACTCAGAGTGGTCTAATGATAAGTCTGTGCTTCTTGAACGAAGCCTCACTGGGTCCTCATGGGATGAGGGGCTGAACTGAATGACCCAATTAGTGGTCCAAATCATGAAAACACTATTAGGGGGAAAAATAGCACCAAGCATGATCCTAATGGGAGGGGTCTGTTGCTTTATGTTATTTTTCGTTGCAAACCAAAGGTCACCTTAGTGGATGTGAGGAATACTAATGCCCCCTTTTTCCTGATATTATAAAAAATCAAGCTCCCAATAAAGCAATAAAACAATTCTTATGGAGCTGTCATAATAGGAGAAATTGGTCTGTTCTACTCACTTTTTCTTTCTAGCAGTCTGCCTTCACATCTCTGGATCCAGGTGCGTTCCGGTAAGGGCACTGGACTCAGTTCCAATGGCCAACCAACATTTCTTGGACTTTTCAGGGCTACTGCCCACTATTGCCATCGACTCCAAAAGTCAGGGGCCTTACTCACCCCTGCCTGCCAGAGGTTGCTCAGCAAGGCCAATGTTGTTGGTCATGAAAGAAACTTTG
Organism: Vespertilio murinus; assembly: GCA_963924515.1. Lineage (NCBI taxonomy): Eukaryota > Metazoa > Chordata > Mammalia > Chiroptera > Vespertilionidae > Vespertilio > Vespertilio murinus. Next base: position 50,644,057 of record OZ004709.1, read on the forward strand.
AGACATATAATAGTCATGTAGTCTAAGAGCATGGAGGGTGATCATGCTGTGCAAGAACTAAATGGGTATGTCTAGTACTCACACTATGGTCATGTCCACGTGTGGTCATGAGAACTGGTTGATTAGACAATCAAACTCTTGGCTGTTTAGACTTAGTGTACTTTGATATGCTTACGTTTAATGCCTATCTTCATGAGTCAGTTACTACCGCCATTCATGTGGCTGTTTCTTTCGTGGAAATTTGCATGAGTTTTCTGAGACAGAAGCAGCAACTTGATGCAAGCAGAGCTCTTGGTTATCCTATGTGTCCTACAGTTACCAGTCCATGCTTGTCTGGAGATTGGCCCTCATGAAAGAAAAGGGCTTGTGTCAGAGACACAAATATAAGCATTCTTTCTCCACGTTACCCGGGCGGCCATTGGAAACCTGCACATTCTGTGACCTTGAACCATGTAATGGAGGTAGTTCAGGGCAGCTGATTTAGGAACACCAGCTGGGAGAGGTTGTGTTGCAAATGAATAAATGAATCCAAAACCATTGGCAGAAGCCAGCCTGCAGGCTAGGCAGTCACACAAATTCTCATTTTGGGACATATTCATGGTACTTCCAGTTGGAATTCCAAAAAGGATCAGGAAAAAGCTTGTCCTAATATTACTAAAGTTCACCCATTAACAACTTTGAGGCCAGGAGCCATATCTTAAATGGCTCCCAGTGTACAGTTGGTGCTCAGGAAACCTGTAAAAATGAATACTTTATTCAAAGCTGTGTCATTGTCAGGGATCTAGAGAACATGGAGACTTTGGGTGCTCATTTAAAAGGGAGTGTTACAATATTGGGGGAACACTTTGTAAAGTATATGATGGTCCACCCATTATGCTGTACACCTCAAACTAATATAAAATAATACCGAATGTAAACTGTAATTGAAAAATAAAATTTAATTAAAATAGCAGTGTTGGCATGCAGAGGTATTGTCTCCATGACGCTGGTTTTGGGGAGGGGTGGTTCCAAGTCCAAAGGTATTTTAAAAGCTTATTTATCTGGAGCCTGTTTGTGTGCTGAGGTGTGAAGCTATGAATGTATTATCAGCAGGGCCTTAGCTGGGTTTGTGTGATTTTCTGTGGCCAGAAATGGGCTCCCTCTTCACACATTCCCTGGGGGCAGCGAGACCAACAGGACCACCTGCTACACTAATGACCCACTCACCCTCCCCCCAATTAATGCAGGAGATGAATTTGTCTTTAAAGATACAGTCTTGGCTTGCTCTGAATGCGCAATGTCCACAATGGTAGCCTCTAGTCACATATTGCTATTAACCCTGGACATGTGGCTCGTCCAAATGGAGATGTGTGGTGAATATAAAATAACTACCAGCAATTTCAACTTGATACAAAGAAAAGAATGTAAAATCCATCATTGGTAATTTTTTTTATTGATTATGCAATTCAATGAAAATATTTTGGATATATGGGGTTAAATAAAAAAATTAAATTACAATTATCAGTACTTATTTTTTAAAATGTGTCTGCAACCCTGCCGGCATTGCTCAGTGGTTGAGCATCACAGTTCGAGTCCCGGTCAGGGCACATACCTGGGTTTCGGGCTTGATCCCCAGTGTGGGGCATGCAGGAGGCAGCTGATCAATGATTCTCTCCCATCATATATATTTCTATCTCACTCTCCCTTCCTTTCTGAGATAATAAATAAATAAACAAACAAACAAACAAATAAAGCTGCATAAAATTTAAAATTACACATGTGGCTAGCATTGCATTTCTGTTGGATAGTGCTGCTCTAAAAGACCTCACCCTGTGAGGGGGCCATTCCTGAATTGCTTATATTTTATTTAGGTCATGAAGAAGTTGTAAGATCTGAATAGAGTGAGAGGAGAATGGGATCCTGTATGGGCAAAATGCAGATAGCTAACACCACAAGGTGTAGGACCAATTGGCCACAAACTCATCTCTAGGTTTCCCTGCATTTGATCTTATTCTCTGAAGACTGAGATGTCAGTGTCACCATTATTTCAAAGTGCTAGTAAAGAAAGCCAATAATGACAACATTATTGAGCGGAGAACTCCCTGCGACGATTCTGGCTATATTCTATTACTGAGAACTTGCTATATGCCTTGGGCTGTACTAATTACTTGATCTACGTTTGTATTAATGAAGTAGGCACCCAACTATCCCCATTTTACAAATAAGCAGAGTAGACAGATGGTACACAGAAGGATCAAGATGGTGCAAGTTACAGGAGACAGGGAGCAGTCACAGGTGTTGCCCCAGTTCCTGGCATGACTAATAGGCGAATTCTGGGGGCGGGGGAGGGACCGGTTTCCTTGGTGTCCTCCCAGCAGGTGCCTGGCAGAATGTCTGATGTGCAGCATGTGCTCATTAAACATTTGTCGATTTACCATTTGAGCCTTCTCCTTTCCCCTCACTTTAATCATGCTCCTTCCTTGTCCCCATCACCTCTGCCCAGGAAAATTCCTGCATTGTATGGTGGACAAATGATGGCTGTTAGGGTCAGATGGACTCAAGCTTGGAGCCAAGTCCCGTTACTTACTGGCTGGGTATGGGAGGAAGGTGAGGCTCAATTCCTCATAAGGTGGCTGAAACTACCACCTACGACATGGGGACTTAATGACATTCTGATTGTAGGGAAACTGCAGGTACTGTAAATATTAGCTAATGTCATTTGTCCTTTTCTTGTCCTGTGTCTTCACCTCTGCTGCTTCTCTGTTTCCTGGTCTCGGGTGCTGGAGGAGTGGAACTAGTGATTAGATGCGAGTGTCTTTCATGCTGGGGTCCATGCCCGACCCCCACCTCAGGCCAATGCACTTTTTACTCCACCCGCAAACTCCTTGGAATCTGAAAAGAGCCAGTCTCTTTGGGTGTAGGAAAAAGATTTTTCTTAAGAATTGTCTTTCAATAAATATTTTGAGGCTTTTTTGGGGAAACATCTATGTGTAGTTAGCGAGCCTGGGCAGCTGCCCTTTGCAGGCTGGTGAACTGCTTTGGTGCAGGTGCAGGTGCAGGTAGCAAGTAGGGAGAAGCTTCCACGTCAGCAACATAGTTCAGATGTGATCTTCCTCTGGCTGTCTTTGTCATGGTTCTGTGGCCAGCCACGTGCCAAGGGGAGGACACTTTCTTCCATTAGAGGTGGAGGGCACACACTGGGTGGAGCCCAGCCCAGCTGGAACACCTGGATTTCAGTCCCAGCTCAAGCTCTCATGTGTGACGTGGCTTTGGGCAAGTCCCCTTTCTTGGCTGGGTCTCGGTGTCCTTTTGTGCATAACCAGGGGGTTGGGTCTGATGGTCTCAGTCCTTGAGATCCCTGATGGGAACTACAACAGACATTGCTGATTCTAAAACATCTGGGAGAGCTAAGTAATAAGGAGGCTTAATAGCTACATGAGTTGCTTTGGGAAGCTGAAGATTTTTTTTTTTTTTTTTATTTTTTTACCATTTTTCATCTCTCTCATCCCAATGTACTTTACATACTCTACATCCCTATATACTCCAGAGGAATCCACATATCACATAAAATAATACAGAGAGGGATAATGGCAAAACTGTTTAGCTCATCAAAAACTCCTGAGTATATTAAAAATGATGGATAAAATGTCCATATTAGTTTTATGTTCATGTTTAGTTAAAAAATGTACCTGTGGAGCAGCTGAGGATCGCGCTAGGAGTGCTGGTCAACAAGCCAGGAGACTGGCAAACACCAGAGGAAATTTGGGGTCTGCTGATCAGGGAGCTCCCGACAGTTGACCACCCACGGCTGGGTCCCTTACCGGAGATACTTGCCGGCGCAGACGGGGAAATCTCGCCATCTTGGAAGGGAGGAGGTTCGAGTCGGAGGCCTGATTATCCACAGCCCCAAGGAACACCAACTGAACATAGTCAGCGCGAACCCTTGATCTCAGAGGAGCTCAGATTTCGCAGCGATCCGGTGGGTGAGTTCCCCTCGGCCCGGTAGTTCTGACTGAGTTCCACTCGGCGCAGCAACCCCCGCCCACCAGTTCTCGCGCACCAGCTCACATACGCAGCGCCAGGCGCACAGAGGCTGAGGGACTGGTCCTGGATTTGCAGGAAGCCCCAGGGTTATCGGTTGGAGGCGCGCCTGTCTGTGGACTGGTCTCCTAAGACTAGGGATATCTAAGGAGCAGCACATCTGGATCTGAGTCCAAGAAGTATCCGCAGAATTACAGGGGAGTGCAGCCAGCTCCGGACCGCCCCACCCCCAGCCCTCCATAGATCAGAGACACAGAGAGGGGGGGAAAAGATAGAAAGGCTTTAGAGTCCTGGAAGTCATCCAGAAACACTGCCACCCAGAGGCTAAAGCACATATGGTCTCTAGATCGGCCTAAAAATCAGGACTTGTAATCAACACGGAGGAACAGTGAAACACAGGGATCTGCAACTACCGCCCAGACGGGGAACAGGTGTGCCAGACAGAACAACACAGAAACTGAATGACCTTGATTACAGCAAATTTTGTTTAATTTTCAATTTTTACTTTTTAACTGTTTAATTTTTGTTTTTTACCTACTTTAATTGCAAAGTTTACTCAAGAATTTTTTTTCATCTGCCCTCACTTGTTTTTACCTTTTTTAATTAATTCATTTTTATAGGTAATCAACATTTTTACTACTACTATTTTACCTTTTTTATATTTTTTATCTTATTTTCTTTTGTTTATTTTTATTACTAATTTTTAAGTGACATATTATAATCCTTTTCTTTCTTTCTTTTTTTTTTCTCTTTTTCTTCTTTTTCTTTCTTTTCTCTTTTTTTCCCCTTTGGGATTACTATTCAACAGACTATTTATACCTTTCCTTCTCCAACACTCTATTCTAACTCAACCCTACCTTTATGCCACCACTCTCTTCCTAACCCTTTCCCTTTGGTGCCCTGCTTATCTTAACTCTTTACTGCTCTAGATTTTCCCTATTTTTTCTATTTATCCCCTCCTAAAATTTCACCCTTCCAGTGTATATCTAACCCCCAACCCCCTACTCCAAGTCCATTCACACCTACCTTGTCACTGTCCTTAAAAAAAAAAAATCCTTCTCTCTACCCCCTTGTAGTTGTATGCTAAATGCTAACTATATCAAAGTTTTATGCTTTTTTGTAAGATTGGTTTGCTTATTCTGTTTATTTGATTGTATGATTCTGTTAGCTGGGTTCTAGTCACCTTTATTGGAGGATATTAATATTGCAAACGCTTTTCTGTTCAGTGCCTGGTGTGTTGTACCTGGTTGTGTTGTATTTTGTACCTTTAAATCTAAGCAGGAGAGAGAGAACTACATAAACAGGCGTCCTAAAAAGATAGATCATGGGGAGGCTAAGAAACAACCCGCCTATGAAAGAAAATCAGCCATCACCAGAAAAGGAAGTAAACAATTTAGAGGCAAGCAACCTACCAGAGCAAGAATTCAGAGTAATGATCATGGGATGGCTAAAAAGAATGGAAGACAAATTTGACAATATGAGTAAGACCCAAGAGGAAATGAAGAAGAACCAAGAAGAAATGAAAAATGACATAGCTACTGTAAAGAACTCAATAGAAAGCATCAAAAGTAGGCTAGATGAAGCAGAGGACCGGATCAGTGATCTAGAAGACAAGATGGAAAAAAATACCCAATTAGAGCAGCTTTTAGAAAAAAAAATTAAAAAGCAGGAAGAGAGCCTACGGGAACTTTGGGACATTAAAAAACAAAACAATATTAGAATAATAGGGGTTCCAGAAGGAAAGGAAACAGAGGAAGGCATAGAAAAACTGTTTCAAGATATAATGACAGAAAACTTTCCTGAGATAGAGAAGAAAAAAACCATACAAATACAAGAAGCTCGTAGAGTCCCAAGCAAAATGAATCCCCAAAGACCAACAGCTAGGCACATTATAATTAAAGTGCAAAACAACAACGACAAAGCAAGAATCTTAAAAGCAGCTAGAGAGAGACAGAAGGTTACATATAAAGGAACCCCCATCAGACTAGCAACTGATTTCTCCACAGAAACTCATCAGGCCAGAAGGGAATGGGATGAAATATACAAAGTCATGCAAAGCAAGGGTCTGAATCCAAGAATACTGTACCCAGCAAGGCTATCAATCAAGATTGAAAATGAAATCAAGAGCTTCACAGACAAAAAAAGACTAAAGGAATTTATCTCCACCAAACCAGCAATGCAAGAAATGCTAAAGGGTTTACTGTAAAAATGAAGAAATAGGAAGCAAAGAAGGAACACAGGGGTATAGAATAAAAATGGCACCAAATACCTACTTATCAATAATAACTTTAAATGTAAATGGTTTAAATGCTCCAATCAAAAGACATAGGGTAACAGAATGGATAAGAAAGCAAGACCCATATATCTGCTGTCTACAAGAAACACACTTCAGAAAAAAAGATGCACACAGGCTGAGGGTGAAGGGATGGAAAAAGATTTTCCAGGCGAACGGAAATGAAAAAAAGGCTGGGGTAGCAATACTTATATCTGACAAATTAGATCTCAAAGTGAAGGACATAAAAAGAGATATTGAAGGCCACTTCATTATACTAAAGGGAGCAATCCAACAAGAAGAAATAACCCTGGTAAACATATATGCACCCAATATGGGAGCACCCAAATACATAAAGAAACTACTGGAGGACATTAAGGGAGAGATTAATAGCAATGCAATCATAGTAGGAGATTTTAATACTCCACTGTCACCTCTGGACAAATCATCTAAATAAAAAATGAGTAAAGAAACGTCAATCCTAAATGACGTACTAGACCAGATGGAATTAATCGACATCTTCAGAACATTTCATCCCAAAGCCACAGAATATACATTCTTCTCAAGTGCACACGGGTCATTCTCAAAGATAGACCACATGTTGGGACATAGGCAAAGTCTCTTCAAATTCAAGAAGATAGAAATCTTATCAAGCATTTTCTCAGATCATAGTGCCATAAAATTGGAAATCAACTACAATAATAATAAGCCAAAGAAATTAAACACATGGAGACTAAATAGCATGCTATTGAACAAAGACTGGGTTACCAGAGAAATCAAGGAAGAAATCAAAAACATCATGGCAACTAATGACAATGAAAACACAACAATCCAAAATCTATGGGATACAGCAAAAGCTGTTTTGAGAGGGAAGTTCATATCCCTACAAGCCTATTGCAAAAAACAAGAAAGAATGGTAACAAATTATCTAACCCTACAACTCAAACAGTTAGAAAAAGAACAGCAAGAAAGGCCCAGTGTAAGCAGAAGGAAGGAAATAATAAAAATCAGAGCAGAGATTAACGACATAGAGACCAAAGACACAATACATAAGATCAACAAAACCAAGAACTGGTTCTTCGAACGGATAAACAAGATTGATGAGCCTCTAGCCAGGCTAACCAAGAAACAAAGAGAGAGGACCCAAATAAACAAAATCAGAAATGAAAGAGGAGAAATAACAACAGACCCCGCCGAAATACAAAGGATTGTTACAAAATACTATGAACAACTCTATTCCAACAAACTGGACAACCTGGAGGAAATGGACATATTCCTAGAAAAATACAACCTTCCAAAACTCAATCAGGAAGAATCTAAAAATCTCAATAGATCAGTAACTTGGGAAGAAATTGAAGCAGTCATCAAAAAGCTTCCAGCAAACAAAAGCCCAGGGCCAGATGGCTTCACAGGAGAGTTTTACCAAACATTCAAGGAAGAACTAAAACCTATCCTCCTCAGACTTTTCCAAAAAATTCAAGAGGAAGGAACACTGCCAAACTCCTTTTATGAAGCCAGCATCACCCTAATACCAAAGCCAGACAAAGACAACTCAATGAAAGAGAATTACAGGCCAATATCCTTCATGAACATAGATGCCAAAATCCTCAACAAAATTCTAGCAAATCGGCTCCAGCAGTACATCAGGAAGATCATACACCATGACCAAGTAGGTTTTATTCCAGGAATGCAAGGATGGTACAATATTCGCAAATCAATAAATGTGATACATCACATAAACAAATTGAGAGATAAAAATCATATAGTCATATCTATCGATGCAGAAAAGGCATTTGATAAAATCCAACACCCTTTCCTGATAAAAACTCTCAACAAGGTGGGAGTACAAGGATCATACCTCAACATAATAAAAGCTATATATGATAAACCCACAGCCAACATCATGCTCAATGGGCAAAAACTAAAACCATTCCCTCTAAGAACAGGAACAAGACAGGGATGCCCACTCTCACCACTCCTCTTTGACATAGTACTGGAAGTACTCGCCATTGCAATTAGACAAGAAGAAGAAATAAAAGGCATCAAAATTGGAAAAGAAGAAGTAAAGCTGTCACTATTTGCAGATGACATGATATTGTACATAAAAAACCCAAAAGACTCCATCAAAAAGCTAATAGACTTAATAAACAAATATGGCAATGTAGCAGGATACAAAATCAATGCCAAGAAATCAATGGCATTTCTCTACACCAATAGTGAACTTACAGAAACAGAGACTAAAAAAGCAATCCCGTTTACCATCGCACCAAAAAAATTAAGATACCTAGGAATAAACTTAACCAAGGAGGTAAAAGACCTATATGCAGCAAACTACACGACACTGAAAAAAGAAATAGAGAAAGATGTAAACAGATGGAAGAACATACCATGTTCTTGGATTGGCAGAATCAACATCATCAAAATGTCCATACTTCCCAAAGCAATTTATAAGTTCAATGCACTCCCCATTAAAATACCATGGTCATACTTCACAGACCTAGAAAGAACTCTCCAAAAATTAATTTGGAACAATAAAAGACCCCGAATAGCCTCAGCAATCTTGAGAAATAAGAGTAAAGTAGGAGGAATCTCAACACCAGATTTCAAGCTGTATTACAAAGCAACTGTTCTCAAAACAGCCTGGTACTGGCACAAGAACAGACATATTGATCAATGGAATAGATTAGAGAATCCAGACATCAACCCAAATCAATATGCTCAATTAATATTTGACAAAGGAGGCACAAACATACAATGGACCCAAGACAGTCTTTTCAATAAATGGTGTTGGGAAAATTGGACAGAGACATGCAAAAGAATGAAACTAGATCACCAACTTACACCATACACAAAAATAAACTCAAAATGGATACAGGACTTAAACATAAGACGGGAAACCATAAAAATACTAGAGGCATCCACAGGCAGCAAAATCTCAGACATATGCCTAAAGAACTTCTTCACTGATACTAACCCTAGGGCAATGGAAGCTAAGGAGAAAATAAACAAATGGGACTACCTCAAAATAAAAAGCTTTTTTACATCAAAAGAAACCATCAACAAAACAACAAGAAAACCCACTGTATGGGAGAACATATTTGCAAACGATATCACTGATAAAGGTTTAATCTCCAACATCTACAGACAGCTTATACAACTCAATAAAAGGAAAATGAATGAGCCAATTAAAAAATGGGCAATGGACCTAAATAGAATCCTCCCAAAAGAAGACAGAAGGAAGGCCAAGAGGCACATGAAAACATGCTCCAAGTCACTAATTATCCGAGAGATGCAGGTCAAAACAACAATGCGGTACCATCTCACACCTGTCAGAATGGCCAACATCAACAAAACAACAAACAACAAATGTTGGCGAGGTTGTGGAGAAAAAGGAACCCTCCTGCACTGCTGGTGGGATTGCAGGGTGGTGCAACCACTGTGGAGAACAGTATGGAGCTTCCTCAAAAAACTGAAAATGGAACTCCCATTTGACCCAGTAATCCCACTACTAGGAATATACCCCAAGAAACTAGAAAGACCAATCAGAAAGGATATATGCACCCCTATGTTCATAGCAGCACAATTTACAATAGCTAGGACTTGGAAACAGCCTAGGTGCCCGTCAGCAGATGAATGGATCAGAAAACTATGGTACATCTACACCATGGAATACTATGCTGCCATAAAAAGGAAGGAATTCTCATCATTTGCAGTAACCTGGATGGAATTGGAGAGCATCATGCTGAGTGAAATAAGCCAGTCAATGAAAGAGAAACACTACATGACCTCACTCATTTATGGATATTAAAGAACATTATAAACAAATGAACAGAAAGATAGATATAGTGACAGTAAAACAACAGGCAGACTGCCAAATGACAGCGGGGGGGGGGGGGGGGGGAGGAAGGGTAGGGAGATATGAGGGAGATAAGAGATCAACCGAAGGACTGGTATGCTTGCATATAAGAACAACCAATGGACACAAAACTCTGGGGAGGGAGGGCATCTATGGGGGGGGGGGCAATGATAAGCTATGTACACAGATAATACCTTAAAAAAAAATGTACCTGTTCAGGTTGAAGAGAAAGAGCCCAGCACATGCGCAGTGCATTGCGTGAGTCTGTATATATGGAATCTCTAATGTGGAAGCTGAATTGTTGTGGGCTGTGGTTTTTTGGTTGGCAGATCTGAGAGAGATTTTCTTCTCAGCAGCTTGCAGACTTCTTTCAACCTGTTTGTCTCAGGAGGTGGGGCAGGAGTAGCTGAAGGGATCCACAGACTTTACCTGTGAAGTCCATTTAATCCCTTAACCACGCCAATTCCTGTGGACCATTCCCAAGGCTGTTGGGTAGCAGGGAGCCTGTGGAATCCTCTTCTCTAAGAGGAAAGTATGCTCGTCAGAGCACGCGGTCCGGGGAAGGACTCAGTGTACTCACACTGCTGAGCAATAAGTAGTCGTTAATAATTTAGCATTGAAGATACTTCGCATCCAAAGCACAAAAAAGAGGACGCTGTGCCTGGAATTATGAGCTCTCTTGTGTACGGTAGGGATGGGAAATGGAGAGCAGGTCTGGTGCTGATCGAGACCTTGTAAACAACAGACAGTCATTACTCAGCTCTGGGAGACCCACGCTCATAGGTTTCTCTAGGGTTCTCTGTCCCTCTGTCCTTCTTTCTTCCCTCTTCTTCTCAGGCAATCTGTCCCCACTCCCCCTCTCTCCCCTCTTCCTGTCAGCCCCACCAAACAGGTGCACAGTTCCGATCGCTCGGAAGATGAGCACAGACCAGGGCAGTGAGATACCCAGATACAAAGAAAGCACACCAATGGGAGGGACATCATCCCAACAGGACGGTTGTCATCCTAACCTCTGTCTGGTTTTACTTTTGATTTACAGGTCGTCACATTTGATTCTTTCTATTTTCTAAAATGCTTGAGGGGCTGCTTCCCTCCTCCAGCCCCTCCCAGCTCCCAGGGCTGCTCTAGGCGGTGCTCCTGCTGGGACAGGGCCGGGTGCTGCCAGTCCCTTGTGCTCCGGAGGCCAGGGTCACCGCCTCATGCAGCTGGAGGCCAGAACAAGAGACCTCCGGAGGAGGCATGGCTGCTGCCCAGGGAAACCTGATTCCTGTCTCTTGTTCTTAGTAAAAACAGGCCTCTGGACTGGGCATTGGATGGAAACTTAGAGGCTGGAGTGACTTTCTGTTTAGTTACCATTCTTTAAGGAGATATACAGAAAATGCCTGAATTTGCCAGGGAGAGGCAGGGTGGGTTTGTGGGGCTAGAACTGGGCTTTGATTCTGGGGACGGGACTCTCACACTAGCAGCCTCAGTGGCCTTGAGTCAGGTCTGTCACTTCAGCTTCCTCATCGCTAGGTGAGAAAGGTGATCCAGGTGGTGCCACTCCCGCTGAGAAATGCTCTGTGAGAGAGAACTGGGCTCCGGGATTAAGGTAGCTGACAGCGCAGCGGTCACTTCAATAGCACTTGGTTTTGATCTCAAAACATATTAACTTATTCAGTCCTTGTAGACAATCTTATGAAGCTGGTGCTGTTGTTAATCTCATTTTGCAGGTGAGGAACAGAGAGGTTAAGTGATGTGCCCAAGGTCACACAGCCAGCAAACGGCAGAGCTGGGGCTCAAGTCTTGCCTCTGATACTGTGTTGTTAACTACTTTGGTACTCTGTGCCCATTGAGATAGTCAGGCAGGGCTCTGGAAAGTTCTTCAGTATCAATCCAGGATTGATTTGACCAAAGAAGTGGTCAAATTCAGGCAGCATCAGAGTGCGATGAATGAAAGTACAGTCTGAGTCAGACATGGCTGAAGTAAGTCTTCAACTTCAACTGCTGTGACCTTGAGCAGGCTCAGCCTCTCTGAACATCGGTCTCCTCACCTCTAAAATTGGAGTGGTGGTGATGATGATGATGATGATGATGATGGTGATGATGGTGATGAAGGGTTTCTGGGAGGATTAAACAAACCAATGCATGAAAAAGTCTTTACATAGTGCTTGGAATATTGGATAGATGCTAACTTTTACTATAGATAGAGATAGTAGACATATATTAGAAACACACACACACACACACACACACACACACTTATTTTACTGAATCTACAGAACTAATACCCCTGAAACACATTTTGGGTAATCTAACCATCTCTAAGGTCCTCATTTCCTTCCCCCCTATATTGATTTCTAATTTTTAGTTCTAAACTTCCTAAGATCTTATTGATGCATTTGTGGGCTCCCTATATGGAAAGAGCTCACGTGCATAGATGTGACAGCTGGGTGCCTTAGAGATCATGGTGACACACTCATTTCACAAAGAACTAAGGCGTGGGGAGGTCTAGCGACTTGGCTCAGGCCACTGTCCATGGTGCGCTGGGATGGGTGGGACTTCACTCCCTATGTGCCTTCAGAGCAGGTCCCTACAGCCTGAGGGTAGGGCACTGTGGGATTTCTTGAAAACCTACTCATGAGGATCTTTTTCAGCTAAGGCCCCCTTAGGACCCTCTGCTCCCGCTGAGCTCCTGGTCTCCCTTTGATTTGTTTTAGGAATGGGAGCATTCTCTGAGATCCAAGTAACATTTAAGGAAAGGGTTGCAAACTCCTTGGCCTTCCCGGAGATGGGTGTTGGGCCTGTCTGAAACACTGTCATCGCTGTAGCCTCAGGGAGCACAGCCCCTGCCAAACCCCACGGTGCTGATTACCAAGGCCAGCATCTTCCTCGGTTGTGCCTTCTAGGCTCACGTTTGTCATCGTTGCCAGAACAGTCTTAAAGCAGGTCGGTGTGGAGCCTTCCTCTCCTCCCCACCTGGGCCCCAGTAGTTCATGTTGGACTCTGGCCCCTCCTGTCGACGGGCCCCTACAGCTTCACACCCTGGTAGGCTGGGTCTCGCCTCTGCCCGTGTCCTCTGTGGCGAACTTTCCAAAGTTCTGTGTTCCCCTTTCAGAAAGTTGTTGCTAGAAAGTGGCTGGTCCGTCAGAGATCATAGTTTCACCCCTTTCATCTAGGTGGGGCAGGGGAGAGGATAGGGGAGAAGGGATATAAGCCACCTGCAGGCTTAAACTATATAAACCTCTCATGTGATCCTTGCTAACCTTTTCCCCATTTGCTGGGTGGATGCTGAATCCCTGAGCAGTGGTGTAAGGCATGTGGTGAAGATAACAGAATCCCTGTCAGCCTGGGGCCCTGAATGACTGTCTGGAAGACAGTCTCACCTCCTACCTCCACCCTCACTGGCCAGCAGCCTTTATGTGAGCAAGCAACCAATTTTTATTAAGTACTGATATTTCAGAGTGTTTCGTTACTGTAGCTAGAACCCCCCGGGTACATATTCCCGTTTCTTCCACCAGTGATAGTCCCTGCCCCTGCCACCAGCTCAAGTCCACCTCCACCTGAAGTCCTCCTGGCCTCACTGGTCCCAGGGTGCCCTCTCCTCTGCGTTCTGCCTTGAGTTGTCACAGGCAGTTCCCACTTTGCTGCATAGGGGCTCGCAGCGCTAATTGAAGAGGACAGGGACGTTGTTCTATACTCATCCTGCATCTCCCAAAATGCCTAGCGCCAAGCCCAGCAAACAGTAGGCACTCAATCAATACTAGTTGATCGATTCGAGAAAGGCTGGAATGATCCATATCAAACTCCAGGCATCATCTGGGAGCTCGCTGATTAAACAGATGAATCTTGCAGCCTTTCTCTAACGCCACCAACCCAGCCTTAGCCGAGGGGCCCCGTGCCTGAGCCTCCAGGCTGCAGAGCCCTCCTTGCTGGCTGGTTCCTGGCTGACTTCCCAGCACCCAAGGCCTCCAGGCCTCTCTTAAATGGCCAGGGCATCCATCAAAGATCTGTTCACTGAAGGTTATTCTTTGTTCTCTGCTCCTCCTGCTGAAAAAAAAAATAAATCCATGGTAAAACCCCTCTTTCTCAGGCTCCTGTTTCTCTGCCTATCTGGGGAAAAGTAGCACAGTGGTATCTTCCAATTACTGTGCTGGTATTTTGATATGTATGTATGTGATAAGGTCCCATAGACATGTCATGATACAGGACCTGGGAAGCCCAGCCCAGGACTGTGGCCGTGAGCATTAGTTCGCAGGCTGCTATGAGCCGGGTCGCTCTGTGCTAATGCCGCAGCCGCTGACAGCTAGTGGCATGTTCAGGAAGACCAGGTAGTTGACTTCATAGCGACAGAAAGTATCTTAGAGTCACCGCTACACTTAGTTTCGTTTATTTTATTTTTTCACTACTTTTTGTAGTTCTCATAGCACTCTGTTGAATGAAAAACAATGAGAAAATTATGGAAATGCCAACAAAAATTTAGCACCACGTGAATTTCCATGAATCAAGGATAACTCACTGGGAATATTTGCTGTACATCTTTTTCAGACTTTCCAGTGCCAAAATACACATTTTGGTATATATGTACAATGCACATACTGTTCTATAAGTTGATTTTTTTTACTTGCCAATTTCTATATTAAATATAAAAAGTATAATTTTAAATGGTTTATATTATTCCATTTTATGGAGATGTGTCATTGTTCAGAAAATTATTGTTATTGTTGGGTATTTAAATGTTTTTCTGTTTGTTTTGTCTTGCTGTTATAAATTCCTTAGTGGACATGGTTGTCTATAAACCTCTGCATGCTTATGTGGTTATTTCCTCATGATAAATTCATAGAAGAGGAATTATGAGGTCAAGGGGAGTGTAGATTTTACAGATGTTTGATACCTATGGCCAGAAAGGCCACACCAATTTATACCCTCCCACCAGCATTCCAGCTAGTTTTAAGATTATTCAGTCAAATTAGTTTATGTATGTGGATACAAACCAAAGAGGCTGGGCGGGGAGAAAGAAATTAAACGGTTAATGTATTTCAAAGCTGTTTATCTTAGTTCAGCCGGCTCTGGTTGAATTGTGCTGCTCTTTAAAACAGACCAGTTTTTTTCTGTCTGTCTGCGTGAGTCGAAAGGACATGGGTTTGTTTCAGCATAACTCAGAGGGGCAAAGGCTGTGTTCCGGAGAGCTGTGGGCTGTGGTGTGTGAGTGGGGGGAGGTGTGCATTTTCGTCCTGTAGTTCATAGCCCCCAATTCCAGGGCAGGTTATTCCAATAGGAAACAGAAGAAATCTGCTTTTGAGATGCTCTGGGAAAAGCAAATACAAGGCAACGTGTGGGCCATTTTGTCTCCCGGGAAGAACGCTGGGGCAGGGAAGCGCTGCATTCGGGGAAACTGGCTTTTTGGTGTGCGCAGGTGTGTGAAAATTCTCCTTCATGTGTCAGAAGAAATCTCTTTCAAAGTAAAAAATAGAAACCGCTAATATCTCCCCTGTCTCCTCCCTGCCACGCTCAATTCTCTCGTCTGCTTTTTGACGCACGCGCTGCCAGCTTTCTGTCTGCTGGTGAGAGGTTCGGGCAGCATCTGTGGTGGGCAGAGATGCTTTGCTGGGGGGAGCACCTTCACCCATGGACAAGACCTTCCTGTTGCCCGAGGTCCCATGTCCTGATTAGCTTGGCTCCTGAGGAAAGTAAGGAGAAGCCCGGAACAGGATCACTTCTGAGTGGGCACTAGCCGTCCTGTGGAGGGGGACAGGGGAAGTAGCTTCTATTAAACCCTGTCCTGGAAGGTCCAGTCAGTTGCCCAGATTATGGGCTTGTGCTTCTCCTAGCAAAGGTTTGAGACAGTGTCATGCCACGGGAAGGGAACCGAGTTGAGTCAGGAGTCCTGGCTCTGCCAATGACGTATAGGTAGGGTGACTTGCTGACTGCTCTGAATCTTAGAGTCTTAATATGTCAAATGGTGATGGAGGGTTTGTTTGTGAGGATCAGATGGGCTAATTCTTCTAGACTCACTGATTCTGTGATATATATTCCCTGAATTTTCTACTAGGAGTTGTCGCTCCCATCCTTCCCTCTTTGGTTCTCTCATAGCACATTGTTTAGGTAGCTCTTATTATACTGAGTGATGACAATTTACATAGCTCGTAAATTTGTTGGACTTTTGTATCAGGGCTGGTGGCCCTGCTGTGTAAAGCCCTCACATTTTGGAGGTTTTCCCAATAGAAGTATACTTTTTAATTACTTGACTGATGAGCATCTCCATGTAGGTATTCAGGGACCCAGGTTCCTTCTGTCTTGTAGTTTTGTCATCCTCTAGATCCTTGAAGTCATTATACATTCAGCCAGAAAACATGGGATGATGTCTGGAGAATGCTTCTTCATCTTGATAGTAAATTATTCTACTTCTGTTCACATTTCATTAGTGAGCAAAGGTGCAAAGGAGGCTGGGAGCCTACATGGCCAGGCAGTTGGGCCAGAAGAAATTCTCGTTAAAGAAAGGACATTCTGACTCTTCGGTGGACAGTTAATTGTCTCTTCTACATCTAAGTTCTCCGTGAGGACAGGATGTTGTCTTCCCTAGGTCTCAGCACATTACACTGTTCCTGATACAGATGTTCATTCAGTTCAGTAGGCGTGCATCATCTGTGCATTTAATTTTGGTAAATTTAGCTGCACAGAGAAAGAGAGGAAGAAAGCCATAAAAATAGTGCCCGTGGTTCTGTTTATCAGTCCCAGGCAATGGACAGACAGCTAGAACAGGATCTGCAAACTAGAGACTGCAGGGCAAACCCTGCCCGCTGCCTGTCTTGGTGAATGAAGTTTTATGGGAACACAACCATGTCCATTCATTTGCATATTGTCTATGGCTACTTTCATGCTACAGTGTCAGAGTTGGGTACTTGTGACAGAGGCTGCAGAGCCTACAACATTTACTACCTGGCCTTCTTCAGAAAAAGCTTGCTGACCCCTGCACTAGAGACAGAGCATGAGATGGGAGACCTGAGTCTGTTCTTTTGTCATTTCCGTTCTCTCCAGCCCTCTTAGAGTGAGCATACTGTTGTGTCAAGGTGATTATCAGCCTAGTGTCTAAATACAAAATGGTGTCTAAATGCAACCCAACAGTACTTCTTCAGCTAGTTAGGAAATTTTAAGGTCAATGATTATCTTACACATTTTCTCCAGAGCTTACTGCTTCTCGTAAAAACGTGACTCCATTGTGAAAGCATGTTGAATGAATGCATAACTGAATACAGCAACCCTTTGGAAAGTGAAAAGGATTCTACAAATCACAGTATTACTATTGCTTTCATTTCTCACTCATTATATTTCAGGAAATAGAGCTGTCCCTGAATCCCAGCAATAACCTGTTAACCCCAAGATGCTCATTATAAGTTTATATCCTGTAGTTTTGGGATTAATTGCCACCCTCCTTCCCCTCCATCTCTCTCTCTCTCTCTCTCTCTCTCTCTCTCTCTCTCTCTCTCTCTTTCTCCTCCCCTCCCCCTTCTTGGTTAGTTCATTGTCACAAAGAGAAAAAAAAGAAAGCTATTTTTTTCTCTTTTAAGAATAAGTGGAAGCATTATAGAGACCTTGAGTGGCAAATAATGGAAGAGAGTTAGTCATCTAAGTAAATGCCACAGTGGCAACCTGGGCATTAATGTACTTTATTGGTTTCTTTCCCTTCCTTCGCTCGATTTCCGACTCTCCTGCTAAAGCTTACTGAGATGACTTCCAAAATAAACTATTTGCACTCAAATCCCTATCTCAGGGTCTGCTCTGGGGGCCCAGAGTAAGGCAGCTTGTCCTTTTCTTGTAAAACTAACCATTAAATGTGGACTTTTAAAGGTGGAGAAGAAAAAGGTAAAAGTTGGAAAATTTTACCAATTTTAGGCTTTCCCAGTCTTGAAGCTTGCATTGGATGAATGCAAAACAAACAAACAAAAAATCTAGGGGGAAAAGGTTACAAAATCAGACACCCCCAAGTTTGGGGATGCCTATGAGACACAGTTGTGTTAGCAATATAGTTTGGAGAATTATAAGAATGATTTTTTCAAGGAGAAAATCAGATTGCCTTCAATAATAGAAATAGACAACCAACCTTTAAAAAAAAATTTAAATTACCATAGGCAATCCTGTAGAATTTTTTAATTACCACAGGCAATCCTGATAGTCACTGCTGACATTAAATAACCTCATGTAGCTAGAGTTTATTGTCTGTTTCTGTGAGCCAGGCAATGGCTAAGTCCTTTGCTATCTCATCTAGTTTAGACAGCAACTTGTGGAGCAGGATTTTTGTTATCTGCATTTTGCAAACAGTGGGCCTGTACTGAAAGAAGTTAAGAAACTCGCCTGAGACTGCAAAAATTCAGGTTGGAATTTAGCCGCCTGCCTTTCGGGCACCATGTGTTGGTGTGCTTTCTCTCTATTAGTCAAACTTGCCAAAGACTGATCTTGTCAAAGGATCAGTTTTATTTTATTGATTAATTCGTATTTAAAATTAATCTGTTTTAGTTCCTTTCTTCTACTTTTCTTGATTTTTTTGTTTCTACACTTCCTGATTTGAAAGTTGGGTTTGTTTAATTTCAGTCTTCCTTTTGTATTGAAGCACTTGATTATTGCTATTCATTGGCTTTTGAGTACCACTTTGGCTGCATCCCATAAATTTTGCCATTTAGTGCTCTCAGGGGGTTATAAATAGTTTGTAATTTGCTTACAGTTCTTTCATAGGTTGGGAGTTACTTAAAATATATTTTAAAGTTTTCAAATATGAAAAAGCAGAAATAGCAAAATTAAAACCACCAGATTAGTAAAATGATATGTAGTAGGAATTTATCATGCATGTAAGAACAGTTAATGAACTGGGAGCTTTCATATTTACTACTGATGTGAAACTCAGGGGCATGGGATTACCAATGGTTTATAAAATGAAAATGAGGAAGTTGTCTAACCTTTACAATAATTGGTTATTACAGTGGGGGTTTCCAGATGACAGGAGATTGATTAAAAGGGATTTTCTCGCATTATGTTAAGAAGATGATCAGTTTCTCATATGATCATCAGGGGCATTTACAAGAAATAACCTAAGTTGAGTTTTGCCTATGTTTATGAAATAAGCTAGGTTTAGTTTTGCTTACATGCTTAAATGGTTTTGTCTATTTCAGAGATTTTGAAGCCTGATCCCTATTTGAATTTACTTAACAGTTCCCCTTTATTGGTCATTCTTTTGTCAAACTAAGCATGTGCCTAACTAGGTTAGCATTACTCTCAGTTGTTGACATAATCAGGATGGAGTCACATAGTTGCTATTACCAAAAATTGACTAGTTAGGATGAAGGGTCATGTTGTTACTATTTTCATCATTTGTATAACCATCACTGAATTATTCCAGCTGTCTAATCCTAACAGATACTGTTTGACCTATGAATATTGGCTGAAAAGCATTTAAAACCCTTGAGAGGTTAATATGATGACTATAAGGAAAATAATAACCAAGGATTGAAGAATTTCCTCAAAGCAGAGATTCCCAGGAGCCAAGATTTAAACCAACTAAATAAATCAAATTGATTATATTTAAATTCAAATTTAAGTCAACCTACATTTTTCTGAATAATGTGTGATTGTGTTTCAGGCTTTCTTTCTGAGTTATTTACATAGGTACAGCATGATGTAATAGCAATCACATATCCTCCTGGTTACTTAGGACAGAATGAAAATGAAGATGTTTTATTTCAGGAAACAGTGTTGCAGGTGAACTTCCACTTAAGTGTAATGTAATGTGAGCAGTCAGATAATTTAATAAGAAGCATTTCTATGGAAACAAAAAAACACACACAAACATACAAAAAATAAGAAAGGTTAATAGAGAAAATTATAAACTCAGTTCTGAGTTTGGAGATGAGTTAGTTGAAAAAAATGTCTATATTTGAGTTTGAAACAACTTTAGATGGTGGAAAGAGGATAACAGTTTCAATCTGATGTATTTTCCTGGTTTGCAGTTTGACTGCTTTGATGATGTCATTAGGTATTCTGGTGAACTCCCTTTAGTGGCTCCTATAGCAATAGGCACAAAGGTTGTCCATACAAGATCCATTGTAGTGATTTCTCTGAGGTTTATAGGTAGATGACAAAAACCTCAAAGACACTGAACAGGACTAGAATGTGACGAAGGGCACACTATAATTTTTCTATTAAAACATTTTTTCTATATTCATTCCATTTTTATCAAAAATAATTATGGTAAAATTAATTTGTGTGTAAAATAATTCCAGTTGTATTAAACTTGGCTTGATTATTTTTATAAATATGGCAAGAATAGTGATTCTATGTATATTCTCAAATACGGCATTCTGGTGAAAGCTTTGCTAAATCTAAAGGACTTTATTTATTTTTATTTTTTAATATATTTTATTGAATTTTCACAGAAAGGAAGGGAGAGGGATAGAGAGCTAGAAACATCGATGAGAGAGAATCATTAACCAGCTGCCTCCTGCACTCCCCCTATCGGGGATGTGCCGGCAACCAATGTACATGCCCTTAACCGGAATTAAACTTGGGACCTTTCAGTCTGCAGACCGATGCTCTATCTACTGAGCCAAACTGGTTCCAGCTAAATCTAAAGGACTTTAGAAGTCAACCTTAGTTCTCTAAAATTTTCTGGTAATCAGAAATCTTAGATTAGACCTTTAAGTGAAGAAGCAAAGCTAAGGACTTGTTTGTTTCCTATTACAAGAACAGATCGCTAGTGAACTTTTGTAAATACATATATTGTCCTGAAAAAAAAAAGTATATATATAAAAGCTTAGCTGAAACCGGTTTGGCTCAGTGGTAGAGCGTTGGTCTGTGGACTAAAAGGTCCCAGGTTCGATTCTGGTCAAGGGCATGTATGCTGGTTGCGGGCACATCCCCGGTGGGGGTTGTGCAGGAGGCAGCTGGTCGATGTTTCTCTCTCATTGACATTTCTAGCTATCTCTCTCCTTTCCTCACTGTAAAATATCAATAAAATATATATATATTTTTAAAAAAAGCTTAATCAACTGCTCAACTGTTCGACTGTTCGACTGCTCAACCGGTAGCTATGATGCACATTGACCAACAGGGGCAGATGCTCAATGCACAGACATGGAAACATGGAACAGGCTGATGAATCTCAGAGGGAAGGGTGGGAAGAGATTAACCAAAGTTCTTATATGGATACTAGAGGCCTAGTACACAAATTTGTGCACTGGTGGGGTCCCTCGGCCTGACCTACGGGAATCAGGCCGAATCCGTTAACCAGGCCTCCAATATCCCCAGGGGGCTCCTAGATTATGAGAATGTGCAGGCCAGGTCGAGGGACCCCACTGGTGCACGTGCGCTGGGCCTCTAGTATTTAATAAGAGTTTATGAATTCTGGAGAGATCAGATAAAAGGAAAAGATAAATATTTTAATCTTTTTTCTTTTGCAAAGGTATACATTATCAAATTGCTGCAAGTTATAGATAGCCTAAAAGAAAAGATAAAAAGAGCCTTCAAGTCTGGAAAATAAAGCATTAATAAAGAGCCACAACTGTTTTAAATGAAGTCATAAAAATTCTATTAATTTTCTAGACTTATTCAGTCTCATGTAATAAATTCTTATTTTATTTGATCTGGGGTTTGCACTTTTATGAATCAATCAATTTTTTCATTAGAGTTCTAGAAAATCTTACCCTGTTCAGTGTTAAGATTTGAAAGTTATAAGAAACCTATATTCTAGAATACTTTCCATGAATCTCTTTGAAGGTTACGTATTTTTGCTTGTAGTTGACTGTCAGAGTCAGTAAAGTAATAACTATCTGTGAATGAGAAAAGACTTAAAAATAGCCATGGTTAAGGATTTGGTGAGAGTTCACTACAAATGATACAATTGTTAAGTAAATGTGGTTACTTTTGTGATAATTTTATATAATTTTATAAACTAACTAGAGGCCCCTTGTAGGAAGATTCCTGAAATAGGGCTTCCTGCTGCTGTCTCTGCTGCCCTGCCTGCTTCCCTTCCTTTTCTGCTGCCCCACTTGCTTGCTTCTCTGCAGCTTTGCTCACTTCTGTAGGGCTTCTTTCTATACGTGTTTTTATATGAAGAGTATTGTCTTCAGTCTTTGTTCTGGCCTGGATATGCAAATTAACCACCAGCTTGGTTGGATTAATTTGCATGCATACCCTGATTGGCTGGTGGGTGTGGCTTGTGGGTATAGCGAAGGTGCAGTCAATTTGCATGCTTCTCTTTTATTAGAGAATAATTGAAATTATGACTGAAAACATTATATAAGTATATTTCAGATTTTTAGGAACTTCATATAATTTATGAATTACTTATATTAATAATAGCCACATAAATAAAACCTAAGAAGGTTAAATATTTTTATTTGATCATGTTTCCCATGCTATGTTTAACATATTAAATAAGCCTAAGTAAATTAACATTTTCCTTTTTATAAGGAGAGAGAGAGGGCGCAAAATCTTTTGAGATCTGCTAGGGATTCTTTTTTTAAAAATATATATTTTATTGATATTTTACAGAGAGGAAGGGAGAGAGATAGAGAGCTAGAAACATCGATGAGAGAGAAACATCGACCAGCTGCCTCTTGCACACCCCCTACCGGGGATATGCCCGCAACCAATGTACATGCCCTTGACTGGAATCGAACCCGGGACCTTTCAGTCCACAGACTGACATTCTGTCCACTGAGCCAAACAGGTTTTGGCTGCTAGGGATTCTTCATAAAATCCTAAAATTAACTCAATGTCAAAAATATTTTATTAAGAATTT
Source organism: Vespertilio murinus (assembly GCA_963924515.1). Taxonomy (NCBI): domain Eukaryota; kingdom Metazoa; phylum Chordata; class Mammalia; order Chiroptera; family Vespertilionidae; genus Vespertilio; species Vespertilio murinus. The sequence goes on from OZ004709.1 coordinate 50,666,974, forward strand.
GTTTTGGGGATGTTTGTAAAAAATGTCTAAAATTTTAAAACACTTGATTAAATAGAAACACAGGTTACTTAGTTATTTATTCAGCCAAAATGTCAATTAAAATACTTCAAGGGCAAATACAAAAATTTAAATAGTTACAAAAAAAAATCTTAACTCTTTTAACATTGAAAAGACTTAGTTTTTCTGAGCGATTAGAGACAACATGAAGCGCAGGAAATATTTTGATGAGATACAGAATTTTTGTTTCCTAGGAAGATGGCATTCAAGGAAGAGAAAATTTCATAGAATCTTTTATTAAGAGCAGACCAATAATCTAAGAAATTTTGTGATTTTAATGGAGAGATAATTAAATCTAGTTTTATATCAGTACATTATTGACCTTATTTAAAAGACCCTTTTATTGTTGAAAGTATTACATGTCTCCCTCTTTCCCCCCATTGACTCCCTCCAGCCTGCCCCCATCCCGCCTCCTCCCCACCCCCCAGGACCTTCACCTCCCTATTGTCTGCATCCATGGGTTATGCATCTATGCATACAAGTTCTTTGGTTGATTACCTCCCACCCATTCACCCTCCCGTACCTTTTAAATACTTCTATTCCATTTTAGGCAGGATAGACCCTGCAATTTACTATAATCATATGGTTTTGTCTTATTCTTTTTCTCTTTCTTATTTTGAAACAACCAGTCATTTTATTTAGGAAAAAGCTATTCTTTTTTTCCTTAACAAAAACACATTCTATATTACTTTAATACTCTTCATATAAAAACACATCTCATTTTCTTATACTTTGTATACAAAATTGCTTCCCTTCACTCTTATTGTTTCTAGTAGTTTTAATTTTACATATTGATTGTAAAATGTAACTATTAATAACTTTGACTTTCCAGTGAAACCCAAGAGTCAGTTAATTGAGAACTATCTATCATATATATGAGTATCCCATAGTAAGTAGATTAGCAAATTTATAATACATAATTATGAAAAATTTTATTTTTATTAGACATATGTTTTTCATAGCGCAATTTTTAATGTGGCAGAAGACATACATATTAGTACATCCAAATAGCTTTTATCTCTGTGTAAAAATAAAGCCAAAAGTAGATAAACATGTTTAATAATTACTGTTCCAGTGTATTTTTGAAAATTAATATCCATTACTAGTTTAACTTCGTATACATTTTTATGTTATTTACATCTATTTAAATTACGTGTTTTTAACAATTATGCTTAGATTGGACGCTAAACAGCTGTCTCATTTTTCTTGTTGGAAAATTTTGTAATATAGAGGTAGAATGAGCTTATTTGACTAGTACACCCAGGCAGCAAAATTTGCATGTTAGCATCACATTTAATGTTGAAAATTCTGAAGACATGCCTGCTTTCATTAAGACAAAAAACTTAAATCAGCTTTTACTTATCAAAGATTAGCCGGTGTAAATTGAAAAGCATTTGGATTAGTTTCCATATTTCTCAGAATTTTAGGAATACTTACTTGACATAAACACATTTTCTCTAAGCCATGAAAAATAATATAGCTCTTTAAAAATATTATATATATGCAATATACATGCATACAGAATTTCCTATGTAACATATATATTGAATTTTCTATGTATATAATATACAACATATATAATTTCCTATAGTGATATCTCTATAGGCTCCATAGACTTTTACCTAAAATTGAGAAAACATCCATTATCCATGTTCAAATATGGAGGGAGTGGCTGAAGGAGATTATGGGAAGACTAAAATTCTTCTCCCTACCCCCAAGCCTGCCAGTGGTATACATAATTAAAAACCACCTGTGTAACCCCTGCAAAAAAAAGGAATACTTTTTGTATTCTTTACCTTAGTGACTTGGTCAGAATAAATCTTTAACATATGGTACGTTGAGTTGAACAGTTACACCCATCATAAAATAATTAGCACCAGGCATTAATATAAGACATATCAGTATTGAGAGCAAGAAGAATTAGAGTTCAGTGTGACCAGGTGTCACTAAATGCATGAGGGAGGAAAAGAGGCAAAGTGGAATGGAATGGAGAGAATAGTACCGTCAACCTCTTAGCCATGGGAGCAAGCAAAATATGTTCATTTGCATGAAGGAAATATAGCAAGTAGATTGCAACAAAGAATTCCTGCTGTAGCATAAAGGGAACAAAAGGTGATTAAGCAGGATAGGGCCATCATGTTTAGGGATTTTATTTTATTTCTTTTTTTATTTTTTATTTTTAAAATATATTTTATTGATTTTCCACAGAGAGGAAAAGAGAGGGATAGAGAGCTAGAAATGTCGATGAGAGAGAAACATCGACCAGATGCCTCCTGCACACCCCTTACTGTGGATGTGCCTGAAACCAATGTACATGCCCTTGACTGGAATCCAACCTGGGACCTTTCAGTCCGCAGACGGACGCTCTTTCCCCTGAGCCAAACCAGTTTCGGCATGTTTAGGGATTTTAAACTTAGAACAAGGAATTCAGTTTCATATGGGAAGCGGGAGTCACTCCCAGTAAGGCTTGGTAGGTGTTTTAAGGATCCATCAGTGATGGGCAAGATGGGTTAGAAAGGAGAGAATAGAAAGAAAGTAGGGTGGTTAGATAAAGTACTTGAGATTTGGCCATGAAAGAACACAGTTTCAGTTAATGTGATGGTGATAATCAAGTTGCAAAGATTTAAGGGGTAATAAGAAGCAAAGCTGGGTGTGAGGAGAGGTCAGGAAGGAGGGCAAGGGTCTTAAAGGGCACAAGTAACATTACTTTGTCTAACCATAAGAATTAATTTAAAGACTTTGAGATGGAGGTCACTGGGACCACGGCAGAGAACAGAAGGCTTTAGGCCTTTGGGAAGTTCTATTTAGAGTAAAAATGAATACACTAAAATCTTCCAGAATAGTGAAAAATGGGTCCCAGGGGAAGTATGAAAGGTGATGAAGGGACCAAGCCAGGGCCATGTGCAGGGCATAGACTCTGCATGCTGGGTGGTCGGTAAAAGTTGTTCGAGAGGAAACCAAGATGGCGGCTTAGGTAAACAACTGGTCTGCCGCCTCACACAACAATTTCAAAATTAAAACTAATATAAAGGACATCTATCACCGAAAACCACGGGAAGGCTGGCTGAAAGAGAAAGGAGCGAAAGCGCTGAAAAGCTGAGGAGCCTAGGTACGGAGACACGCGAATCGGGCTGGTGGCGGGCAACTGGGCATGTGGCTTTTTTTTTCAACCCAAAGGGAAACAAGCTCCCGATCACTTGATCACTTTCACTTTGAAATCCAGTTTCTGGGGTCACATGGGGGACCCAGAAGCCTATGGGGAGAAGCTGATCTATTTGCCATCGGGTCTGAAAGTGAGGGTGACTCTCTTGAAGAGGTGAGCGCAGCATTCATTGTTTACTGCGCTGGATCTCAGGGATGCAGAGACTTAGAAACATGGAAGAGCAGGGAAGGAAGAAGGCAGCCATAGCTGTTAGCCACACCCCAGCCTAGTGATGTTCTGAGGCCCCGCCCCACCCTGAGGCTCTGCCCTGAGGCTCCTCCCGCACATTCACAGACCCACCCAGACACCACACAGCTGCTTTTGCATATAAATGGCCTGTATTGTCACAGCTTAATGATATAAACTGCAGCTCCAGCAACAAAACTGCCAAGTCCGAAGCAAACTGGAGAAAACTGTAGTACTTTCGGTAGCTCCTGCAAGGTGGCCTCAGACAGTGGCTGAACTATATCCCATTGGAGATCCAGAAGCCAGTGTTCCTAGTGGTCAGTTTCATCCCCTCACACTCATAAGTGACATATTCGGGAGACAGACTCAGTGAGCACCAAAGCCCCACTGAAACAAAGCGTGTTTCCAACGAAGTAGTTCTTCCTTTATAGACAATTGTCTGTGAAGACAGCGGGTCTTCACAGACAATTGGCCTGGAGATCAATTCCTCCCAGTGTACCAACAGCAATCAAGGCTTAATTATACCAAGACTTTGCACTCAGCCCACAAAAGGATATACCAAAAGTGACCACCTCAGGTGATTGGGGAAGCTGAGCTACTGGCCCCTATAGGTCACCTACCACACAAAGCCACTCCATCAACACAGGGAGGCAGCCAAAATCCAGAGATACAGAACCATGACACAAATGGGAGAGATGAAAGAAAGTAAACTACTGGACGGCACAGAGTTAAGAATCACATTTATAAGGTTACTCAAGAATCTTCTAAAAACCTTTAAGAAACTTGATGAGACCTCCAAGAAGCTTTGTGAGACATTCAAGGACCTTAATGAGAATACCAAAATAATGGAAAAGGACCAGTCATAAATTAAGCATACAATGTCTGAAATAAAGAATATACAGAAACTCGACTATAGATCAACATAAAACCAAAGATCTGGAATATAAGGATGAAGACAGGGGTGGGGGTAAGGGCATGGGGTAGAGTTGGGAATCAAGTGGAGAGGAGCTATGGGGGAGGAGGGAGGAAAGAGGAACACCTGTAATAATCTGAACAATAAAGGTTTATTATTAAAAAAAAAAAGTTGTTCGACTCTCATCTTTGGAGAATTGGAATTTTTTGTTTCCAGTTCTTCACCTGGTTTTACCTTGACCATGTCACAGAAGTGTTTCTCACTAAGGTCTTCTTATAGCTAAATCTAATAGATATCTTTCCTTCTCTCAACTCCTCAGCAGCATTGAACAGAGTACATCTGCCTGGATCATACTTTCCCTAATGTCATAGGCTGTTGTAGTCTTTCTCTTTGTCACAGGCATTTTCTGGTCACTTTGGGGGCTAATTCTCCTCTATCTAGCTACTAAATGCTATTGTTCAAGAACTTCCCAGCTTCTCATTCCTGTCTCACATCATGCTCCTTCTCTAATCAATTTCATTCACACTCTTTGTTTTCATAACCTCTAACTGCCAGCGATACCCAGATTGTATCATAGACAGACCTTGCATATCTCATGAGGGTCAGAATGGCTTTCCATTTCTAGTGTCAATCTCCCCTCACGGCCATGAAACATACATTATTTTTTAAATCGTCACCCAAGGATATGTGTTTTTTTAAATTGATTTTTATAGAGAGAAGGGAGAGAGAAAGAAAGAGAAACATTGATATAAGAGAGCAACATCAATCGGTTGTTTTCTGTACATGCCCCAACTGTGGATGGAACCTACAACCTAGGTATGTATCCAGACCAGGAATCAAACCCTCAAACCTTTGGTGTATGGGATGATGCTCCAATCAACTGAGCCACCCAGCTAGGATCATAGATGATTTTTAAATGATATTTTTCTATTCAAGCTGGCAGAATTGAGTTGGTACTTTACATCAAGATAATGTACCTGATGATGTTAGGGAACAGTTTGGCTCATCTCTGAAGAAGACACAATTCAGTTGGGAAGATAAAATACATGCATATGAAGCAATACATGCCAGGGCAAGCTGGAGGAGGGAGTACACAGAAGAGGAGAGCCCATGAGTGATACCATGAACAGCATAATGAAATTCGACTAAACAAGGTGCTGGCATCCTTCCCTTTTCACAAAGATATCTAATAATCAGAAAGTGAACCCAGCATTCTGTAATATTTTATCATAAAATAACACCATCACCAATCTCATCAAAATAACATGACCAGCACATCTAAAAGCTATTTAGCAGAACCACTCAATATTACAGGCGAGGTTTGGAGACGTCCACTTTGAAATTACTTGTTTTAATCACAGACGGGAAGCAGCAAGATGTAGGAAAAATTATTCTTGTATCAAATTAATTAGGTTTCTCTCTGGTAGAAAGCTTTTTCAATGGAAGAAACGGGAAAATAATTAATGCCCCACAAAAGATGACGATGTAAGAGGCCTCTGTGTTGTATGCAGACCATTTTAGCCACTCGGTGCTTGCAAAGCATCAAGGGTTTTCAGGGATGATGGTCATGGTTACTCAGTCAGGAAGGGGACTCCTTTTACTTCTGAACTAGTGGCACTTACAGCCACTAGTAGAGGAGGAAAGCTGCTGCCATGAATTCGTCCAAAGGATAATGTGGGAAAGAAGGGTGGCTGAGGGCCAGTGGAAGTTTCTTGCTCCTTCCTGGGCTATCCCCGAGTATGTCTTGGTTTCAAACAATCTCATGCTAACTCTGGGACCCGTGTTCCATTGTGGAGTCTTATTCAGACCTGCCCAAACCCCCACACCTTCTATTGACCTTTTAACCACCTTCACAATACGTCTATCTGTCCATCATCGTATCCCTTCAAGACCTTTCTCACCCCTATTGTCTATTATGTTACCTTTAGGTAAACTGGTTTTTATTTGAACAGTGGCCTCCTGAAGGCAACAATGCAACCCCTCCAAATAATTTTTATTTATTATTTTTAATCATCACCCAAGGATATGTTTTTATTGATTTTTTTAAAAGAGAGAGAGCAGCCCCGGGTAAGCCGTACCCCCCAAAGGGGAAGGGGATCCCGGGTGAGCCGTGTGTCCCAGGGGGGCGAGTGCCCCGGGTGAGCCGAGTGTCCCAGGGGGCCGAGTGCCCCGGGTGAGCCGAGTGTCCCAGGGGGCCGAGTGCCCCGGGTGAGCCGAGTGTCCCAGGGGGCCGAGTGCCCCGGGTGAGCCGAGTGCCCCAGAGGGCCGAGTGCCCCGGGTGAGCCAAGTGTCCCAGGGGGCCATGTGCCCCGGGTAAGCCGTACCCCCCAAAGGGGAAGGGTGTCCCGGGTGAGCCGTGTGTCCCAGGGGGCCGAGTGCCCCGGGTGAGCCGAGTGTCCCAGGGGGCCATGTGCCCCGGGTGAGCCGAGTGTTCCAGGGGGCCGAGTGCCCCGGGTGAGCCGAGTGTTCCAGGGGGCCGAGTGCCCCGGGTGAGCCGAGTGTCCCAGGGTGCAGTGTGCCCCGGGCGAGCCGTGTGTCCCAGGGGAAGCAGTGGGACCCAGGGGAAGGGGCGGTGAAAACCAGAGGAGGAGCGGACTCTATTCATATGGTCCTGAGATAGTCACCATAAAACAAGCAGACTGCCAAATGAGGAGCAGATTTTATTCATGGGGTCCAGAGATAGTCACCATAAAACAAGCAGATTGTCAAATGACAGTGGGGAGGGGAAGGAGACCTGGGGGGAGATAGGAGAACAACCGAGGGACTGGTATGCATGAACATAAGTACAACCAATGAACACAGAACTCTGGGGAGGGAGGGTATAAATGGGAGGTGGGGGGGGGGCAATGGTAAACTATGTACACAGAAAATACCTTAATAAAATAAAATTAAAAAAAAAAAGAAAATAAAGGAAATTTATTACCCGTAAAAAAAAAAAAAAAAAAAAGAGAGAGAGAGAGCAGAGAAACCAAGATGGCGGCCATATGTAAACATCTGAACTGCTGCCTCACACAACAACTTTAAAACTACAACTAATAGACAAAACGGACATCATCCAGAACTACAGGAAGGCTGGCTGAGTGGAAATTCTACAATTAAAAGGAAAGAGAAAAGCACACAGTCTCAGAGGAGCTGCGGGGGAATGGGTGCTCAGGGTGCAGGAAGAGATTGAACAAAAATTGTACACTTATGGATGAGGACAGTGGGGGAGGGTAAGGGCAGAGGGTGGGGTGGGAACCGGGTGAAGGGGAGCTATGAGGGGAAAAAAAGAGGAATAATAATAATAATCTAAACAATAACAATTTATTTAAAAAAATACAGAGAGAGAGAGAGAGAGCGCGCAAGTGAGAGGGAGAGAGAAACATCTATGTGAAAGAGAAACATTGATTGGTTGCTTCCTGCGTGGGCCCCCACCGGGGATTGAATCCACAACTTGGGTAAGTGCCCTGATTAGGAATTGAATCTACGACCCTTCAGTGCATGGGATGGCACTTCAACTGAGCCACACAGGCCAGGTTCTCAAAATAGTCTTAGACCTCCTAACAAGTATATTTTCCTATAATCGTAGCACATTCATTGTTGGGCGGAGACTATGACTTTGAAATACAGCAACTTGGTTCCAGGTGGGAGCTCTACTTCTTCCTAGGTAGGAGGCTTAAGCAGCTGCTGAACCTCTGAGCCTTGGTTTCATTGTTTTTAAAGTACAGATTATGATACCTATTTCTCAGGGTTGGAAAAGCTTAGCCCAGAGCCTGTAACAAAGTAGATGTTTCTTAGATGTAAGTTGTTGTAATTGTATGGACCACTGATCCTGCCTATGAAAATTCTAGTTTTAATTGGAATTCTCCAAATTTGGTTGAAGAAGGAGTAGTGATGGGAAAGTGATAGTTCTGCAGCAGCCAGTCTTTTTTTTTTTTTAAATATATATTTTATTGATTTTTATTTTTTTACAAAGAGGAAGAGAGAGGGATAGAGAGCTAGAAACATCGATGAGAGAGAAACATTGACCAGCTGCCTCTTGCACATCCCCTACTGGGATGTGCCCGCAACCAATGGATATGCCCTTGACTGGAATCGAACCTGGGTACCTTTCAGTCCACAGACCGACGTTCTATCCACTGAGCCAAATAGATTTTGGCATGCATCAGCCAGTCTTGAATAAACCCGCATACCGCTCGCTGCCTGTGGGTGCCGGCTGCCTGAACAGAGAGCCCCAGCTCCAAGTTCCTATGGAAGGGGAATAGGACAACTGAGTTCTGGTTGGTCTGTCTCAAGCTGGCTATTTAATATAGAGTACATTACATTTCCTGTGAGAATAAAATGAGCAACTGTATGTGGAAGACTTTAGAAGCTGTTAATGCTATGCAGGTGTTGGCTACGAAGAGTGTTATTTCCAGTTTGGTCATGACCAGCCTGGAACACAGAGAAGTGGGGAGACTACATCAATTGTCTGGGGAGACATGGGGACCTTATTTCAAGAGGGTTTGCAGAGATTGTGGTGTTGTTTTTTTAAAAAAAATATTTATAAAACTTATTATTTTAAAACAACAAATGTTTATTGGTTCAAAACATCTCCCCCATATAAATTACTAATTCACTCTGACTGTCTAGTCTAATCTGTGCTCCCACCAACTTCTCCCTCTTCCAGTATATTGTTTTTTGTGGGTTTTTAACATTTTCTATTATAGTTCACATTCAATTTTTGTATTAGTGTCAGGTGTACAGCATAGTAGTTAGACAGACATATACTTTACAAAACGATCCCCCTGATATTTATAATACCCACCTGGCACCATATTATCCTATATAATAAAAGCCCAGCAACCAAATGGCAGAACGACCAGAACTACCGATTGACCAGTTGCCATGATGCCCACTGACCACCAGGGGGCAGATGCTCAATAGAGGAGCTTCCCCCTGGTGGTCAATGTACTCCCACAGTGGAAGTGCCGCTCGGCTGACCGGGATGAGCTGTGATCCCACAGCAGACTGATCCCTACAGGCCATGCCCCCACCAGTGCATGAATATGTGCACTGGGCCTCTAGTTATAACATAACTGACTATATTCCTCATGCTGTATTTCACACCCCTGAAACTGTTTTGTGATTCCCAATTTGTACTTGCTAATTCCTTCAACTTTCCCACCTAGCCCCACAATCTCCCTTTCCCCTGGCAACCATTAGTCTGGCAGAGAGCATTTATTGATGAGAAAGAAGACAGGGTGTTAGGTTGAGAGAAGGAAAATGATGCTTCCCTCTTCTTGGAACCTCCTTTTAAATTTGGAAATGTGAGGGTGGAGAGGACTTGTAATGACTCACGTTTAGGACGAAGCCTAAGGCTCATAGGCAAGTCCTCCGGACCTTCAGCGTGGGCAGTGGTGGAATGGAGCTGATGGCAGGAGAGGGCAGAGCAATGTCTGGTTTCCTGGGGAAGGGTGCGAGCTGGCCAGGCTCGTGGGCCTTCCCATGGCCAGAACCAGGGAGGATGAGCAGACCAGCCTGTCTTGGCTAATAGAATCAGAGGGTAGAGACACATCAGGGCCAGAAAGGAGTCATTCCCATCCACATCTGGGCTGCAGCAGCATTTCACAAGCCCTACTCCCTCTTCCCCTGGAGCTGGGAGTAGCTGCAGGAAGGTTCAGGGAGGGCGGGCAATCCTGAATGTAGCTGAGATTTAAACCTGAAATAGTTGTCATCCTGAATTTGACAGTTTTCCTGAAATTAATAAAATTGCATTTCTGGCCATCAAGTAGAAATGAGATATTGATAAATACATGAAATCTGTTAGAAGAGAAACCCTTGAGTTTGTGACTTATGAAATTTGTATATTTTTTGGGTACTAATCTTTATCGCCAAGGTAGAATCTTCTGTTTAGGGAGAGGGGTTTGACCAGCCCGTGCTTGGGGACCCGGTTGGCTCTGCGTTTGCAGCCATCTTTGACAAGGGAACAACCAGCCATCTTTGACAAGGGAACAACCAGCCTGCTTGCCAAGGCTTATGGCCCTTAATTATAGGAATCATTATTTCTGAGGGACCTGAGCCTCAGCCCAAACAGAGATGTCCCATCTCTGAATTAAAAATGCAGGTTGGCTCAGGATTGAGAGATGAATTTGTGTAAATGAAAACATTCAATTCCTTTCAGGCAGTGGTGCTCAAACTTTAGCGTGCATCAGAACTACCTGGTGGGGAGAGGGAAATGGCACTGGATAACATGCAGATCCCCAAGTTCAGGTCAATTTTGATGTAAGTGATCCTCGGTACACACTTTGAGAAACAGTCCTAAGGATAACCTATGTATACCATTTGGATTTCCTGAAAGGCACTCAGAATGGACAAATCGCTCATTCAAATCGCTCCTGCAGATTAGTTCTAAAGACAAACCAAAGTTTTTAAGGGGGGGGGGGGGAAATCACTTGAAAGGTAGTTTCTCTAGCAAGTTGATAGCAACCAGAAGGGAAAACGTGCCTGGAATAGACATGACATCTTAATCATTGGTACTGAGGAGCTGTAATGCCAGACTATAGACAGCTTAAATAAAACTGTAGCTCTCTTTCTTTTATTAAAGAAAGAAAGCCCAGGAGTACAATAGCAGTACAAGAACTAATTCGGGAAGCTTGCTGGTATGATATTGTCAATCACACCAGTGATGTGGATAAAAGCTTTTAGCACATGAATAATTTCAGTGAAAGGGCTTCATAGCTTTTTATTTGCTGGGCATTTACAGGAGAATAAACATGCTGGTATATATTATATATGGAGTGAAAGTCAGCAGCAAATGAAAGCAAAACCCCCAGACCCAGCTACCAGAGCAGACTATGGTTGCTTAGCAACCAGGCAACTGGAGAATTCTCTCTGCCTTTCTTTCTTTTGTTTTTAGATTGCAGTAACCTTTGATCAATTTTGGCTCCACAACAAAAGCCTTGGATATTTTGAGTGAAGGGTACCTGCTAATTTGTAGTGGAAGGATGTGGACCATGACACCAATTTTTGCTTCCAGTTTCATATTAAACAACAAAACAGGCTAGCGTTTCTTTCAGAAGTCTTAGTGCTGGTGGGCTGGGTCCCTGCTGAATCAGAAGTTACATGATAATTGCTTCCAATTACTCTAAAAGATGCTGCCTGTCGATTCACCCTGGTTCTTCCTCTGATGGGCCAGTTTGGAAGCCTGGTTCATGGTTCCAAATCCAGATCCTAAGAAGAAGTATGGGAATTCCCAAGTCCCAAATCCTTGGGAGATTTTCCTTTCAAAAACGTTATGGGATTGGGGAATGCTGAGCTGGAAAGGGCTTTAGAAATGGTCCCTTCTTTCCTTACGGGCACTTTCCATTCATTTTTACAAGGCAACTCACCAGTGTCCACCAGCCCAGCTACCAACCTTGAAAACTCGAGATTCTTTTCTCCACTCAGGGAGCTGGAAAGCTGTGAAGAGCAAGAGAGGGTACAGATAATGATCCGATTCGATTCATCTGCCCAGCATAGAAGGGAAATATCTGACAGCCACAATGCAGCATGTCAATGGCGAGTCCCTGGGACAGAGCTGTTGCTGGCTTCCAGGGGTCACAAAAGTCTGCTAATAGTTTGGATTCTAGAAGCTGAGTCTATTTCAATAGACTTGAATCAGTCAGTCAAGGACTGCTAATAGGCCAAGAGTGCCATTTCCTTTGTTGGAGAGAGATGTGAAGGAGGTAGAGGGGGAGGAGCAGAAGTTAGGGATCATGTCTTTCTAGCTCAGTGGTTCTTTCTCTGTCTTCTGTCAGCTCTAGATGAGGAGGGACCATGTGAGCACTGCCATTCTCCTTTAAAAAATAATAAGGTAAAGAGTAACTTTGCTCTTGGTCTTGATCAGCTTTGGAGTGTACTTGCCTTGATGAGCAAAGGTTAGTTTCATGGCTTCTCCATGGCTCATAGCAAAGGAGGAGCATAATTCCCAAGAGACAGTTCCCGGGCCAGGTGGGTTGTAGATGTAAAAGGCAGGGTGTTGGTGTTATTCTCCCAGCCTTGTCCAAATGCCCAGGCTCGACAGCAACCTTTGATGGCTAAGGATTTTGGGCACAGGGCAAGGGAAACTGTTCATCCAAACCACCCTGTAAAGTTTTGTGGGGGATCCCAGAAGGGTCAGAAGAAGGGATTCTGGGTCTAGACCCAGTTTTCAACTCTGAAGGCCCACATGCTGGTTCGTCACCGGCTTACTTTACATTGTGAGCGGGCAGCAGCTCCTTGCACGTTGCTGAGAAGAGGGTGAGCAATGCTCACCTGCCCTAAAGATCCCTGAAGTCTGAGCTTGTTCGTGGTAGGCTGCCGTGCACAGCACCTGCCACTTTCCTCTCTGTTCTCAGTCACTGCCACCATGCACCTGCCAGGCCAGGAAGCACTTGAACTTAAACTGTCTTTGTGTCTGCGCCTGGGGTTGAGCCTTCATGGTGATTCTCCACCTGCATCTGCATTCCAGGAAACCTCGGGATCCCCTCCTGTGGCTCCCGTAGAGTCCCTTCCAAACCTGCGGGGGCCTAGGGAAGAAGAGTCTGCTTCCCTTCTCTGTGGCTAGCCATAAGCTCCCGAAGGAGCTGACTCCCGTTTCTGTGGACAGATGAACAAGGCTGAAACTGCATTTTGATGAGTACTGCTTCCTACAAGAGGATTTAGGATTGTGAGGCTACTGTCACGAAAATGCCTGCAAAAGGAGCCAAAACCTGGAGATAAGTAGGTTAGTGGAACAGTCAGACTGTTGAAAGGCTCACAAACCCAAAGCAGTCACAGAGGGACGTGGTTTTGAGCAGCTGAGTTAAACATGTTATAGCCAAGACTGTTTCATTCTAAGGCTTTGAAATTTATATCGAAATCTAGCCCAGGTGCCAACAAGCACGATTCCCAGCCCACTCACCCTTCATGCCCGGCTTGGTCGCGGGAGCTGGTCAGTTCGGTGTGCAGACAATTTAATTTAGTCAATAGATTCAATGGAATTGGTAATTGTGTGGTGCAGGGGCAAAGCAGGAGCCTGGCTGATCCAGTTCTTTGTTTTTCCCAAGTTGAGTTGAGAGCATATAGAGGTCAATTGTAGCTTTTGTACCTTCATCCTCAGTTATTAACTGTATACTCAGGAAGAAGAAGTCAGAATTGGCATAGCAGGAAAAATACTACTGAGAAAACAACAGCGGAAGTGTGCAGAAACCTAGAAATCTCTGTTGAAAATCTTTGAATTGGTTGTGTCATCCAGTATACATTCCCTACAATTATTGTTTCTTCAGCTATTGGAAGATAAGGTTTTCCTTAGGGACATTCTTGAAATTAACCCTTTGGGTAGATAGAGTATACCAATCTTTAATGTATGTTACCTTTTGTGCAAATTTAAAGTTTGGAAAATTGACATTTAGTTAAAAATCTTGACTCCAAAAGCTTAGCTTGATTGATCGCCATTCCAATGGAGGAAAGTCAAGGGGGATGGCAGCACAGACAGACTTCCACCAGAATCCGGAGAGATTGGAGACCCCACAAAAGGGCCTGAGTCTGGGGCAGCCGCCCCCTGGGCAGCCCTTCCCTCCGCTGTCAGATTACAGACAGGACTAACACTGGTTAACACTGCACCTCAGCAGAGCAGCCTTGATGGATTGCAGAGCCTGAACCGTCAGGAGATGGCACACAAGGTGCTGTTGGGAAAAGAGGCCTCTCAGGAGGTGTTGGGCAGCTTGGGGACGTCTCCAGGGGGCGGGGCATTGTGAGGTTTCCAGTCTGCAATGGGAGATGAGGCAGGTTTCCAGTCTGCAATGGGAGATGAGGCAGACACTGTTATTTGATTTGCCTGTCAACCGGGACCTTTAGGAAAGCAAACTATTTATGGGATATCTTTTCCACATTTGAATCCTGTGACCTGTTGGGGAGAAACAGAAGGAGAATTAGGGCTTTTCTGGTCTGCCAAATTTCTGGCTTCAGATGTGACCAGGAGGGCAGGAGAAGAGTTAGTCTCAGTCCTCAGAGGACTTTTTCAGAGAACACAGGGACTTTTCCCCAGACCAGACAGTACAGGAACTTGTCTGATCAGAAGTGTGATTCCAGTTGGGTCCCGGGGACACCCATGAAGACTTTGAGCTGTGTCCACAGCACCTGCCCCAACCCTCCAGCCTCCGGCGATCCCTTCCTCTTGTTTTCCTTCATTTCCCCCAGAACAGGTTAGCCTCATGTTCTTGTAACTGGACATTCCAGCCGTCAGAGAGCTGGTCAAATGTTTGTCTTCTATGGACTTATCGTTTACTTACTGTGCAGGAGTCACTAATCACACACAGGACCACAGCCTCTCCGTTGACCAAGCCAGTTTTCTTTTAGTGAGCCCCGAATTTCATCCTAGGCTCTGGAGTCAGCCTCCCTGAGGCTGAACTCTTTATCAGCTACTATCTGTAGGTGAATTACTTAACCTCTGTGTGCCTCAGTGTCCAGGTCTGTACTATTGGCCAATAATAGAATTTACCTCATGGGGTTGTTATGAGGTAATAGAGGTGAAGGAATTGGAATAGAACCTGGACCATGGTAAATGCTCAGTAAATGTGCCTTGATATTAATAGCACCAGTACCCAATGCTGATGCACACCATTAGTATGTGCTCACTGGGGCGGGAAGAGAGAATGACTTTTCCTCTGTTAACCTGATGCCACCAATCCTTCTCATGGCCCCAGTGATTCCCCTTGGTTAGGAAATAGCTACGTTCCCTCTTCCAGGGCCTGGTGATGCCTGGAAAGTCCCCAAGCTGGTCAGACCACTTCTTTCAGAGCCTAGCAGTGGAGACAATAGAATGTATAGAATGTAGTCGCTATCATTTGGAGTTGATTGAAGTAATTTTTGAGACTTCCTTTTAGGCTGCAGTGGCCTCAGTCAGCCTCGGGGAGCTGACTGGGGCTGGAGTGTAAGTCTGGGTGTTCTATTTGACCACTGCATTCTGAATCTTCTAGTGCCTGAGAATGGGAGTGTTTCTGCCGCAAGTCACTAGGGATGTTGGGGGCACATTTGTCCCTTGAGGGATGAGTCACACACAGAGGGTCCAAAGAGCGACGTGGAGGGGATAAAGAGGACTAATGGAGTTGGGATAAACTGAAGTTGCATCATTCAGTTCATTTTGTTTCAACACTTGATGTTTTCAAAAAATTTTCCAAGCCTCTAGATCTTCTTTGGGCTTTGAAAAGTCAGTCTGTGGCCAGAATTAAGTCTTACTGAGGCTCATGGTGGACTTAAGAAGCTCTGTTCTGTCAGTGTTCGCTCTGCGGTCTTGCAGGCCTGACGTCGTGACTTCTCTGAGTCCCAGACCATCGTCTGTAAAGTTGGCATTACTAGTATAACAGAGCCTACCTCAAGTAGTTGGCGAGCCTGGCTCATGGTAAATAGTATGCAAATGCTTGCTATTATAATTATTAACTTTTTTTTGTTGTTGTTCTGGAGGAATATTCACTTAATGAAAGATTCTAATTAGGTGGGTTCTGGTTAATTGAGATTTCTCTAAAAAATAGTCAAGTCTTAAAAAATAAGATTTTTATTTTAATTGTGTGGGAAATGTAGAGCATAATGCAATTGGATTAGGATGTATCAGGCATTTAGAAGGTTTTGTTGGTTGTCAAGTTTCCTACAAGTAGAGTGTTGGATTATGCAGACAACACATAAGTACCAACTGATTATTACAAAGGTGAGGCCCTTTTTGATGTTCCCAGGCTTGAGTGCCAGGGCAGGGGGCACCAGGACTCAGGAATTTTCTCTATCCCCTTGCTGAGTTCTGTAAAGAGACAGTTCTTTTGCCAAAAGAACAGTTCCCGAAGATAAATTATTTCACTATCTATAGTGAGCAGCTCCTGGCTTGGGCCTACTGAGACTTTAATGGAGGTATTTGAGATTAGCATTTGCTACTGCTGGAATGAACTATCTTTCCCCAACAGGCTCCCAATCCTTTAGGCAATTTGGGGGTGGGAGGAGGGAGCCTCTCTGGGAAAGATAGTTCATTCCAGCAGGAGCAGATGCTAATCTCAAATACCCCCATTAAAGTCTCAGTAGGCCCAAGCCAGGAGCCGCCCAGGGAGCATCAGTTCCGGGACCTGGGGCCTCCACCTTACCCAGAGCTCAGAGCCAGCAGGGCTGCCTTCCAGGTTCATCACTTGCTACTAGGGGGACACAAAACGGTGAGCAATCAAAGCATGCTTCCTTATGATACCCTTGTCCTTGTCCCTCTTATTCCCCCTGAGATAGGTAATGTGTTCTGGTCTGCTCATAATTATAGGGAACGTCATCCTTTATATATTTAATTGTTTAGAAATAAAAATTTAATTCAAAAATTGGTACTTTTAAAAAGGGTCCTAACGTAGAGCAAATTCTCAAGGGAAATGGGATTGATCAAGACATTTATGGATTTCCCACTCTGGTGTAGGTGGCAATGAATTAAGGGGCCAGAGGCACAGAGAGTTTCTTTCCTGCATTTCACCGTCTTCCTGTTTTATGGCAAAGAAGCTCCACGTATACTGGCGGCCTGATGGGAAGCACAGTGCTGTGATTAGATATGCCATCGAAGGCTGTGGAGCGAGGGAATTTCAGAACAAGTGTTACAGCATGTAAACAGCGCTGTTACTCGAGGAGTGTACATGCTACTGGTCAGCACTACAGAGCATTTCACTGTTCTGTTCCACTGCTTTTCTCTTCCAAGAGGTAGAGGAGGAATCTCTGTAGGAAACAAAACCTTGACTAATTAGCAAGGCCCGGTCTTCCGCCCCCGACCCCATAAACTCATTTATCAGATATGCTCCTATTTTAGCCAGTTACTTTTTTAAAAAAGCAAATACCCTTTATCAGACATGTCTCTATTTTAACCAATTACTTTATTGCATTTTTATTACAAAGTGCAAAGGTTAGGCAAAGTCGATGGCTGCTGTCTGCATGGCCCTGAGTCACAGCAAACACTGCTGGTCCAGGAACTTTGGAACCAGGCTTCTTATTGTCCAAACTGTCATTAGCGCCGAAGTAATTATGACAAATGTCTTTTATATGTCAACCATTATGTTGAAAGTCTCCCCACATTCATGCACACGAGGGGGGAAATCACCCCCGCCTTGGATTCTCCTGATAATCTTGAAAGATTATTTCTCAACCCTAAACGGATGTGTGTAAAATGGTCTTTTGTGAAGCAACACTTAGGGCACTACCCAGTCATAAAGAGAGACTGATAGAAGGACGAATATTAATTACGCAGCATGTTAATTTGGGCTAAAATTCCACTTTCCATTTGAATTTTGAAATTTATTTTTGCAGTTCGTCTCACACTAGCTTTTTGCTCATTCTAACAACCATAAATACAACATATTGCAGTGTCTCAAACCCTTTGCGGAGTAGACAGGAGATGGAAAATGAGGCAGACAAGGAAAATAAATGACCATGGATATTTTAAGGGGTTAAGGTACTCCTAAGGTTCATTCAGAGGAGAATTCTTGCCTCAAAATCTAATCTCCCTCAGATTTTGCTCCATCTTTATACAAAGGACTCTGGTGAGTGGGGTGAGATAGTGGGGCATGGGGGAATAGACAGAGGCCTGTAGACCACTGAATTCACTCATTTGAGTTGTTACTTTGGGCCAGAATGATAGGGTTCCATTGGGTTTTACCACTGACCAGCTCTGTGGTCTTGGGTAAATCATCACACCTTTTGAAGCCTGCATTTTCTCTCCTGTATTTCAAAGGATCCTGCTGGATGAATGCTTCTCCAACTCTGGCCCATTGACCTCATTTAGGGCTTGTAAAAAATGTGGCCTCTGGTCCCCACTCCACACCCTCAAAGGACTGGGGTGGGGCTTGAGAATCTGCATGTTTAATGCATCCACAGGTGCTTCATGCACCCACCCATCTGAGGGCCACTGGCTAGGTGAACCCTGTGCTCTCACAGTCGGTGTTGCTGGCGGGGACAGGTATGGGTAGCTAAAATAAGTGTGCTTACGGAGGTTGCAGCTGATAGCAGGTAGCATGATGGGCTGTTAGTTTCAGCAGAGAGAGGCGGTCTTTTGGCGTATAGTGACGGTGGGATGGGACTCAAAGGTCTGGTTGCATCTGTTTTCACCCTGAGACATACCACCTTCTCCTGTGGGTGATATCTTCTCCTGGGTAAGGCTATCTGTCCAGGAGGCATGCAGAAACCTTGGACAACCCTCTCAGTGTTTTGTTTGGCTTCTTGTAGACCAGTCTACCAACTGGCTTTACCCTCATGATGTGGCTGTGGGTACAACCTCTCTAAAGCTGTGTGAAATTGGGACAGTCTCTTTCTTCCTCTCTCCCTCTTCCCCTCCCTCTCTCCTGCCTCCTTCCTTCCTTCCTGCTCTAGATTGGGAGATGAAAGACCAATTAGGTGATATGTCCAACTGTCCTGCTTTAAAGTTTTCCTTCCCCATCTTTTCAACTCCAGAGCATGTGGTTCAGATGTCACTCTCAAGGCTCTTACCTCTTCTCACCTTGTATTATCGGCTCCTCTGTTGACCTTCTTAAAAGCAGGGCTAATGCCTTTAACCCCGGTATGATTCTGTGTGCCTGCACTTCATAGGTGCTCAATCTTTGCTTGTTGAATGAACCAATATGTAGCACTTATAGTACTATTTACTGAGCAGCCACTATGCTTTGTACCTTTACATTTGTCATCTCATTCAGTTCTGCAGAAGGTATACTTTTTATCCCCATTTAACAGCCAGGAAAGCTAAGGCTTAGGCTAAGGATTTGACCAAAGTCATAGAGCTAGTAAGTGATGAGACCAGGCTTTGGGTAGGCCTGGCTGGTCCAGCTGCTGACTGTATTCCATCACTACCCTGTACTGAATGGCCGTCTCACTGGGAGTTAAGAATCAACCACGACAGAAGCCATGTATTCTTGCTCCTGGGGCCAGTACCCAGAGCACTGGTGCATCTGATGAGCATCCTTTAAAAGAATCCATGGTGCAACATTTTCCATTCTCACAGACAGCTTGAATTCCCCATCACCTAATCTGTTTGGCTCCTTCAAGTTATTTCTGATGCAAATTTGTTTCCTTTGAGACACATACAAGCGCATCCATAAACATACTCATTTGTCCAGCTCTGAGAGCCCATGGCCAAGCTTGAAAACAGATCTGACATGTCTGAGTTTCAATTCTTCCCCTGACCGTTTTTTCCAAACCCCTACTCCTCCCCTTTTCTCCAAGCAGCCAGCATGAGAATTTGGGACTTTTTTTTTTAATATATTTTATTGATATTTTACAGAGATGAAGGGAGAGAGAGATAGAGAGCTAGAAACGTCGATGAGAGAGAAACATCGACCAGCTGCCTCTTGCACACCCCCCACTGGGGATGTGCCCGCAACCAATGTACATGCCCTTGACCGGAATCGAACCTGGGACCCTTCAGTCCGCAGACCGACGCTCTACCACTGAGCCAAACCGGCTTCGGCGAATTTGGGACTTTTAAATTGTGTCCTTTTCCAAGGACACGGGACATTCCCCTGTGCCACTTTAGAAGATTTCAATCTGCAAAGCAGGCAGTGAAAGAAATAAAAGATCGTGCTTCCTTTGGAATTAGCAAAAGAAAGGTCTTGCTTCAGTAGGCAGTTTATTGCTAACAGTATAATTATGACAGAACGGGTTATTAGTAATAAAATTATCAAAGTGTATTTCAGAACTTAAAGTGGCAAGAAATAGTAGCCCACACCCCATGTCCCTTCCCTCCAACAGCAAGCACAGGGCCTGGGGGTGGGGGAGGTTTCGCCCACGCAGCCTGTCCAGCAAAATCCTGCTCAGCAGAATCCTGCTCGTGGGTGTGTTTCTGCGGCTGGTGCCTCTAGGAGCCAGGTGTGCGCCTCTGCAGGCTGAACTTAGCAGTAAATTACGTTTTGTTTTCTGTCAGCTGCCTGACAGCTAAAATCATATTTACTGTCAGAGGTGACAGGGGCCACAGTGGTGATGTATTGAAGTGCCGCAGAGTCCCGGGGAGCAGGCCGGCAGTTGCTCGTGTCCCTCCATTGTTACCTGTTCCCTGCGCATGTGACAGAGCTGGTGAGCCTGGGACTCAGTGGTTAAGGGGCATTGTGTGCAGGTGACCCCACAGCAAGATGCCATCTCACCGGAGCCACTGAAAACATGGCCAGCTTCACGGGGATCTCATAACATAACAGGCTTACGATGTTGGCAAAATCCTACCCCTTAATTGCACTGTGTGACAAAACGCAAAATCCATTTCTATAATTATCTCCAACCACTGGATTCCTGAGCATTTGGTTATATTCAAATGAATGTTTCAACTCCCAGACAACAGGCTTCATTTCCCCCAAAATGACTGTTTCTTGTCATTGTCTCAGCCCCACTCCCACTGAGATGTTTACTTTATTCACTTTTAGAGACCAAAATGCAGTGTCCTGAGTAGACTGGTGATAAGCCCAGCTTTATGACTTCACTGCTCATGAAGTAGAAGCATGAGGTTCTTTTGCTCTACCAGCCTCTTAGAGGATGACCTCGGGCATTCTTCTGTATCTGCGGAGATTCCCCCCTCTCCTTCTCTTGAGTTCCTGTTAGAGTCACAGGAGCCCCTCATAGAACTGGGTTGGGCTTTCAAGCATTGTTGTTGGAAACCTGCCACTCTATCAGGGACAGCTACCACTACTGAGCCCTCGCTAAGGGGCCAGCCATCAGGAAATGCACTTGATGTCCACCTGCAGGTCGCCCAGGGCACAAGAGGACCAGTGGGAGAACTGAGGCCTGGCCCCTCTTTAAAACGCACTCCTTCCTTCTCTGCCTCTGTTCCAAAGCTCACGAGTGATGAGTTAGAATGGCCTTTGTTTTGAACTGTGGACACGGTAGGCCCAGGGCTGGATTCCTGAGCATGCAGCTGTACAGTCACACAAGCCCTGCATTTAGAAAGGCCTCATGCTTGAATCTGAGGATCTGTGGTTGCTGAGTCTTGAAATTCTTACTCATTTAGTCTTTGAAATCATGTTTTGTAAGTGAAGTCTGATGGGACAATGTCATGTGTGTCGGGGAGCTCAGTTAAGCACCTCCCAGGCCTCGCTGACATCTCCAGAAAAGTTCTTGGGTGTCTGTTCCCAGGGCCCTGGCACCCCAGGCCCTGCCCATCCTCCCCCACCCCCTGCCTGGCTGTTAATGGTAGGAAGGGGATGCCTGTGTGCTGCTGCCCTCAGGTGGGGCCTGAGCATGGACACAGGGAGGGTAGGATTAGGTGTGTGCCCTTCAGCATCTGTGATTGATGGTGGCCATTCCTACCCTGGGCTGCTGTTGCCCAGTGCCCTTAACAAGTGATTCAGCAGGGGCTGCTCATTGCTCCCAGTCCAGACTTGAGCAGGATCCAGTGCAGATGTTGCAAATCTTTGGGACATCCCATCTGTGGTGGGTTGGGGAGCCAGCTTGTGGGGAGGGGAGGTTGACTTCTTCCCCTATGGAGATTGGGCATGACTGCAGGCAGGGGAGCCTGGCATCTCGCTTCCTGATTGCTCGTGATCATGCATCAGGGTTGCTGGTTCTCTCTGTGTCTAATCAGCCATGGGCAAACTATGGCCCGTTCGGCTGTTCTGTTCGGCCCACAGAGCCGAAAGAGCAGAGGGTTCTCTTGCTCTCCCCTCCGCTCCTTCACCAGCAGCCCAAGATGAGAGTGCCAGCATGGTCAGGTTGTTTTTGTTCCGGCCCTCCGGTTCAGTGTAAGAATACATTGTGGCCCTGGAGTCAAAAAGTTTCCCCACCCCTGTAACTGAAAGGGGAGAAGAGATGGGAATGGCGGCAGGTGGCCCGACAGGGGAGGCAGAGGTGCAGCTCCCTGAACTCCCAGGTTTGGTGAGGCAAGGTGCCGGGTTGCCTGTGGGCCAATCAGACACATTTGAGTTCTTTTTTTTTCTTTTAAAAAAATATATATTTTATTGATTTTTTTAAAGAGATGAAGAGAAGGGGATAGGAAGCTAGAAACATCAACCAGCTGCCTCCTGAACACTCCCCAATGTACATATCATTGACCGGAATCGAACCTTTGACCCCTCAGTCCGCAGATCTCAGACCGAACGCTCTATCCATTGAGCCAAACTGGTTTTGGCACATTTG
Source organism: Vespertilio murinus (assembly GCA_963924515.1). NCBI lineage: Eukaryota > Metazoa > Chordata > Mammalia > Chiroptera > Vespertilionidae > Vespertilio > Vespertilio murinus. The sequence continues at coordinate 50,689,398 of OZ004709.1, forward strand.
AGTTCTTGATATGCAGCCAAAATGCAGGAGCTGGCCGGGGTGGGTACTCAGGTCAGGGACCTGCTTCCCTTGCTCCAGAACTCCCTCAACAACTCCCACGTGTGCCCTGAAACAGGCCCTTGGCCAGGGGCTATGAGGGAAAATCAGTGTTAGTGAAGAGAAGACCACCACACCTCAGCCGCTTCCCTCTGCTCTTATGCATTGGAGAAGGGCCCTAGGAGGTCAAGGGCAAGAGAGGGGAAAGGGCAGGTCAGGGGACTTAAGAGGGAAAGAAGGAGTAAGTCATCGTGACACCTCCCTGTCCAAGTCCAAAACAGGAGGTGGAGGATGAAATTGAAGTTTTGACCTGAATAAACGTGGAGTGCAGCAACTGGAAGGAAGTGGACGCTACCCTGGGGTTTATGCCTGTGAGAGAGCGATGGAGGGGACAGGACTGGGCAGGGAGCCGATGGGCTATGGTGCAGTTCAGCCAAGGTGTGGATTGAATTGTCTCTGCCAGAATTCATATGTTGAAGCTCTAACCCCCAGTATCTCAGAATGTGACCTTGTTTGGAATAGGATTGCCTATGAAAGATGAGGTCACACTTGGATAGGGTGGGCCCCCAATCCAACATGAGAGGTGTCCTTATAAAGAGAAAAACAGGGAGAGATTGGGGTTATGCTGCCACATGTCAAGGAACCATGGTAGCCAGGAGGGGGCCTGAGGACAGATCCTCTCTGTCACCTTGTGAGGGAGCACGGTCCTCTCATACCTTGACTTCAGACCTTTGGCCTGCGGAGCTGTGAGACAGAACATGTCTGCCCTTCTGGGCTGCGCTGCCCCTGGCCCTTTGTCGCGCAGCCCCGGAAACTGTGCAGTTGCTCCCATGGGGGCTCTGGAGCTGGGCGGCCCTTAGGCATTGTCCCAGTTGAGTCTGGGCCAGGTCTTTGAACTTCCTTATTGACCAGTCATTGGATGTGGGCTCTCCTTCTCTCCCCCCACATCTGAGGGACATGAAGGGGGTTAGGCAGCTTCCTCTGGCTGACATCCCTGCCAGAGGAAGTGACCCACTCACCTTAGGTGCCCAATGTAAGAGGGTGTCAAAGCGCAGCCATTTTGCTGCAAAGTCACGAATGATTACAATGGATGCAAGCATCCGTGATGAACAGACGCCTCTCAAAGTTTACATAAAGCAGGATGGGTAGTTCCGGTTTCTCCTCTTGCCTGGCTGCAGTGTGGCCCGCATGGCGCCCTGCCCCCTGCGCTGGGAAAGGGGTGCCTTGTCCTGAGGGGCACATCTGGGTCCCCCACACCCCAAAAGAAGGAAAGCCTCATTAGGACTTGGGCAGTCGGGCTCGAGTCTGGATGCTTAACCACTGCCCTCTACTGCTGGGAAGCATGGAGAGGAAGTGTTTCCGGGGAAGGAGTGATGGAAGCACAGGAGACGCTGTTGTGTTCCAAAGTCAAATCTACTCATTGCGCCGTGAAAGGCAATGCCACGGGGCCGCACAGCCGGAGCAGCGTCAGTGTTTGGGGTCTGAGCTGTGGGAGAGGTCCCCGTGCGGCCGGTGACAAAATCAAATCAAGGTCACCCTGTGCAAGGACAAAGGCGGGTTTGCTCTTCCCTCGCCTGCCCTCAGCCCACCCTTTCCGGTGATGTAGGGCTCTGCCTGGACAAGTTCACTGCTGCTTAAATGACAAATCTGGGAGGTTTTATGTCCCGCGTGCTGGGTCTTTGAACTCGAGGCAGACAGGCCTCAGGCTCGGAGGGATGGATGGATGGTCTGCGTACATTGACCCCTACCCTTCCTCCCAAAGACGGCCCCCCAAGGCCACCTGGGTAATTCACTCCACTCCTCCCAGGCCTTGATTTCCGTCCTCCCCCGCCCACCGGCAGAGCCTAAAACAAGAGACAAGCTTCCTTTGCCAACTGTTATAAATCCCCGCTTAGCAGAGCTCCAGCTGCTGATTGCCTGGCTTGTGTCTGTCTGTAAATGAGGCTCCTCACACGTGACTGATGGCCCCACGCTCTGGACACACATTTGAGCGAACTGGAAGGACCACTGCTTAACCATTTAGCAGTGTGGTTTCGGAGCCAACTCCTTGGGATGGCATTGTTCAGGTTGATCATTTCTAATCAATATCAGTTGTCCGGGGGGAACCAGGAACCAGGAATTCCCACCTCGTGTTGAGTGATGGAGGATGTATCTTGGCTTTGAGCTCTAAGAGCCCTTGCCTCCTGAATAAACATCACGTCAAAGGTTATTCTCTGTTCTTCCCGTCAAGCTTAACTTTAGCAAAAATTAGGATATGGATTTTCCTTTATTCTCTGTGATCACAAGTGTAATGTCACATTTTTTTTTCCTCTCCCAGAGAGCTTTTCATCCCACCTCTACTAGTGTCAAGGTTGTCAGAACCATAATTTATTCATATTTTTGACCTCTGGGGAGGACAATGTCCCAAGGGTCAGGGAGTGTTATTGGATGTCAGGATGAAAATTCACTGCTCGGCTCTTTTTACAATGCCACATCCCATCAGCCCAGTGCAAACGCTGCTGGGGCGTTGGCGGCTGTAATTACCCCTGCAGAGAGACCCCTCCCTTAGTAGTAATTACCCAGTATTGTGCATTTCCCAAAGTCCTCATGTGGAAAATACTTGGAGCCTGCTTGTTTTTCTCCACAGGGAGGTGGGGGTCTGTGATTCCCTCCCCTCTGCTTGAGCCACTGCCCATCGCTCCCTGGGAGCCTGGACGGGCCAGGGGTATGGAGCATCCTCTGTGGGCTGGGCCATCCACCCATGTGGTGCCCTTGCCAGGCCAACCCTGCGACCTGGATCATCCTCTCAGGGCTCACAGTACAGCTCTTTACCCAGAACATCAAGGCCCGGGCAGCCCTGGACGCTTAACGATTTTCTGAGAACTGTGTGGAGAGGCCTAGAGGGCCGGAGGAACAATTAATCAATGCTAAATAATAACAATAGTTATTCTCTGATTCATTGACGGAATAAATCCCTCATTTTGACCCGAAATAGATACAGTCCAGACGTGCACCACAGAGCCCATTTGGCTCATTAGAATTCTCACCAAGCAGCATCGTACATGTCTTCTAGAGGGTTCTGTTTCCCAGGCGTTTTAAATGGCTTGGAAAGAGCTTGCTTGTTGTAAAGCCCACTATTTTGTGATTGGTTTGTCCCCATTTCCCCGAGGCAGCCGAGGACAAGGTGAGAGAGTGGCCAGCGCGTTGGAACCAGAGAGGCCAGTGCTTATATGAACTGGTCCCGCCACTTTCCTGCTACAGAATCTTCATGTGTCCCTTAACCTCTCTGAGCCTCAGTTTCCTTATTTTAAAAAAATGAGAGCAATAATTCTGCTGACCCACAGGGCTATGGGGAAGAGTATGTGAGATCCTGAATATGAACTGAGATGGCGCTGGCACAGCGAGAGCCTCTGATGTGGAAAGAATCCCTTGATTAGTTCACTCGGGGTGGAGCCCCCGGGGCCTGGGCATTGACCGGCCATGGCTTCAGAGGAAGGCAGACGCTGCTCTGCATGGAAGGAGAGGAAGCAGGAACTGGTCGGGGTGGGGGTAGGAGGGCAAATAAACTGGAAAGGGTGTGCACAGCACCCTTCCAAGTGATGTAACACCATTCTTCTTGGTAAGGCTGGATCCCTAATGGATGCTGGTGAAGGGTGGGAACCTTGGGTTCAGATGGTATGGAGCCCAGAGACAGGAGGGACAATGAGGGGAGAGAGAGAGGAGCCTGTAGCTCTCACAGGAGGCCATAGAAATCTTTAGGAAGGATTTTCGCTTCAAAGAGGGGTAGTCAAGGAAATTTCACTTTCAATGTGGATGCCGGGGTCCCCCAGAAGACGCGTTTAGTACAGTGCAGCTTCTGGTTAGCATACACAGTGAATGGTTGCTTTGGTAGATGTTAGTGTCACCCTGTTACCTGATGTGAGAAGCAGCGAGGGTGTGAGGCTGGCTCCTGAGGCAGACAGGACTGGAGAAGTGGGGTCTCCATCTGCTAACTCCTGCAGCCTTTGAGAAAGAACTAGTCCAACTCAGGGCTGTGAAAAGTACCTAAAAAGGCGGGCCACTGAGTCAGCCATCCCACTCCAAATTTTCTTTTTATCTTATGCTTATCTTATTAACCTTCTGTAGGCTTTTGTGTCTTAAATATGCATGGGTATAAATCGTTTGTACTGTGAGTACAAATTCAAATGCAGCTGCTTTAGTTTCTGGAATTCTGAGGAGGGAAATACCGCTGTCCCTTGTTGCTTTGCATTGAGGCAGCTTAGCAAGGGTTTCTCCATGGAGCCCCTGCCTGCAATCCTTCCCCCTCATCTCTGCAGCTCTGAATCCCACCAAACCTTCCAGGTCCACCTCATAGATATTTCCCGGATCCCACAGCCAGAGGGTGCCTCTCAAATTGACATGCCCACTGCAGCTGGAGGTGCCCTCTCTTGTGGCACTTGCCGGTTTCTGCAGGTCACAAGGGCTACACAGCAGGCCTGTGACATTCACAAGGGATGTGCCCAGGACCTTTGCAGATGCCCTGATCACAACTGTCATTCATCGCTATGGACAATTGCTTCTACACAACTTGTATTTTCTATTCAAGAGCCGTCTTCACTCCCTTCTCACTCTCTGCATCTATCCAAGCACCTACTTTCTTAGGGGAACCCTTTTGTTTTCACAAAGCAACACCATTTAACCCTTTCACTGGAGTTGCTTCATCAACTGCTGCCATCCAGTAGAACGTACTGCAATGATGGAAAGCTACAATCTGCACCGCCAATAGGGTAGCTACACATGTTACTGAGGCTTGAGATGTGGCTAGTGTGACTGGAGAGCTGAATTTATACTTTTATTTCATTTGAATTAATTTAAGACTGAAATAGCCACACATGGCCAGTGGCTACCACTTTGGACATAGTGCAGGCATAGACCCTGACAAGAAGAGAATCACCTAGGTGGGGGGCGAGGCCCACTCACTGGCTAAGGAAACTGCTTGCCCACTCATGTCCCTGAAGGATGCTCGATTCAAATACCTCAGCTACATTTCAGCCCACCTCCCAGGGAAACGGTGGCAGGTGTTAAAAATGTTGGCATGCCAAAGGTCAAACCATTTAAAAAATATATATTTTATTGATATTTTACAGAGAGGAAGGGAGAGAGATAGAGAGCTAGAAACGAAGATGAGAGAGAAACACTGACCAGCCGCCTCTTGCACACCCCCTACCGGAGATGTGCCCGCAACCAATGTACATGCCCTTGACCGGAATCGAACCCGGGACCTTTCAGTCAGCAGACCTACGCTCTACCACTGAGCCAAACCGGTTTCAGCTCAAACCATTTTCTTATTTTACCTTCACCACCATTACTTTGTAAACATATTAAAATGCTTCTGGAGACAAACACAATCCCTCCCAAAAAAGTCTTTCAAAGAGTGTGTGTACAATCAATATTGGAGGAGAAAATGGGTGAGGATTTTATGAAACTTAGGTGTGTTTTTGAAAGACTAGCAGCCGCTGTGGTTCTCTGCTTTTAAAATCAGATACAGTGATGTTTGGGGCGAGAATATCAGGAGATTGAAAAAATCATTCAATAAATATTGATTGAAGGCACCTTCTTGTACACGGTTGTCATGGTGGAGGAGGGGACACATGCTGCTGCTTTTCTCCTCCACAGCTCAACAGCTCTGGAAGTTTCCTTGAGAGACTTTTGGTGAATTTCTTGGCATGGTCTGAGATTTTGACTTGAACTGTGTTGAAGTCACCCCCAGTATCTCAGAATGTGCACTTCCAGGAATAGAGTCATTGCAGATGTAACTAGTTAAGGTAAGATGAGGCCATACTGTAGTAGGGTGGACCCTTAATCCAGTAGGACATCATCCTCATAAGAAGAGGGAAATTTGGGCACAGAGACAGAGACACACAGGTAGGATACAATGTGATCACAGAGACAGCGGTTGGAGTGTCTGCAAGCCAAGGATTGATGGACACCACCAGAAGCTGGAAGAGGCAAGGAAGGATGCTACCCAGTCTCTGAGGTAGCATGGCCCCGCTGACACCTTTATTTTGAACATATTCAGAGAAAAGGAAGAATAGAATTTTGTTATGTGAAGCCACCCAGTTTTGTCATTTCATTACAGGAACCCTAGGACATGAAGGCATCTGTTTTATGCTGAAGTGGTGTGGTGACAGTGACACAGAGACTCTACGGCTGGGAGATGAGGAACCATTGGGCTGCACTTTGGCTGGAGGGCACCAAAGAGGTGCAGGCCAAGGTGGACTCGCTTCAGTGGCCAGTGCCCCAGCAGAAAGCATTTGGCAGGTGCTTCCTCACACTCTGCAGCTACTCCGAGTAGTCGACTTGGAGGGGGAAGATGGAGCTCTGGTCCCAACTCTACTGCTTACTTTGGTCAAACCATGCTTCTCTCCTGGGCAAAATGGGGTGCATTGCCTTGGAATTTCTCCCTTGTGTAGCCCAGGCATAATCCCCCCAACTGGATGGAGACCTCTGGAGGGCAGGAATCACATCTCCTCCCACCTCTCCATGTGCTCGGGTGTATTTGGTATTTATTGTACAAAGCCCCACGAGGATGTAGGTCATCTCTGCTCCACTTACTATAGGCCCAGTGCCCAGCACATACTTGGTGCCCCAAAGAAATTTACTGAATGAGTAATCCTAAATAATAAAAACCTAATATGCTAAGTGTCCAACCATTCAACCATTTGACCAGTTGCTATGACACACACTGACCATCAGGGGACAGATGCTCTGACAGGTATGTTAGCTTGCTGCTGGGGTCCCATCAATTAGGACTGGGCAGGCACGCCCTGGAGCCTTCCCACAGTCCCTACCTGGCCCCGATCATGCACCGGTGGGGTCCCTTGGCCTGGCCTGCTCCCTCTCACAATCTGGGACCCCATGGGGATGACAGAAAGCCAGTTTCAGCCCAGTCCCCGCAGACCAGGCTGAGGGATCCCACTGGTGCATGAATCGGTAAATTAATAAGTGAAGACTCTGTACTGAGTTCTCAGGTCTGCTGCTCACAAACTACTTATGTTCACCTTGGGATGGGGTCGATCAGGCATGATATGCCACAAGAGTGTTGTCAATCCTGGATTGCTTTCATCTTTTGCATCTCTATCGACAGAGGGGGAGCAGTATTAAAGAAGCAAGGAGATGGTCCTTCCATCCTCTTTCTCTGCTGTCCTTATTTTTAGAGCAAAACAACATTGTCATGTTTCCATCCTGTAACCCCGTTCTTACTTGGAAATATATTTTGCTCAAATTCAAGTGGGTTGTGTCATTTTTTTCTGTTCACCCTTGTCAGGATTTCCCACTTGACCACCACAGCCTTATTATCTTGGTTGGCTATCTCAGGGGAGAGGGGCAGTAGTGAGGAAGCCTTGCTGAGAAAGGAAGGTTTAACAAGGAGTTGCTGCCCTGCATTGCCATTGGCCCCCGTGGCCCCCACCGAAACAGCACATTCTGGTTACCAGGTTAGTTGCAAGTCCTTTCCTTCCCCACACTTCCCTACTCCTGAGCTCCAGTCTATTTGGGGAGTGGGTGGGGGGAGCTGCCCCTGGGATTGAACCTGAACTGGAACCAGCTCCTGTGAGCTCTGTTCCCTCCGAACAGAGCTGTTGGCTCCCTCTTCGTCCAAAGGAAAATTTACAGTTCCAATTTTTACAATTTACATCTTTCATTTAATATTCCAGCCTCCTTTCCCCAAGGCTCCCAGCACTGCTCATGTCAGAGGGGACTACTTATTTCCCAAACCCTTTTTGCATTATTAGTTTCATTTATTATTTTTATGTTTTCTGCTGGGCCCATGTACATATCATTTCTCTGAGATCCCCGGAGCAACTGACAACAAGCTGGGTGGGAGCCGTCATCTCTCAGCAAGGGAAACTAAGATGATGCTATGGGTTCTCCGGGGAAAATGTTTCTAGCCTGTGCATTTCACATTAACCCTTCATCAGCCAGCCCAAAATGTCAGACCTTCTACTCCCCATTCCTGTCTATTCCAGGCAGTGAGGGTTTTGGTGACAAAAGGTGATGTTTTAACTTCTCAGACAGCTGAAATGCCTTTCTCCCACAGCCTTTTGTCTTTTGTAGATACTCAAGGTCTGAAAAGATGAGTTAAAAAAAAAACAACAACCCATCATTGTCTTGGAATAGAAAGGCAGCCTGATTTTACTTTGTCTTTGAAAATTGTGGTAATTCCATTAAAAAAAAAAGTTGGAACAGCAGCAGAGCAGCTGGGTGCTCTATGAGATCCTTGGCACATGGCAAAGGAGCTTGTTGCAAGGTTATGCCTGGTGGCTATGATCATTACTCGATGCCCCAGGTCACTTTCAGAACCAGCAGAGTCCTTTGACAAAGTTACCTTTGTCTGTACTTGGCAGACAAATTTTTGAGTTATCTGAGTATAAATAAATTCCCTCTGCTTCTAAGAAGCAGGCGTTCCCCGTAGAAGTGTTTCTGTTTGTGGGCAAGAGAATTGCTAAGAGCACGTGTTCTGGTAACTGAGACCAGAAAAAGGCTTCTTTGGGGCTCAGAAAGATCCAGAAGAGTCAGTGATTGTATCATGGTTACTGCATTGAAAGTAGCTTCTTGCTGGGTAGACTGCTGTCTCCTTTCCCTTATGTTGTCTGCAACAGTGTCTTAGCCTGGACCTTGAGTAGGGAGAGATGCCTAATGTTGGTTGATCTTAATCACTCCATTTATTTTCACCTACGTACAGGACTACATGGTGTCAGCCAGGAGGGAAACAGGGGTATGGTGGGCCCAAAGGGATGGGCCCCTCCTGAGTTGGGGATAGTTTTGTAACAGACCCCTTTATGTACCAGTATCAGCTCCCTGGCTAACCCTTCCATTGCCTGCTCAGCTCCCCAAGTCTTCCTCTGAATAGGCCCATTGTATTTGGTTGTCAAGTGCACAGAACCTCAAGGTTAAATGGTAGCCCCTAATTTACTTTCAGCTGATTTATCACATATTTACCCATTCCTGGACTCAACTCTGCCTACCACATGTCTTAAAAGACTGCATATTTAAAGTTTACTGGGAGATTAAAAATCCTAATATGAGCAGATACAGTTCTATACAAATTTACATATTTATACCCTCAAAGCATGTCCTCATCCATGATCTCATTTCTTTATCCTTTAGCCATAAAAAATTACCATTTCTGTTGCATACTGGATCCTTTCGGAGAAGTTAAACTTTTTTTTTCTATTTCCTGAGTGAAAAAAACAACAACAAACTTTGCTGAGAATGAGGACTAGTCTTGGAATACTGATTAAGTTTTGGTCAGACACGTTGACAAAGATGAATTGATTCAAATTGGGCCAACACATGGTGTGTTTATTTCTTAGAGGTAACAGTAAATTAAGAACAATAAAAAAGAGAGAGATATATTTTAAAAATCTATATATCTTTTTGAAAAATGCCGGGTGTTGCTTATTAACCTCCTTGGGATTGGACTTCCGTCGTGTTGAGGCTTGGTGACACAGTTTCGTCTGTTGCTCTGCCCCCAGATGAATAGTAAGTCTCCAGAATGGCACTTGCAGTCTGTAATACTATTACCACCCGGTCTGCTGTGGGGTCTCTCAGTCATTTTTTCAATTAAAAAAGGCCCAATGCTCTATTAACCTCTTGTCTGCTGCTCCATCCTTCATACTGCCATTGCCCAGAGATGACGAGCTGTGTATTAAAAAAGGCATATATTACTGTAAGCCACCTCCAAGTTCTCTGTCATTAGAAAGATGAAGTATCATTTTTTCATTAAAAAATATGAGACAGTTTGTCATACTCACAACTACCGGGCCTGCCTGCAATCTCTTTGTTACAGGAGATGAGAGTTGACTCCCACCATTCAACATCCCATGGCCTGGAAGCTCAACTGAGCCGCTCTGCACGGAAGATGGGCCATGGAAGGGTTCCGTTCTCAGGAGGCAAAGCTGTAGACTATTGACATTTTTTCCCCCTGACAGCTGCTCTTCGCTGAAACACTGGCCTTGGTTTACCAGATGCCTGAGCATTAAATAAAATTGCACACTTCAGCTGCACAGAAAATCAGGTGGCTTGCTGGGTCCCTTCCTGCCTTCTCATGTATGAAGCTGAGGGCTTCTCAAGGAAGCACAAGGTCAAGGCCATATGTTCTGTGCTATGGATCCCTCTTGCTTTCAAGTCTTACTAGAGATTGCGCAGAGTGGCCAGACACTCTGGTCAGGTTACCAAGATTTGTGTTGACTTAGGACATAAGCAGGGTCAAATGTCCAGAACTCAGCTACCATCTCTCTGATGCCAAGTGATAGCCATTTAGGGTTAGTGTCCTGGTTTTAAGTTTCAGAGCACTCAAGTATTGCCTCCCCCCCATTCTAAGCTTTGGGGGCAACGTACTGAGATGATGGCCTCTGTAGAACTACGTCTTGGCTACGTTGACGGGTGTGGAGATAAGTCCGACCATGACTATTGTGATCTCTGCTGGGCTGCACCTCCTGGATTTCCACATAAACCTCTGCTTGTCCTTCTGGCCAACCATGTAGGCCTGAGCTAGTGGAGGAAAGTGGAAGGTCTGGCCCCTCCCTCTCCGTGTTGCCCTTGCTCTTCCACCTCCGAGGCTTGGGGCCCTCCTAATCCCTCCAGCATCTCAGTCAAAACTGACTCACACGAAAGAAGCTGGTTTCTCATTCAACTAGGCAACCATTAATGGACTGTGTTTATTATTTCCTACTGCACTTGTAAAAACTGAATCAATTCTTTCATTCATCTCTAATTGGACACCATTCCTGGGCCACTTGTTAACTCTTCCAAACTTTGCTTTCCCTCCTCAGGAAAGGGACAAAATTGTCATCTACGGGCTGCCATGTGCCAGGTATCATGGGAGTCAATTTTATATAGTGATTAATATAGGTGCCAGAGTGCTTAAGTTCAAATTCTGACTCTACTAAGTACTAGCACTCTACACTCAGAAAAGATCCTTTACCTTTTCACCTGTTAAATTGGGCTCTAACAGAATTTACCTCCTGGGGGTACGGGGAGGATTTAATGAGATTATCATGAAGCCTGTGCCTGGCACAAGGTTAAGTGCTCACCAATCTCTAGCTGCTATTTTCAGCTACTCACTCTGAGTACTTACCTCTTTGACCCTCATGATAATCCTTTGAAGGAGATACTTTATCCAGTTTTTATTGATGAGGAAATTAAGGCTCCTGAGGTTAAGTAACTTGCCCCAATTCTCCCCTGGGTACGCTGTGAGGTTGGCACTCACACCCAGGTCTGTAGCTTCCCAATTATATCTTCTCTCCACTGTAGCCTGAGGTCCTAAGTGCTCCCAACCCTCATCTCCTGCCTGGACTCTCAGCAGGTGATAAATTCTATTGAAAATGAAAGGTGTCCTCCCAAGGCATGCACTTTACTTCCTCAATTCCTCTCCATCCTATCCCCAAATTCTTCATGGCCTTCAATTACATCTCCACTGCATTCCAAGCTCTTCAACTTTCTTAGGACCTGGCTCCAAGAATTTTGGAGCTGTTGACCTCTTGCTGTTGACCCCTTCTTCTTGATAATCATATCTCTTTGACAGATGTAACACTATTCCGATTCCCTGGCCTCTCTGGTCATTGTTTGTCTTTTGGTTGGGTCCTGAGGTTCTGTCTGTGTATCCCTTCTCTTCTCTGTAGACTTGCTGATCTTATCTACTCCATGATGTCAAATGTGACCCAGATCCTCTTGATATTTGTAGCAGATGCTTTATGGGCAATGCCCCAAATCTCCTCAGCCCACTGGATTTAAGTGTAACTGTGCCGAACAGCTCCATGCATACAAAAGAATGCTCTGGGTGTCTCTCTACTCTCCCACCTCAGGGCCTTGTCTGAAGCTATGAAAGGCCAATTGAATACAGGAAGTACAAAGGAGTTAACACTTCCCATCTCTGGAGGAATAGTTTTGAAGTGGTTACTACCATGTAGTTCTACATGGTTCCTTACAGGTTCTCCAGCGAGACTGAACTCCAGTTTCCACTGAGATAAGCAATTCCATCACACACCCTTTATTGGCTTTTCTTATTCCCTGCCCCACTCTCCCCTCCTTTATTCTGCTCCCTGGCATCACCTCCCAACTAAACTACCTTACCCAAGTCTGTGTCTTAGGTTTTTTTGGCAGGGAGGGGACCCAAATTAGAATGTTCCATAGCTGAAATTTCAGTGTATGACTCGCTTCAGACTTGAGCACCTATACATGTATGTATCTTATCTCAATACCTAACTGAGCATGGTATTAGTTTATGCCTCTGTCCTATTATACTCTGGTTCCCAAGCTGGAAAATATAGAGCAGCTTCTACTGTCTTTTACTTCATCTACCACATCAACTTACTAACTCTTCTAACTTTGAAATGACTCACATTTGTCCCTGGGCTTAGGAGAAATTGGTGGAAAATTCTTAATCATGAGAGGCTCTTTCTCCTCCAGCAAAGAAACTGTGCAAGCCTCCCCTAGCATTCACAGAACAAAAGTGGCGTGGAGGTTTTGCAGGTGCAAAATGCTGTCTGGACATCAGCAAGCATATGTTTTCTTTACAAGTATGTATGCGGCAGCTGAGATGTTTTATTCCCTTTCCTAAGAAGTGGCTGATGCTCTAATCACTACATCGCAGGAACTGTGACTCAGTATGATAAACTTTGTCTTTGAAGTTCCAATTGATTGAAAAAATATTATTGTCAGAGGATAAATAATGACTGTAGCCCATTGGACAAATCTTGCCTCCTTGAACTTATATGGTCTGAACCGTCTTTACAGCTCTGGGAGCCAGGCAGGTGTTTAGGTGGAAGGGTGAATGGATGCATACTTCTGATGCTCCAAAGAGCTAACTGACAAGACACTGCTCTGGTTTTGAGTGTGGCTCTTCCACAAAATACCACGTGCGGGCGCGCACGTACAGTGTGATTGAAACTTCGTGGCCCATGAGCAAAAGTCGGTTTTTGGCCTGGGCACGTCTATTTTGAAGAAGTGGTTCTAACGCTGAGCCACACTCAAAGGGCCAAAGAGCCGCATGTGGCTCGCGAGCTGCGGTTTGCTGACCACTGGTCTAGACCCTGGGCACGACCTAAGCCTCCTCCCTGAATCCCTGCAACATGCCTCATCGTCTGCTGTACTGGGGATGAGTGTCTCATCCTCCACTCCCACTGTATCTGAAGGGATATTATCCCTCTCATCATCAGTGAGCTCTTCAAGTATAAAACTATGTCTTCTGTTTTCTACATTCCTCCCATGCCCTACTACCATCCAGCATAGCACGCAGTTTCATTTAAACTATGGAACAATGGAGAAGCCGCTAAATTCCAGTTGGACCACTTTTTAGCATTTTTGTGTTATCTTGAAAAGAAACTTTTCCACTCTGACCCTCAGAATATTTGCCTTTGAAAGGAATATAAAATCCTTACCTCACAAAGTATGAGGATTAAAATAAGTAACACTCTTAAACATTCCTGGCACATCCCTGGTACATAGGAGGACCTCAATAAAGGTTCATTTATTCATTCATTCAAAGTTCTCGTTCATCAAATATATATGAGTGTTTTGATTGATTCATTCTGCCCTCCATCATCACAAGCTTGGCTGTGCTGAATTAACTTCTCCCATGACTGCTTCTCCCAGGACCAGGGACTCGGTGAGCCTGCTGATGGGTTCCAGGTGGCTTAGAGCCAGATCAGATCCCAAACCACCTCCAGTTGGGGTTTTGACCAATTTGGGGTGAGCATAGACAGAAGGGCAAGATAAAGGGCACTGAGCTCAATGGAGAAGTGGGAGGCTCTGGTATGTGTATGTGCATACATATATGTATATTTATGTGTATGTGGAATATACAGAGGTGGGGCAAAAGTAGTTTTTTATAGTTGTGAGTAGGTGAAACAGAGTTTATTCTTGCATTATTCATTAATTGTTCTTGTATTTATTTGTATTACAACAGCAAACCTCCTTTTGCCCAACCCTGTACATATCTATGTATGTGTGCATATGTGTGTGTGTGTGTGTGTGTGTGTGTGTGTGTGTGTAGATATATTAATGCATTTGTTTTTCTTTTTGTTTGTTTTCAGTGGTAGCAAGGAATACATGTTCCAGAGATCCAGAGAGAAAGAGAGGTTTTAGATGCTCCCAGGTGAGTGCTGACTCCATGTGCTCTCTCCCCTCCCCCCTCTTTCATCACACTTTGATTTCCTTCCTCCCACATCTGTGCTCTTTCTAGAACACTCAGAGCTGCTGTCACGTCTCTGTGGCAGCTCCCAGAGCTTGTCAGCTGAGCAGCTGTCAGTCAAACTTCCTTCTCCTCCAGAGAGCGGGGTGAAATCTGTCAATGTCTGGGAGGAAGGCGGAGAAGTGGGAAGGAGCTTGGGTGTCGGATGTGAATGTGTATGAACATCTGTGAGGATGGGGAACAGGAGAGCCTCCCTGACCTCTCTGAGCACAGCTGTTTCTCCCTCCTGTAGACTTCGGCCGATGTTACCCACTTCTAGATTGTGTGTCTGCGAATCTGTTTTCTCACGAGGTAGTGAGCTCCTAAAGACCAAGCATTAATTTTTTAAATGATGATCCTATTGCAGTGCTTGGAATATAGTAGATACTCGGTAAACACTTGTTGTATAGAAGAGAGAGTGAATGAGTATTATGTGTGTTCTCTTGGGCAGCTTTCTACAATATTACGTGATAATGTCACTCACCCCTTCTGCTGTGCCACTGATGAGGATACTGTCTAAATGAATCAATTGACCGGTTCCTGAGTTTCAGTGGGGTGGCTTTGATTTCCCTATCTTTTCTGGATAACCACAGTGCAGGGTTGCATCCTGGCTCCCGACCTCTATGGAGATGAAGACGTTGCAGGTCCGTATACTCCGTGCTGCCCCATGCCCCACGGAGGTGAAGAATCTGCCTTGTAATTTACAGTAGTTTTTAAATAGGGGCTTTTAGAATAAGATTAAAGTTTGGGGAGTGTCAATTCATGTATCTTCTTCTTGTCTCTGGGAAAAGACTGCACTGCTATTTTCAGTAACTTTAAAGTGGGCAATAGACCCATCTCAAAGGGTTGGCATCAGGCCCAGCCAGCATGGCTCAGTGGTTGAGCCAGGAGGTTACGGTTTGATTCCCAGTCAGAGCACATGTCCGAGTATTGGGCTCGATCCCCAGAGGTATTCAGGAGGCAGCCAATCAAGGTTTCTGTTTCTCTCCCCCTCTCTCTTCCTCTCTGAAATATATATATATATATATATATATATATATATATATATATGTATATATAATATTAAAAAGGGTTTGGCATCAGGATTAGGTGAAATAGCACGTGGGAAATGGCAAGTGAGCACAGTTCTAAGCATCCATAGGCACTTGACAAATTTTATCAATAATTACTAAGCTATATCAAGTTGTGAGTGAATAGCTATGTTGGAGTAGATGAAAGTTTGGAGAGAGAGAGAGAGAGAGAGAGAGAGAGAGAGAGAGAGAGAGAGAGAACACAAAGACTAGTAGGTTTTACTTTTCTGACTCTGTGAGCACATGGTATTACTGGTAAGGCATTACTTAGTCATTTCAGGCATTGGGGAGGTGGGGCAAATTGAAGTACAAGGTTCTTTTCCAGGCCGTGAGGGCTCTCAACTAGGTCACTGAATAAGACGGTTTCTGCCCTAAGATTTTTGGATTGGAGCAGATTTCTAGAGGTGGAATGATTTTTCACATTGATCACTCAGTGCACATTGATTGAACACCTACTGTCTGCCAGTGGAGACATAGATGAATTAAACTCAGTTCCTGTCCCCTGAGGACTTCCCAACCTACTTTCAGAAACAAGGTAGAAACTCAGAAAAGGTGAGATTTTAAACCACATGTTGAATAACAGCCCAAAACAGCCCAGCATGGGGGCCGTGCATAATTTCTGCCTAGTGAGAGGTGATCTCTGCTCTGGGGAAAGGAGAGATCCAGGTGGGATGGGCTGGTGAGAGGATGCCCCAGACAAAGAGGCGGGAAGCGCATCTGGACCCAGGAAGAAGGTGTCCTGGGGAGAGGGGTGGGAGATGGAGGCTGTCTTCTTATGATAGCAGCGGACCAGTCAGTGGAAAGGTAGGAGAGACGCCTGAGCAGGACTGGAATGTTGAACTGGAGTGTTTGGAGTATGTTCAGAACCATGGGTGGCTTTTGAGCAGGGAAGTGATGCTGTGAGCATCATGTTTCCAGAACTCCCACTGAAGACTTTCCTGAGTGTTCAGAGTCACATTGGAAAAGCTGGAGTCTCTACCTGGGAGTTTTGCCTGTAACTTAGGTCATTAGGGGCTGGTTGCTGCTCACTCAACCCCAAGTCTTGCTTTCTCAGGAGGCGTTTTCCAAAATCTTTTGTGGCTAAAAAGCCACGGTTTTGTTTGGTCCTCACCACAGCTCCCTACAGGGTGAGGAGCATGAGCAACTTGCTCAGCCCACACATTTCATTAGTGGCAGGTGTGGGGCAGCGCTGGCCTCACGTCCACGTTTCCTGAGCCCAGGCTCAGGGCACTGACTCCCACGGCACCGTAGCCTCAGGAAGCCATGCTGATCCTGAGCGCTGGGAACAGAAGCTGATATCAGTTGAAGTCTTTGCCTTGAAGGGCCTTTTACATAATCAGAGTAAAAGCTATGTGCCCCAAATTTATCTTTAAAACAGCTGACAGGAATTTAGGAAATGACTCAAATAAGAA
The DNA here is from genome assembly GCA_963924515.1 of Vespertilio murinus. Classification (NCBI taxonomy): domain Eukaryota; kingdom Metazoa; phylum Chordata; class Mammalia; order Chiroptera; family Vespertilionidae; genus Vespertilio; species Vespertilio murinus. The sequence goes on from OZ004709.1 coordinate 50,706,107, forward strand.
ATGATACTTCAAGGCACCTAAGAAAAGGTTCCCTTTACCCCTTTCTCACCCCAGTAGGCTGAGGTTTGGCAGTGAACTTCAGTGTGGGAATGGTGAAGGGTGTGCAGAAGCCAAACAGACAAGTGACCAATGGGGACACCCCTGCCCCGTGGGCCTGGAGGCAGAGAAGGGGGATTTATGGAAGCTAAGGGTTGCCATGGATACGACTAACATAGCCCTGCCTATTCCCCCCATCCCCCTGAATTGGCCCAGGGGAAAAACCCATCTCAACCCCTTTGTAGCCCTTTATGAGCCAGGCCTGGAGACCATCCAAGAAGATAAATAAGTAGGAAAGTGAGGAGACAGCAACCCAATTTGGCAATTAGCCCGCATCAGGCCAGGCAAGATGGATTTTCAACTTCAAGGAAATTGGCATGAAGAGCAGAGGGAACCCTTACATTTTTCTTTCCGATTCTGGGTCTCTTTCCAGTGGATTGGAAAAAAAAATCTATTCTGCAAAATATATGGACCCAGAAAGAACCCAAACCTAAGGAGAGTTTTTGCCATTTGATGTATCATCCCCTTTATTTAAAATGATGAAAGAGAGAAAAATGTTTTTCAGAGTGACATTATTTATCTTACGATAATCAATGAAGCCCTCATAAACTAATATATTAAAGAAAACATTTAAGCTCAAACCAAGCAAAAATGCAAGAGGTCTTAGAAGCAGTCCCACTTCTCTAGGGGAGATGCAGCGGCCCTTTCTTAGGTCGGCTTCTTGGCCCTTTAACTTCCTGGACACTCCTGCCTGCCAGGTGGCTGACCACTCATAAGCCACAGCGCCGATTGCTGTGGCTCTTCCCGTGCTTGTACTGCCATAAATATGGCTAGACCCACTAGGCACCCTCTGCTCGGGACTGACCTTGATGCTTGCTGACTGCCCGAGGGCCAGGTCAGCTCTGCCCACCTCTCTGGGCTCCCTTCTTTTCCAGGGAAGCCAGCCATGCAGGCCTGGTTTTTCCTGGAAATCCTTTGCCAGTAGAACACGGGTCCTCAGTCAAAAGCGAGTTCAGTTCCCCTTCCTTGCTGTTCAAGGCACATATTCATTCATGTTTTTTCAGTTCACCTGGCAGAGAGGAGGCGTTTGGGACAAATCTCTTCCTCCCTCTCCCGCCTGCGCCCACCAACATGAGAGGGGGAGGTACCTCGGAGTCTTGTCAGGGGAATTGCTTCCGGGTGCTTTTCCATTTTCAACAGTTTCTGACCCATTTTAGCATGTAGACGCCCAAATGCTATGGAAAAGCGCCACTGGGGTAGGTTTGTCCTCCCTCCGAGGCTGACCTCCGTGAGGGTGAAGGAATAAGAGGTTGCAAAGAGGGTGTAGCTTTCTACGGAGGCAGGGGGTCCTGGCTTTCGGGTTGTGATCTGAGGGCACTGGGAGGCTTCCTGCCACCAAGTTCCCCACTCACCACAACATGGCAGTGCCCGAAGCTTCCCCATGATGCTCTGGCATATAGGGTAAGCATGTGCTTTTGGCTTTTTAAAAAAAAAATATGTGTTAAAAGCATCCCTAGCTCAGCTCTTTCTCCCTTCACTTGGGCCATCACTCCTTCATTCAGTCCTAATTTACTGAGTGTCCTCCATGTTCTAGGGACCATCCTAAGCAGTGAGGTTAGAACAAGGAGATGCTTGGGTCATGTCACCATGAGGTGACCAGCATAAAAGGAAGGCCAAGAGAATTAGAGACTCCTGCTCTGACATCTTGCCGCTGAACCAACTCCAGCAGCCCCAAACCCCCCCCCCCCTACTTTGTATTTGTTGAATCCATTGGAGTCAGTAGAGCCCCCCACTTCCAAGAGTGGATGAGACATGGAGGGTCTGGGGATGCAGAGCAGGGCACCGGACTGGATGGAACCTTCCAGAACCACTCGTCGCCTTCTCCTGCTCTGGCTCTGGGAGGGTCTGCGTCCATGGGCTTCGTCATCCTCTGGCTTCCAGCTGGGCTGGGCCAGTGCAGTTCTCTGCCGGGAGATCAGGCCGAAGGAGAGTGCTGTGGGGGTGTTTGCCGTCCCATCCCCACGTTCTCCTTGCATGGGCCACCCTGCTGCTGAGTTCTCCTGACGAAGGCAGCAGCGTTTGTGGGCAGCCCTCCTCACAGCGGGAGCTGCAGGGCTCTCCATGTCCTGGGACCCACTCCCTCCTCTAGCCCTTTCAGACCCAGGGGTGGAACCTCTGATGTGCTAACGCCAGTGTTTGCGTCCTTTGCTGGTTTCCCGTAACTATGTCCGTACATTGCAGGTGTCCCTTCATCAAACGCCACTGTCATAGTGACTGTAAATACAGAGTCAGCCTGGACACTGCTACCCCAGCTGAGTGCATGTGTGTGCCCTCCGGGTCCTGACTATGCTGGTCCCTGATACACACCTCTGTCACTCATGACGCTAGACATGCCTCTCAAATCATACAGATGCACGTGAAATAGATGCTTTTATGCCACTGTGCAATTCATGGTCCTCGCAAGAACCCTGTGATGGAAGCAGGAGGGAAACTGAGGACTCTGGGTTGAACAGCTGTGGTAGCTCACACAGCCAGTCAGCGTCAGGAGCGGCGTATTTGACCTCGGGAATGGCAGACCTTACACCAAGAAGGAGGGTGTCTCTCCTCTGCGTTGGAGCCCTGTCTGAGGCAGGGACCGGTCAGCACAGCCTCCCCGAGCTTCCATTGTACCTGCCACCCCCTCCCCCACTGCGATGCAGAATGGGAAAGCTGTTCCCAGCCAGCAGCCAGCTCTTTGTTCCACACTAACGAAGCATGTTCTACGGGGAGCTGGGGGGTTCCACTTCGATTTTCAGGACCTACAAATAACACTCTACGGCACATTGTCTGCTAGAAATTACCCAGAATTCAGCTCTTTCGTGCTCATTCTGCTGTATGGAAAGAAGCCACAGCAACAATCGATGGGTTTTCCATGGTCTCTGGCTGTCCACTGGCTCTTATTTTGCTGGCTTTGTTTTGCTTATGCAGTCCCAGCTGTGATTATCAATATGTGCATCCACCACTCCTGGGTCTGATTGTAGCAACAGTAATAAGATTTGGGACAGGGGCGGGGGGTGGGGGGGGAAGAGGGGTTGTCAATCTACCAAGGTTACAATCTCTGAATTGAGGGAGGGTAAGCGAGGGAACAGGAAGTGGGGAGGGAGGAGGGAGAGTGTCTCAGAGAGCAGGGGGTGAGGTGAGCTCCAGGAGGAGGGAAGAGAGAAAGGAGGGGAAGGCAGTGTAGATCCAACACGAGCAATGCAGTGAGCTGCTCACTGCTCCAAGCAGACTTGGAGTCCCGACACATCCATCTCGGAGCTCCAACTCTCCGTTCACAGCCCAAACCCCCCTCTCCCGCTGTTCCCTGCCACCCCTGAGATCCCTTAAATGCAGGCAGATAAAACCAGCGGGTTGCAGGATAAATTAACATGCTCAACCAATTACCAGGGCTTCATGATAATGCAAGTACTAGGGGCTTACAGGTTGGGTCTGGAGGAGAGAAAATGAACTTCTGAATCCCTCATATTGTCTTTCAAAACCTTAAAGTAAGAAAGAAATACTTTCCTGGTAGAGTGGGGTAGGGAGGGGATTGTGCTATCCACTGAGCTCCAATTCCCTAGCTAATCTGTCATTTCATTTCAAATCTTTCCATGAAACCCGTGTTTATTTAGAAAGCACCTTCGCCTTTACATTGTGCGAATATTCTTATTTATCCCTCTTACAACTCACCTCAGCAAATGCTAAGATTTATGCTTCTCTCGGATATTAAAAATTGGTCAATAAAGTTTATACAGGACACTAGGTAGACTTAAACATATCTTGGGGTGTGTGAGTGATTGTTGGGTACATGTGTGTGAATATTGCTGGTAGAAGTTGTAATCTGAGTCAGACATGGGCATCGGAGCCACACATAATTCAATCAGTTATTATATGAATGTCCACAGAGAAGAAGAATAAGAAATAAATCAGAATGGAATGGAGTGGCAAATAGATTATTGAACCCAGTCAAGTATGCAGTTATCCGAGGAGAGGTTATAGACACTGTATGGCTTTAAAATTAGCTAAAATCGTGACCCAGGAAGAAGGAGAACTTCATGACCACTCCTTTCCTTGAGCTTTGAAAACCACGAATGGTGACCGTAAATATAGCACCAGCCTGGACACTGGGCTTGCAGACAAGAATCTGGGCAAATCACGGTTAACAGTCTTGGCATTTAAGAAGCCTCGGCTATATAGAAACAAAGCCTAGGAAGGTAGCCCCAAGTTCATTTGGAGGACACAGTTGTTTCCAAGGGCAAGCATAGTTTCACCCAGGAGTTTTCCAAAATTAAAAATGGAAATGTTTTTAAAAAACCCAATTGGTGTTTGTGTATTAGGGAATTCTATGCATATTTGGCACCATAAGAGTGACGTTTAAGAGAATTTGTCTTCTGTAGGAACAGTTGAGCCTTGTGATCTTACTTTAAAATATGAATTGAGTGGCTCATTTGACTTGGGCTCTTCAATGGAAATCTTATGAAATTAACACACAGGGTTGAAGCATGTAGGAGAGCTTAGAGTTCACCATACTCGTGGTTTAACTTATTAGATTCATAAGAATGTAAATAGCTGGGAGGTTCTCGATTGTTAAATCCGTCAAATGAGGCACTTTAAAAGGAAATAGAACACAGTAAATTTATAACTGCGGTTTTAAATGTTTAAAGGAATTTAATTAACCAAGTCTATAAATGGAATCACTGTGAATCAAAGTCTCTCTTAAAGAGGTTGTTAAAATTTGTTAGACTTGTACATAGAATAATGAGAATTATAAGCTAAATGCAAAAGCCCAAGTTAGAAGCAGGTTTTTAAATTGGGCTCTTTAAGGAGAAACAGTAGAGCACAATGATGAAGAGCTCGGCTGCCGAAGCCAGCCTGCCACGGCTTAAACCCAGCACTGCCGTTTAATTGTGTAACCTGGGCAGGTAAACTAGCCTCGTTGTGAAATGGGAATGCTGATGTCAATAACACAATATTAAGAGAGCATTAAATAAGATGATTGCTTTAGCTCTTAGATGGTCTCTGCCATAAAATGAGACCTCATTCAATGTTAGCATGAATATCTATTTCCCAAACTAACTCTGAGATAGTCTTTTCTGCATACAAACCCCACTCATGAGAACACAGAGGCCTCACAGGGACATGTATGTCTAGATAAGGTGCTTCTGGCACAGCCCAAAGAAGTGCTTTGAAAAGTGGAAAAGCATAGACAGTTGAGCGTTTCCCTCTCTCCTCTTAGTTCTAAGTACTAGGCATTAAGTTGCTTAACTTGTCTGGGATGGTCAAACATCAGAAGGGTTGGTCCAGATGCCCCCCCCCCAACCCTCCCCTGCCGTGTATCAGCTGTGGCTCCAGCCCTGCCTCTGTTTCAGTAGCACCTGTGAGCTCAGGCGGTTCAGATCTGGGGACCCCTGCTGGCCTACATTTGGTTAGCTCTTCATTAGCGAGCAGCCATTAGTCTCTAATGATTCGGAAGTTATGCAGCAACCCAAAGTCATGTGGATGTGACATCACTTGCTTTTTCACATTAATAAATTATTTTATTAACATTTTCAAATATACTTAAATATTAAAGAGGATAAGAAGCTTTGTCTTTAGTGATGGCAGACTGGATAATTCAGATGAAATTTCTCCATTAGAATAAGAGAAGCTGCACATAACTGAAAAGATATGAATTTGAAGGTATTGGAGGGCTTACAGGACACTGAAGAATCATGATGCCCAGATTCAGCTGAAAAGGAAGCTTAGAGAGATGAGCCTGGCACTGGGGGGGGCGAGTTTGACCCTAGAGAACCTGCTTATTTTAGGAGACAGAGGCCACGAAGCTGAACAGAGCTTATAAGGCCGGAAGATAAAGCCTGGGCACAGCGAGGAAGGGGGATCGTTAAACCCCAGCCGGTGTTCGAGTGGGGACCCAAAGCGCTCACTCCCAGAAATAACTATGAGCCAAATATAAGCCATCCCTTGTAGGGACTGAACACTCAAAGAAGGAGAATGAGATAGATAAACTTCTATTGCTAGGTAGCCACTTAGAAAGTTACAGTCATTAAGACAGTGTGATGTGGCAAAGGATAGACAAACAGGCTAACACAACTGAATAGGAAATTCGGAAGCAAGCTCACCATATGCAGGAACTGCAGTTTTGACAAAGAAGTCTCTGCAGACATGGGGAAAGGATAGTTTTTTGTTTTGTTTTGTTTTGTTTTGTTTTAATATCTGGTGCAGGATATTTGTATGAGGAAAACATGAACCTTGACAATAAGCAAAAAAAATAAAATAATAATAATAATAATAATAATTCCAAATGGACCATGACCTAAATGAGAAACCAGAAAAGTCATGGAACAAGACTTTAGCATTGGGATTAGACAAATTATTCAGGATACAGACACAGCTCATTGCTAGCTCATAAGGCAACTCTGGAACAAGTCCTTCCAGTTGCTGCGTTCAACCAGAGTCCACCAGAAGATAACACAGAAAAATGTCTTCATGATTTTAAGGTAGGAAACATTTTCTTAAATAGGAGTCAAAGAGTAGTAGTCATAAAACAAAAGACTAATAAATAGGACTATATTAAAATCCTGCTCATCAGAGACAGCTGTCAGAGTGGCTAGGCAAGCCATGGTTGAATTATTTGCAATGCATAAATGACAAAGGCTCATACCTAGAATATATATATATATATTCTCACAAAATAATAGAAAGGGGCAGAAAATCCAAAGATAAAATGGACAAGATACTTGAACAGATATTTCACAAAAGATCAAATGTTGACAACAGGCTACTTCCAAATAGCAACTGCATTCTAGAAGTCCCCGTGAGTCGAGGACACCTCATGTATGATCACCCCTTTCTTGTTCCATGACTTTTGAGATTCTGTGCATTTTCCTGGACCATCAGGCCCCTGTACAAATTTGAAATTATTTGGAGAACAGGAAACAGGCTCTTTCCAAGAGATGTGCAAGGAGAAATTGGTAAAGGAAAGTGGTAAAGGATTGAGGCAGAAAGAGAAAGACATTTTTAGCATTGGGATTAGACAAATTATTCGGGATACAGACACAGCTCATTGCTAGCGCATAAGGCAACTCTGGAACAAGTCTTTCCAGTTGCTACGTTCAACCAGAGTCCACCAAGGAGTTAAACACAAAAATGTACAATCTAACAAGAAACAGAAAAGCAGCTAGCTAATCCTGCACAACTCCTCTCTTTACAGACACCCCATTCTGGTTCTAACTTAGCCTTAGCTTCTTCCACTCCTTCCAGCTCTGCGCGCGCGCGCGCACACACACACACACACACACACACACACACTTAATGATATTTTTTGCATATTATAGTCAACTAGTATTTTCATGCTAATCGTTTTCAAATGTGAAAGTCAGCTGTCCTTAGAATTACAGTGCTGGGCAGCTAGAAGAGACCTTGGCTATCATCTTAATGAAACTCCCCATTTTACAAATGATGGAACTGAGGCCCAGAGTCATGGGTGACTTGCTCTGGGTCAAATTTGAACAACGTGGTCAAAGCCTTCGGATGAGAACTCAAGGTTCCATATTCAGGGCTCTTTTCAGGCTACCATTACTGCTTTGCTCTTTCAAAAATACAATAAACAGGGTTTTCTTTTGGGTGATGCAAATGCTAGGATAGAGGAGTAGTTACCCAGCAATGTGAATGTCCCAAATGCCACTCAATTGTATATTTTAAAATGGTTCATTTTATGTTATGTGGATTTCACCTTAATAAAAAAAAAATCTTCAGCAAGAGAATGCGGTGATAGGTATGTCGGAGCCCATTATTAATTGTACAGAAATAAATCCACTTGAACAGCATTAACCCCCAAGGCCAATGTTATTAATTCAGTTCCTCGGTATCACGGTGGTCTGCGGTACAATGCTGGGTAAATAGGGCTCTCTGTGTTGGCTTTCATCTCTCTTCAGTTTTAAGACCGGCATTGCTGTTTCCAGGGCACTGTAATGTCGGGGAATTATATTTAAGCCATCCTTAACTCCTGCAGCCCACATTGATCTTTCCCTTCTCTGAAACGCCAGCACTTACAGCCTGACCCAGATGATTTAGAACTTAATTACGTTCTATCTTGTGCTGTTCTTTAATTGTTTGATGTAGGATAATCTTGTCTTGCAATAAGACTAAGAACTTTGAAGTTAGATACTCTGTCTTATATTCCTTTATTAATACATTCATTCATGCATGCTCTCCCCCCCCCCCCTACCAATTATGTGCCAGATGCTGGGGACTCCAAGGAGAGTATAACCCATCAACCAATGACAAGGAGTTCAGGGCTGTGTAATTGCCCAGGGCGCGTGGGCACACTGGCACCTAGGCTGACAGGTGAGAGACTATCTCACTCCAGATGGATTTCCTCCCTGTGAGCCTCTTATTCCAGGAAATGGATTGTATTTAGCGAGAGCTGCACTATTAGTGAGATTTATAAATTGGAACATTCCTGGAGGACACCTCCTTCTCAGTCACTGTCCCCTTCCTTAGCTCCATCCCGGGGGCATCTCCGCTCTGGTTCTGCAGTTGCCTTCGACCTGCTCTCCCTGCTGTCAGCTCCACCTTCTGTTCACCTCCTCTCCTGGTTGCAGCCAGAAAGCTCTTTCTCAACACAGATTTGATCCATCACTTTGTTATCTTAAAAACTTTGCACTGAGTCCTCAGAGACAAAGCTCAAACACTTAGCTGGGCTTGGGAAGCTCTTTGTGACTTGTTCCCCTGTGATTTCTTCAGCCTCATCTCTCCCCACTTTCCCATCATCTATCGTCCAAGCTCTGGCTAAACTTCTTCCAGTTCCGCATACCAGGCCCAGATCCAAAGTTAAAAGGATCTGGAGCCCATGAAGATGAGTGGGGCAGAAGAGCTGTGTGCACATATTTAGCTTTACCTACCGAAGAGAGTTCAGTGTAGGTCCTCCTAAACCCACCGCAAGTTGTGGGTTGAGAGCTCCTGCAATGAGCTGGCACCATTCTGAAGCTTTACATCCTTGGCTGTTGGCACTGTCACTCTCATCTCGCCTCACTGGAAGCAAGAGATAGGGAGCTAAGCAGACTTCAGCCACAGCCACATCTAACACACACCAGGATCCTCCAGGACAGCTGCTCACAGGTGGTCAGCTACCTGGTGTGGTTCCAGCAACACCACAAGGCCCAGGCCTCCAAAGATGTCCCCTCGTGTTTGAAAGCCCCACCGCGGTTAGAGCTCCCTTTCCTCAGTTCAGGGCATGGATTGCAGTTAAAATGCTGATTTCTCTTTGGATGTTCACGTGGCGGAGGATAAGTGAGAGACCCAAGATCAGGCTCCAGCAGGGTGTGGCCGGAAACCATGGGGAGATGTGGGAGGGAAATTGCCCAGACCAGGGGAGCTGGGCCCCTCAGAAGGAAGGTCAAAGTCCTCCCCTTTACTCTGTGAGGTGCAGCCCTGGCCACTCACAGATGTTGCTCAAACTAGGAGACACTGGTCGGCTGTTCCTCTGAGTGGCCCGGGGTGGTGACTTCTGTTGAACTCAGTGACATGTGGTCTAGGTTTCTCCCTGCCCCCAGATAATCATGGAGAACTCCTTTGAGCTCGTTCTCAGGCTTATTATATTATTAGAGGCCTGTAGCATGATATTCATGCAAGAATAGGCCTTCCTTCCTCTGGCTTCACTCCCAGCCGCCTGGCAACTGGCATATCCCTGCTCCTGGTCCTCCCAGAACACAAGTCCTCGCTTCTGTCTGGAGCACCACTCCAGTAGCTCCCTCCAACACCCCCCCTTCCCCTCATAGAGGCTTCACTCTGCTCCACAGCCTGTGTATGCAAATTATACTCCATCTTTGTTGGGTTAATTTGCATACTCTGATTGGCTGTGGGTGTAATGGAGTGATGGTTAATTTGCATGTTCCTCTTATTATTAGGTAAGAATTAGGTAAGACGAGATGCCATTCCAAGGGGGCAGATTTTCCCGCCAGGGGAAGAGCATGTTAGAATTTTGAACTGGGAACACCCAAGACACTGAGACAGATACAGAACCCAGAGCAAAAGAATGCAGTGCTAGAACTCGCCTTGAGCAGAGAAAGGTTGGTTTTGTTCGTGATGAGAAGCTGTGCTTCTTCCCAGAGCAGAGGAAAGGCCAACAAGCATCCCCTCAGTGCCTGTTGGCTCTTGGAGGTGAACGATGAGTCACTGTGCATTTCTTCCCGTCTGGGGGGAGACTTTGGCTGAGGAATCTCAGCCTCCCTCATGGCTTTGGGAGGAAGAGCTGCAGAAATAATACCAGCCTAATCCCCTTAATCACCTAATGGGTATTTTAAGTCCAGCTTGTTAATGCCTGTTCCTTCCTATTCCCAATTACTCCCCGCCTCCCTCTCTCTGTTTTGGGGTTACAGAGTCGGGGTTTGTGGCTTCAGTGAGTGGATTGACTTAGGGACCTCCCTGGCCCTCAGAAGTGAGTTAAACAGCAGCGAGGAAGCTCTTCTTCCTGCTGCTTCCCCACCCCCCTGACTGTTAAATTGCTCAGAGGGGAGATCAATGGGCCCAGTAGAAATTTTATTTATCTCCCTCCTTCCATGGGTGTCTCTGCTGCTGCTGCCTCCTCCCAGCTGTAAATGTAATTCAGGAACTGGCTCCAGTGGGCAGTGGGTGGGAGAGAAGGGACGCACAGTGTGAGCCAGAGGGACTTCCTTTGCCTTTGTCAGCGTTATCCTGAACGATATCACAACATGTGAGTTTACATCACAGCGTGTCAGAAATCAATAGCCCCATGGGGGAGGGCAGGTGGGAGATGGGCAAACTGAGGATATGAAAGCTTGACGCCGTTGAGCCAGTTGCCAGGCTTTTTGCTTTAAATCCCTCTTATCATATCTCCACCACACAGGAAGATATGGGCTCAGCTGTTTAGTATCTCTCTTTTCCCACTGAACAGCAAACTACATGAGGGTAGAGACTGTGACTGACTGAATGAATGAATGAGAAAAGTAAAGGAGAGAGATGTGGACACAGCTCACTCCATGTTAGAGAAAATGGAAGCAACTATCTCAAATTTAAATGTACTTATATAAGTACTGAAACACTTGCCATAAAGAATGAGACCACGAGGTCCGTTTTTTTGATCTAGTCTGTCTAGATAATTTGTCTGTGTTGGAAATGTGGATTCATTACCTTTGTGCCCAGACTGACTGAAATGGCTCTGTGTTTTGATCTCATACAGATGCTGCTTTCAGCTTACGCAGGTACATTGTGGGCAGGGATGTCCATTCTCAGAAATGAACTCCTGACCTCAGTCACTTGGAGAAAACCCCTTGGAGCGAGATCAGGTCTGCCACTGCAGAGTTCTGGGAATGCAAAGCGGGGAGTTAAAAACATTCGCTGCTGATGCGGGCTGGGTCATGCCCTGCACAAACCTAACAGCTGCCCATGACACAAGCTCATCAGACCCCGCAGCTCTCTGGTGGGTGTGGGTCTCCAGTCCCAGCTCCGCGCGGGCTCCTGCAGATTTGCCACGCCACCTGCTCTTTCCTCCCGAGCGGGCCACCTGCGGACCCAGTGCTCAGAGACTGGGCCTGTCTCCCATGAATTATTTTCAGCATCACTTTTTTTGTGATTGTTCAGCTTCTTTGCACAGGGAGTTCTGACAGATTAGTGGTTCTCCTTCTTACTGGCTAGATTATTGCTCAGGAAAAGCCTTTACACACGAAAGCTGCACGTGGCCACTGAGTAAGCAAGAGCCCTCTTTGACCCCTCTTCTTCCTACACAGTCTCACATCCCAGCCCCAGGCCCTCAGCGCTCCCCTCTCCCCAGTCTGAGCAAGGGCAGATTCCTAGCCCAGAGGGCAGGCACCCACACTAGACAGACACCTGGATGGAGTGGGCCCACTTACCCACTGTGGCCAGGCATGGAGCCCGGACCCACATCATTTTGAGGCTCATGTCTCTAGCCGTGGTAGACTGCCGGCTCTCTTTTAGGGACCAGCTTAGCCCCTGACTTCCCAAAGTGACAGCCCATTGGGGAAGAATGGGCTCAAGTCTAGGAAGAAGAGGATTAGTACAAAAGAGACTTGCCAGGAAGACCAGGCCTTGGGGGGCCCGTGGGAAAGAAGGCAACAGGCACTTGAAGGAGGAATGGAAGAGCAGCCACAAGTGTCAGAAGAGGCCCAGAGTACCTCTGGGGACTGGGGCCCGCCCCCGGAGCCCGAACAGTGGACGGAAATGGACTCTCCCTGCATCAGTGAAGGATTTCAAGTTCAGGGACCACCCATTTCACACAAACAATGGAGCAGCCTTCTACCGGCACAGCTCACCTCCCATCAGGGGACTGGGGCCAAACTCACCACCGGATGGCAGGGACACACCATTTCAATGCCACAGGTTAGATACCCTTCCTGTTCTGTTCAAGTTCCCCCTAGTCTCTGCGCCCTGAGATTTATTATTCTACAGCGATTGCGTTGAGTTGCATTTGAAATCAATTAGCCCAGGTACTCAAAGATGAATGCTCAGGCTCTGAAGAAAGGTGATGAAAACATACCATTTAAATAGAAATCAATTTTCCTTTCATGTATTTCTTCCTTGCTGCTGCCCCAAAATTAATAGTTTTTAGATATTTGTGTGCAAAGGGGAGACTTCTTTTCCATAAACCATTTCCGCCGCCACCTCCTCTTGCCTCCTTGAGCTTGTACTGGAAGGCATGATCCCCTGCTTGTGACGTTACTGCCTAACCGTCTCCACGGAGATATTTCTGCATGGCCTTTTGAATAAGAGCAGCAGCACCAGGAGCTGGGGCAGCTTGTGGGGAGTGCCTTTGGGCTTCTCCTGTTTTGTCAACAACAATTAAGGGGTGGGAGGTAGCCATTCCGTTCCCACGATATCAAATGCCAGGGCAGCAGACAGCCAAGCCCTTGAGAAGACCAGTCTCGTCTCTGCCTGCATCCTGACGATGAGAAATCCTGGGTGGAACAATTAGACTCAGTGAAGAGAGGCTGCCGAAAGGGGATGCGAAGGAGGTGTCACTCTGGGGAGTCAGAGCCTTTTCAAATGTCGGTCTCAGAAATGCAGGAAAAGGAGAGGAAGTTGAGAAGGGCCCCTGGGGTCAGGCTAGCCCAGGAAGCCCTTGTCTATAATTTCTCCTGTTCCTTTCCCACGTCTCCCTCCCAGGAGCTGGGCACTTGCTGTATTCCAAGCATTCTCCTAAGTATTTTGTACATTCTGTCTATCTTGAACATCTCCCCAACCAGGTGAGGAAGGTATTATCATAATGCCCATTTTGCAGATGAGGAAACTGAGGCGCAAAGCAGTAAAGTAACTTCGTTGGAGGTTGTGATGGTTAATTTCAGATGTCACTTTGATTGGGCCAGGGGGTGCGCAGATACTTGGCCGGACGTTATCCTGGGTGTGTCTGGAAGAGGTTAACGTTTGAATTGGCAGACTGGGTAAAGCAGATTGCCCTCCCTTTGTGGGTGGGTCTCATCTTGTGTGTTGGGAAGCATGAATAGAACAAAGGCTGAGCAAGAGAAAATTTTCTCTCTGCCAGTCTTCATGCTGGGGCTCCTGCCTTAGAACACAGATTGAACTTATACTATGATTCCCTTGGTTCTCAGGACTCTAGACAGCAGATCTTGGGACTTCTCAGCCTCTACAATCACATGATCATTTCCCTTTTCACTATGACCTCCCTGAAAACTCAGATCAAATCCATACATTATCGTATCTCTTTAGTATCTATGCCCTTCCATTTTTTAAAAGAATTAAACTTTGGGTTTTAAGGTAAAACCCAAGAGCCATTAAAAGAAATAATATAGAGAGATCCCATGTACTTTTTACCTAATTTTCTGAGTAGTTTTTGCATCTTGGAAAACTGTAGTTCAATAGAGCAAGATGTTGACATTGGTAACCCTTCAGTTTTGTTTTGTTTTTCCAGAAGAAAAAATATGAAGTGAACCTCAGTGCAGGATATGAAAGTTCTGACCTGTAATTGTGAACGGCAAGCACATTCCCAGTTGACCTCCCGTTATAAAATGGTGTCTCTGTATCTGATGTGTGATTTTATATTCTAAAATGTGTGTTTTCCATAGACCCCCACCTCTTTTCATTGGAGGGGTGGTGATGGTTAAATAAATAACTAAGGGAAAGAAAAATGGCTGCTGTTAGCAGTTTGAGATGGGCTGCGTGGATGGCCCATCGAGTTGTCCTCTGCTGCTCTTACATAAGGCTGATGTGGCCCCACCCCTTTGCAGATGGGGACTCACTTGCTGGACTTTTAGGGGAAAATGTTGGCTTTTAAGGCAGAGACCTTGCCTTCTCAGGGGAGCCTTGGGCCCTTTGATGGGTGCAGGACATCTCCCTGGGAGAGTCAGGAGCACTGTCCCTCTTGGTAGGCACTCTCCATATCCACTCCAGCTCTTTGCCTTTGTCAGAGACAAGCTGTGGACTGGCAGCAGAGGAGCGAGGTAGCCAGCCAGAGTGCTCCAGTCTCTGGATTCTGGAGAAGTGTCTGACCAGCGTGCCTCCCAAAATTGAGGAGGTGGGAGGACCATAGCATCCTCCTCACTGTTTTAGAGTCCAGGGTGGAAGGAACCCATTGCTAATAGGGCTTATTGTTCACCTTCTTTCACGGAGGTTCAATCCCAATGTTTCCTTTTAAAAAGTGGAAGGGGCATGTTAGACTTTGACTTTCTTGAGTTTTAGACTTCGTTTTTTATGCTAGAACTTCGAAATCTGCTCATTTCGTTGTGCTTTCAGGAACACATATTTCTCTCCTGCCAGCTCTTTCCAGAGCATATTGAATAGAGAATTTCTGTAATTTCACTGCAGAAAGTAATTATTGTTCAGACCCACTTCAGATACATCTGGCACTCATTTTCTCTCTTCATCCTCCCTCATTAAAGCATGTCATAAAAGGAAGGGGTTGGCACAAGTGGGAAGAAAAGAATCTTGCTACCCAAAGGCAGCCTCTCTTCATTAAAATGTGTCAGGAGCCCTCTTGGAGAGCCCAGGGAGGCAGTGGGGTGCTGGGCCCGTGAAATCCTGCAAAGGAACTTAAAGCGGTATTCACTGTGGGTGGTGAAGTTGGAGTCAGTGACCAGGCTCATCCTGAACCTAACCTCTGGTTAAACTGCCCAGTATCTGGACCCAAAAGAACACTGAGCATGTTTTACAAGGCTGAAGCTATCCTAGGGCCAAGCAGCATAATGCAGGCTCCCCACTGAGATGCCCTGAGGGCTCTTCTGACCCTTGGTATGTAGTCATAATCTAAAATCTAAGATCAAAGCAGACCCTATATGGCTAAATGAAAAAGGCTGACAATACCAAATGTTGGCAAAGTACTAGTAGCACCTATATATGAATGGTGGGAATGCAAAGTGGGATGTCACTTTGAAAGATCTGACAACTTTTTATAAAACAATTTTGCTCTTAGGTATTTGTCCAAGAGAAATGAAAATATATGTTCATACATAAACTTATCCATAAAAGTTTATAGCAATTTTATTCATAGCAGTCAAGAACTAGGAGCAACTCAAATTAACCGATGAAATTGTTGTATGTCCACTCAATGGAATGCTCTTCAGCATTATTAAGGAACACACTATTAATATATACTGATAGATGAATTTCAAAAGACTATGCGGAGTGAAGAAAACCAGATGCAAAAGACTATTTGATTACATTTATTAAACTCTAGAAAAAACAAATCTAATATACATTGACAGAAAGTAAATCATTGGTTACCTGGAGCTGGAATGGGGGGAGTGGCAGTTGACTAGGAAGGGGCAAAGAGGGATTTTTTAAAACAAACAAACAAAACAAAGAAACAAAGAGGAATTTTTTGGGGGTGATGAAAATATCCTCTATCTTTTTTTACAATGGGGTTTGTATGTGTGTACAAATGTGTGAAGACTCATCCAAATATATACTCACAACAGGTGCAGTTAGAGTATATAGATTATACCTTAATAAGATGTATTTTAAAATAGAGTCCCATTTCTTGTTGTCATGGGACCTGAATTACAGAATCTCCGGTGGAAAGAGGACATTCAAGTTTTCTTATTTCCAGCTTCTTATTTAACAGAGACCCAGGGCCAGAGAGGTCAAGGTTTGCCCACCCTCATGCAATTTCCTAACTCACACTATAGTCTTCTTTCCAATAAATCCTTTGGATTCTCAGTTAGATACCCAATGTGTTCTAGAAGTGGAAGATTTAGCACCGTGAAGCTTGGCCTGGAAACTCAACTGTGGGCCTCTCCACCTACCTAGAGAAATCATATCTCCATTCTCCGAACTCTTTTCTCCCTCCATCACCCAAATTTTTCACATCCTTAAGGTCTGCCTCATAAGTGGAACATCCTAGGATTACCCCATAACAGCTCTCTCTTCTGAAACCCCCTCAGTAGGTACACACGTGACAAGTGACTGTAGTAAAATGTGTTGAGTTGCTACTTAATCCTTCCATTACTATGTTCACTTTTATGTTGGCATAACTTGTTTCCCTGATCTCACACCCAGCTTCTGCACGGCCAGAACTGTGTATTATAAATTATTTTACATTCCCTATTTCTGGTCACATAGGAATCACCTGGGGATTTCTAAAAATATGAACACCTGGAACCTAGTGTGGCTATTCTGATATGATGGTCTGGAGAAGGCCTGGGCATTGAAAGTTTCTTACATTCCCCCAGATGGTACAAACATAACCAAGGTACAGGACTAACTCATTAGAGGGCATAATCAGCATTCTACATCCTGCTCATTAGCAAAAATGAGACTAGGTTTTATGAGTCTTCTCTGATGGGGAGATGGGATATCGGAAGGGGAGTCAATTTTGTCTCCCCAAAAAGGAACTTAATGAGACCCTCCCCCAACATTCACATTGCCAGCTGCTCTATTAGCATTTCAAGAGAAGATAGAGAGCTCCAGACTGTTCACTAAAGGCTTTGGCAGGCAACAGCGGACAAGATGAGAATTAGACAAGAACTCATTCCTTTGTGTGACAAAGGAGGAAAACAGCTGATATTTACAGCTTTGGGAAGCTACTCCTTTAAGAGAAATATGGTACTCAGTGCTTTTTCATGAGTTAAATGTGCCTTTCTGCTCTACGCCCTGAAGGAGATTGTTCTAGGTGATCAAACCCTGTCTGTTCCACTGGAGCACAGCATTCATCATTGGGCCTCACCAAAGGGCCTAGAAACCCAGCCAAAGTCTGGTTCATCACCACAATACAGAAGGAACCAAGGGTTGGTTGAATCCTCTCTTGGGTTTCTGAATTTGGATGTCTTTCTTTGGAGGCCGGATATTCTACCATTCTTCATTCCAGTTGGCAGCATCACTCCAATCTCTGCTTACCTCTGTCTTCACATTACCTGCTTCTGTATGTCTCCCTGGGTGTCCTCTTCTAATAAGGACATCAGTCATTGAACTTAGGGCCTTTGAGATCCTTAACTAATTTATCTCGAGATTCAAACCAATTACTTCTGCAAAGACCTTATTTCCAAAAAAGGTTACATTTCGAGGTTCCAGGTGAATGTGAATTTGGGGGGAACACTATTCAAACTACTATACTGGCGATATATTTTGGGGCCAGAAAGAGGTGAGGGAGGTTGAGGAGAGGTCTGGGGCACAGTTTACTGTCCAACTGAAACCTCACATAGGAAGTTTGTGCAGCACAAGCACCCTGTGTCTGGAGGGATGGGGCAACACGAAGCAGAAAAGGGCTCCACAAGGCCAAGGCCAGGTTGGCAAGGTCAGTGCAGGTCATCTCAGAGGTAATCCTCACTTTGTCTCTGTTTTTCCAGGTGATGAAACTAAAGCACAAAGAGACTGAATAACTCGCTCAAGCCCCAAGGTCTCACAGCTAGAAAGCAAACCCAGACATTGTTTTCTCTTAGAAAACAGGTGCTATTTGCTCTAGCTCCACCTGTTTCTACTCAGCCCCCCAAAAAGCCCTAGAAAGAGAGAACTCAGTTTTATAAATAAAGGCAGGCTTAGAGGCCCAGAGTGAGCCCTCTCAAAACGGAGGCTTTGAAGACCTCAGCTCAGGCCTCATAGAGGACAGGTGACAAGGAGCCACAGGTTGACATGCAGGCAACTCCCATCCCCACAGTGCCAGTTACTCAGCTCTCGTTACCACACTCATAGATAGCCAAAATCAGTTTGGCTCAGTGGATAGATCATCGGCCTGTGGACAGAAGGGTCCCAAGTTCGATTCTGGTCAAGGGATGTACCTTGGTTGCAGGCACCTCCCTGGTGGGGAGTGTGCAGGAGGCAGCTGATCGATGTTTCTAATTCTTTCTATCTCTCTTTCTCTCTGTAAAAAATCATATATATATATATAAACCCACACACACAGATGGTGGGATCAAGGCTGGTCAAGAAGAACAAAGAGGGATGATGACCAGGCCTGCAGTACTTCCTCACCTGGGGAGATAGGGGTGGCAGCAAAACGGAGGAAGAAAGATGGAAGCAAGTCCCCTGTCCTAGACACTTGGGGAGGAGAGGGTTCAGGAAGAAGAGTGTCACCATAGGTCTCATGGAGGCAAAGCAGGCAAGGAAGAGAATTAATACTGAGAAACAGGCAACATCCCTGGGTGTTAGGACCTTCAGGAAGGCTGACTGCTTAGCAGAGGTCCTGAAATCATTTGGTGTGGCCCTGCCAAGGCATTAAGGGTGAGTTAATTAAATCTTTGGCCAAATAATGATCATTTTCTATAGTCCTCGAATGATGCTATAAGTATCCAATGGCTCTTGGCAGAAAAAGGTTCCCCAACCCTGGCTTAGAGTATCGTGGGTGAGTCTGGCCATGGTCGGAACCTATGGCAGGGCTGAGTGGTGGCAGAGAAAGTCCTAAGGATTAGCTGCTTCTTTGGAAAGACTGAGACTAAAAGGAGGAACAGAGAGCTTGAGAGCTTGGTGGAGGGGCCAGTCACAGTAAGGCAGGGCCTGCAAATGTTCGTGTAGACATGGCATGGGACTGAATGGTGGGGCCCAGGCCTGGAGGTGATGGGGAGCAGGAAATGCCTGGAGTGACCAGTAACAGGGCAGCACAGCAAGGCACAAGCATGTGGTGGCCTATTCTGCAGCTGTGAAAATTATGTTTTTGAAAGGTATTTAATAACTGGAAAACTATTTAATGTGAACATTTTCCCCATAACATAATATAAGGAAAAGAAGGATAAAAATACTGTTACTTTTATAAGCATCTTAATAAAGAAACATACTCATATTCCAATTTAAAAAGCCGTGTTATGATTCCAATTTCCTTGAAAAAAAATGTGTGCATATTTGCATTGGCAGGAAATACACCAGAATACATGTGACTCTTAAAAATTATTTTATCTATGTTCCAAATTCTTAAAAAACAAACATGATTAAAAGAGGTACAGATGGCCAGGAGGCTTGGCTAAACTACTGGTATAATTGTGCCCTTTATTCTATTATCTCACTGTGTGGAAACTGGGATGAAATGGCTTTCCTCTGATGAGGTCCATGAAGCAATGGAACTTTATCCATTGATCACACACCGTGTCCCACATCTGGGCCAGGTGATGGTGGGAGGAAGTGGGGGTGTGCAGAGGGCATTAGAGTCTGGATGGAGAGAGGAGGAAGCACACAAGAAGACCACAGAGCCGTGGTCACATGGCTTTTGCCCTTTCCAGCTGTGAGGTCTGGAGTTCGTGAGAAGTGGGACTTGGTCTAGACCTTGGAGAGTGAAAATGTCTCAATGCGGAGTTCACTGCTTTGCACTGGAGCCATTGATCACGGATGTGAACAGGGGAAGCCAGTGGTGTTCTGGGCTCGAGGGGGGGGGGGGAAGATAACTCCATTCAGATAGAAGTGGGGGAATCCTGGGGTCCTGGTGCCTGCTGGGACTGTCACCACTGAGCCTCCATACTCTACAGGGCATTCACAAGAGACAATGCCCTATAGAGTATGGGAAGCAAGGGGCCTGGAATGGGGGAGAGCAGGGGCTGGCTTCAGTTTCTCTCTCCACATTTCTTCATTAACTCTGGAGAAGGGACAGTGGCCGAGAGATGATGAGAGGAGTAGAAAGGGAGCAGAGCTCAAATGGTGTGGGGGACGGGGAAGAGCAGGAAGGGGTAGCTGCTGTCTGACAGCCTTTAACACTAATTAACTAGAGGAAAAGGGGGCAAGGTGCCATGTGTCATCTGTAGGCATGTGAGTCATGCAGTCCCCTCCACTCTCAGTCTCAGACTTACGTGTTTGCTGCCACAGAAGCCTTTTCTTCCTCACCCTTCTCACAACCCATTCCCTGCCCACCCCCAATGTGGATTTGGGGCTGTTTCTAAGTTTTCTACCACTCTGGGCTGCTGTGGGGAGATGAGGGGGGAGGGACTCTGGAAGAAGAGCTCTGCCCTGGACTGTTAGCATCTCTGCTAAGAGCTGACAGAGGATGCATGTAAGCATATTCTTTGGGGAAAAGGCAATGATAAATCTCTCTCCATTCATCGAGTACCTCCTGGGAATCAGGCACTGCTCTCTATATGCACTGGTAACAGAGCAGTGAGCAAAGAGACAAGACTGCCTGCCTTCATGGAGCGCATACTCTTGGGTGGGCAGAGAGATGAGAAGCAAATACACAATCAAAACGTGCAGTACCCCCAGCCTCCTGGCTCCCCCCTTTCAGACACAGGAGTCTAGTGAAAGGACTGACCATCTGGTAATCCCACAGCTCTGCGTTTGAATTTGGGTCTATTATTTGCTATCTTGGTAATGCTGAGCAAATCTGTGAACCTTGCTCAGATCTTGTTCGCTCGTCTACAAGAAGAGGTTATTAGACAGAGCTGAGAGTGTCAAAGGAGATCCAGGCCCTCCGCCCACAGAGGAACACAAATCCAAGCTCCTGCTCCCTCACCTTGCTGCCCTCTTCTCCCCAAAGGAGTTACTCCATATCTTTCCCTTTTCGCTTCATTGCATGCTGCTCTTAGTTTCGTTTTCTCTCACCCAGTTTATACCAACTGATTTTTACGCAGCTTGACAACCAAACATGGTGGTGGGTGGTGCCTTGGATATGTCGCCATCAGCCAGACCCAGGGTTGGAAGGAAACAATGCATGTTTTTCTGTGTCTGGTGCCCTGGCCGCCAAAATGCAGGCCAGGAGCTTCCCGAGGCAGGAAGCGTTTTCCAGAAGCACCGAATTTCCTTCCAGCAGGCTCTTCCTGGTGCCTTTCACTGAGCAGTGGGTTTGTTCCCACCTCCTCCCAGCCCTGGGAGCCTGTGTTCACAGTGAGCTGCCTTTTTGGTGCACAGTGCGTGGAGCATGCAATAAAACATGGCCTTTTGGTTTCTTTTCTCCACGTATTGATCACTGCTCTGAATTTTCCATTCCAGCTTTGTCCTGCTATGATTTATGTTTAAAATAGAAGGCAGGCCGTTCTTCCTCAAGCGTCTCTTCCTTTCTTTTGTTGTTTTTTCATTTGTACCTACCTACTAAGAAGAGAAAAAATAGAGAAATGATCCAGGCCTGTATTTCTCAAATTGGAGGATACATATCTCTGGAGGAATCTGTGGCCGTGTGTCAGAGGGTAGTTTTTAAAATACAAATAAAGCACAGAACAGCTTTCTGGAGCATTATTTTACCCAAAAAATTCAGCAGAGGATATTTTCATGTTAAAACAACAAAGGTTTATTATGGAGTTTATTACAAAACCCACATGAAAGTAATATATTTAAGCTTGCAGAGTCACATGACCAGAAGAACCTATGCCTGGACAAGCATGTGACAAAAAATATAATTCTATATTGAAGCTAGGGTTTTGGGAAACTGTTATAGCAGCTTAGACAGAAATCTAACTTATACTAGTAAAACCTATACTTTTGGGAAAGTATCCAATAGGAAAGACACACTAATAGGAAAAAAGGAACTCAGTAAACATAGACTATATATAGAAGAGGAGATAACTATTTTAAAAAGAACCCATAGTTAACGTTCTCAGGGGTAGAAGAAAAGATACTCATGGGGGGAAAAGAACAGAATGTGGTTAATGCAATGAAACACATCCATTTCAGAACACCTGGAATAAGGAGAAGATCCTTGTGGTATCAGTGCTCATACAGAAAGCATTAGCCATCAGAATGACACCAGATTCTCAACAGTAGCACAAGAAGCTGGGAGGCACTGGAACACCATCAAAATTCTAAGAGAGAGTGATTTTCAGTTTAGAATTTTCTATCTGGCCAAATTATCAATAACACGTGCCCAATATAGGGGAATTTCAGACATGCAAAATATGGGCTATTCTTTCATTCTTCTTTTGGAAAGAAGCTATTGGAATGTGCTCCTCCACAATAAGAGAATAAACCAAGAAAGAAGGGACATGTATGAGATATAAGAGACAATTAATATGAGATAAGAGACAGTTCTGAGGTAAACTGTATCTCTCAAAAAATCCTATGTTGAAGTGGTAAATCTCATTTTGGAAGTAGAGGTATTGCAAATGTAATTGGTTGAGATGAGGTCACACTGGAGTAGGGTGGGCCCTAATCCACTGTGAGTTGTGTCCTTATGAAGAGAACACCATGGGAAGATGGAAGCTATGCTGCCACACGTTAGTAACTACCAGAAGCTACGGTGTGGCCTGGAACAGATCCTTCCCTCATACTTCCAAAGAAAGTGTAGCCCTGCCCATGCTTTGACTTTGTTACTCCTAGACCCCGAAACTTTGAGACAATAAATTTCTGTGTTTAAGTCACTTGGCTGTGGTACTTTTTTATGGCAGCCCTAAGAAACTAAGATAAAGGGAAAAAGGACTCAGCAGATAATGGGAAGGGTGGCCACAGAATGAAGGTAGGACAACAGGCCCAGTGAACAGCCTGTCCATCTGGAGTAAGAAGACAGAGGCTCCAGGAATGGTGTCTTCAGGAGGAAAACTACATTACTGTATCATGTCCTGTTTTCCCAAGTTCAAAGTAATAAAGAGAGATTTACACCTTTATTGGTGAGCTTGGGAAGTATTGAATCCAAGACCACATAAAAAGGAAGCACAGTTATAGAAAACTACTTGGCTGCCAAAACCGGTTTGGCTCAGTGGATAGAGCGTCGGTCTGCGGACTGAAAGGTCCCAGGTTCGATTCCGGTCAAGGGCATGTACCTTGGCTGCGGGCACATCCCCGGTAGGGGGTGTGCAAGAGGCAGCTGGTCGATGTTTCTCTCTCATTGGTGTTTCTAGCTCTCTATCTCTCTCCCTTCCTCTCTGTAAAATATTAATAAAAATATTTTAAAAAAAAAAAAAGAAAAGAAAACTACTTGGCTTAGTAGTAAGCAATACCTAATCAAAACAATCTACAGCCTGATATTTGACTTACCCCAAAATTGTCGTTTGACTAAACTGGGAAGAGGGAGAGAGGAAAGGGGGAGCAGCAGCCTAGCCAGTGTTGTTCAGTGGTTGAAGATCATCCCATGAACCTAGAGGTCGCTGGTTTGATTTAAAGTTAGGGCACATGCCGGGTTACGGGCTTAATCCCTGGTGGGGAAGCACAGAATGCAACAAATCAATATTTTCCCTCTCATCAATGTTTCTATCTCTCCGTCTCCTCCTCCCTTCCTCTCTGTAAAAATCAATAAAAAAATCTTTTAAAAAGAACAAAGAAAGGGGGCAGCAAATGAGAGCTAAATTCTCTTATCCTATAATAAAAATCAACAGACAATATTAAAAAAATAAAAGCAGGAAATACAGCATAAGCATATTATTTGAAGGTAAGCAGCTGAAAATAGCTAACAGAGCTTTTTTTAAAAAATGGCTGCCAGGAAGCAGGACTTGGAGATGAGAAGGATTAGGGTTGAGGTTCTGCTATTAAAAATAAAATCTTCCATTTTCTTTTTCCTTACCCAGAGCAGAGATGGAGAATACTTTTCTGTGCCTCACATATCAGTCTCAGGGTCTTTCTGACAGTTGTCATACCAGATAGCCTTCTGTTTAGTTTATTTGTTTTAGTCATTTCTCTCACATCTCAGTTATTTCCCTGTCCCTTTAATCATGTCACTCACCTTTTTCGCCTCTCACTCTACTTTCTCTTTATCCTTCCAAAAACATGGTAATCACAGAAGGCCTGCTCCACGGAGCACTGAAGAAAATTTGCTTCCTGGCTAGATGGCATTCATTTGATGCCATTCATTGAATCCGTTCGACTTCTCCTGCCATCCTAGGGTCTGTTGAAACCTACGTTCAGGTCCCTTTGAGCTCTAGCCTCACCTACAGTTATAACAAAGACCAATCTAGGGTCTGAGTAGTTCAAGTTCATTCCTGAGTTTTGTTTTATGTGCCCACATTGCACTAGCCTGTTTTCTGTGGCTTGTCCAGCGTAGTCCAATGCATTATATGTCCCATGGAGAGTTTGCATTATTAAAATTCTGTCATCTGGACTACAGATAAAGACGGGTAATCCCAAAACCATCTATTCCCTTCTGGGTATGTCTCTTTCTCTTTTGACTTGTGCCCGGATTCTGCAAAGTGGCAAACATTGGGAGGCAGATTCTGGTTTCAATTCTACAGACCCAGTCTCAGTATTGTGTGAATACAAAACTGGATTCTGGCATTTTGAATGAATTGGAGAGCCAATAGCTTAGTATTTCCTGGTTGCTGGTTTGCAGTGCAGTAAGTGGATTTGGGCTAAGCCAGCCTCTTTGTGCCAGTCTCCAAAAGTTGCAGCACATATGGGTAGCATTCATTCATTCATTCATTCATTCAACAAACATTTATTAAGTGCCCTGGTGCACAAATGTAGGAGGCACAAAACAGATGCTTGCCAAATAAAATTGTGTGACATTGAACACCAACTCACTGAGGCGATGCAGCAAAAAGAAGAGGAGCATGGTGGAAACTGGGTCCCCTGCCATCTTATGTCAGAGCTCTGGTTGTTGACCCCTGGCCTGAACCGTAGCAAGCAGGCTTGTCACTGAGCCCGTCACGTGGGGCAGAAGCAAACGCCTTGCTGAGGTCTCAGGTCGATTACATCTATTACTTCCACCTTATCTACATGGCCTGTCACTCTATCATAGAAGGAAATTAAATTGGTCCGGCTTGATTTACTCTTTACACGGCTGTGTCCGTAAGCTCCCCAGGCCTTGCCCCCTTCTGCCTGACTGCACATTGATTGCTTGATGATTTGTTCTAGCATCTTCCCTAGAAGTCAGGTTAAGCTTAGCGGGCTATAAGGAATATGGTCGTCTTTTTCTGCTTCTTTAGAGATGGGTATCATGTTTGTTCTTTGTGACAGTCCTGAGGTAACGCCCCTTCTCTGGGAAATGCTCAGAATAATTGCCGGGCCCTCCCCAGTGGTCACTGCCAATTGCCCACGTCCTTTCAATCGAGTGTCATTGAGTCCCTGTGGGTTTAGTTTCAGGCAGCTTTTTGCAAAGGACGATCTGCTCGATTTAAGGTCTACTGGCCCCAGCAGTGTCACATGGGCTGGGACTCCATGCCTAAAGACAAATCAAGAGTTAAAGACAAAGAAAGATGCAAAGGAAACCTATATTCACCAGCCATGGTGGCGCTGAAAGGAGATCAGACAAGACGTCTGCTTTGTGGTTGCTTTCTGAGAGTAACCCACACACCCGACAACGAAATGTAGCATCTTTTGGTAAAGACAGATGTAAAAATACACATTAAAACCTCTGCTGTTTTGAATCCTCCCGTTACTGCTTGCCCTCTTTGTCCACTGGGAATGGGCTTTTCTTTGTGTAATGTAAACGAAGAATATTTCTGGTAAAATTTCATAAAAGCCTGTCTGCCCTTTCTGCCCTCATCCCTTCTTAGTCCGGCCACTTCTTTGTTCTTTCCTCCCTGCTCTCCTCTCCTCTCCCCACCTCTCCTCTCCTCATAGGCTCCACTTCTCCCACTGAGAGGTCCCTGCACGCACCTCCATCTTGCTGCTCTCTCATGCTTTCTCTGATCCAGTGTTTGTCCTGAGCCTCCCGAGTTTATCATTTAAAGGACACTTGCTTCTCCTCCCCCATATTTCCTTATATATATTTTCCCTCCTTTAGGTAGTAAGAAACTTCTTATGAATTCCTTCATTTTGTAGAAATCTGCTTTTTAAAGGTTCTCTTTGAATCTTTTCTCCTTTTTTCTTCATGACCAACGTCTACTTAGGATCATAGAGTTTTGCACCCTCCAAATCTCTAATTCTTGTCCTCTAAGGAAACAAATCAAGAAAAAGCAAATATCTCCTAATGCACCATTAGAATTTGTCAATTCTTGTCCTGATTTAGTTTGCAAACATCTTAGTAGAGAAGATATTTTCCTCTCTCTCTCTCTCTCTCTCTCTCTCTCTCTCTCTCTCTCTCTCTCTCTCTCACACACACACACACCCACACACACACACACACACCATCACCCCCAAAATGCCAAGCTTGCATTTCTTTGCAGATCTCAGTTCTCCTATGAGACGCTGGCTGTGTAGTTAACTGTATGCTTCACACTCACTAAAGTAAATGGTTTAGTTATTACATCACGAAGGAACCAATAAACTCCACCCAAAGCCTAAAGCTCTTTCCAGCTTTATTTCTTTTCACTGTTCTCCCTCCACCCTAACCCTCAGACGCACAACTTTTCTGCATTTCTCCTTCCGTGTCTTCCTGCTCCTCTCCTGGGAGGAGGAGCCCTTGCAGAAGGCAGCTACGTGGGAGTCTATTCCTCACTCAGCTGAGCTTCATCAGCCACTATGCCTGTTAACAGCTCCTCCCTACGCAGCAGGCTTCTCCGCGGTGCTCCTCAATCTGCGTCTTTTGCAAAGGGAATGAAGGTAAGACTGAATTCTGTTCACCTCCTCCCACTCCCGTGTGAGTCAGTGCCTCCAGCTGGCTCAGTGGCTCTCAACTTTGGCTGTACATTAAAATCACCCGGGGAGCTTTTAAAACTTCTGCCCAGACCAATTAAATCAGAACCTCAGAGGGCAGGGACCCACACAACAAAGGTAAAAACTGCTCAGGTGACTGAAATGTGCAGCCAAGGTTGAGAGCCATGGAGATGGTTGGTCTGTATTTTCAGGCAGCCCATCTCGGGTGGGGCCGAGACCCTGTTGAGTCTTTCCCTCACCTCAGCGCATTGGCTCTGTGGCCTCATTGTGGTGGTTGTCAATCTCTCTGTGTTCATGTTACACTCTTGAACCCTGAGATTTTTGGCAGCGCACTCGAAGTGATTCAAGACTCAAAAATAACACCGACCGGCTGGCAATTAGTGCAGCACAGCTGGCCCAGGTCATTTGTGTGTCTGTAAAAGTGATTGCACACGCGATTGAGTTGCCATCTCCCACTGGTTGGAATGCCTGGGCCCCAACTGGGCTCTCTTACACTCTCAAGGCCAAGTTCTTATTTGCTCCAGTAAGCACTCCTTTCTTTGGCTCCACCTGATATCACACTATGCTTCTTGCCTATTTCTTTCAATAAGTCATACCCAGTTGCACCCCGTGGTGCTCGAGCCACTCAAGTTCCACATGAAAGGCACCAAAGAGGCAGTATTGTCACACAAAAATGCCATACACTCTGACTGCAATGAAGTGCACTCCTATGAAGAGGTTTGAAAAATGAGCTACAACAGAGTCTTTGAGATCCCTCACCTTAATCACTGCAGCCAGAATCTTCCCTTGTCTCCGGCCCAGTTCCCCCATGTAGGCAAGGTAGGCACTTACCTCCCCAGCCCCTGCCTCCTGCAGGCTCTGGGCTCTCTGCCAGGAGCTGGTCCCATCCCAGGAGGAAGCAGGCAGTGTTTTCTGTCTGAGTGGAAGCTGCCCCTCTGCAGAGCTGTCCTTGTTGCTGATGCTGCCCCCTGCCCTCTGCTGCTTTCTGACTCCTGGACTCACCTCAACTCCTGCTATCCTGGTTTCTCTTCCCACTCATCTCCCACCCTGACCACCAGCTCTGCCTCTCAGACCTCTCCTCCCTGGGCCTGCATCCAGCCTGCTCCCCTTGCACCTCACCTTAACTCTCCTGGTCTGGCTGTCTGTTCTGACTCTTTAGACCCATCTTTAGACCCACCAAGAGAAAGGGCTGTCTTCAGCCATGGTTGACACCAGAACTTTGCTTTATTCTACCATCTGACCAGTGAGCTAGTCATGCTGGTCCCTGTGACCTAGAATCCATGCTCTACCTTTTCCTCTGATGGTTCCCTTTGCTCCCTTCTCCTGGCCTTGTTTCTTCTTTGTTACCAATTGTTGGGGTTCTCCGTTCCGTTTGACCCAATATGTGATGGGGACTCTGATCCCAGTGGCAGTATCAAGAGAGACCCTCTGTCCTCTGTCTCCTGCTTCCTCCTCAGATACACCTGAGCCAGAAAGATGAAGGGGCCAACCAAAAAGAGTGATGAGCTCAGGCACCAGGATAGGCTGTGCCCTTTTCTCCTGAAACCATTTATGAGGTAATCCACTTAGAGACCCCAAGACAAGGGGAATCCAACCATCTCACAAGAACGGGACCTGGTCATGGGTCCATGTCATTGACCAAGAGACAACCATTTATTTACCTCTGTGGTTTCTGCAGTCCCCCAAAGCAAAAAGAACAAACATGTGTTCCCCTGGGATGTAACAGGAACCCATGGGGAAGCTAGTCCCTGATAGTACACTTGGTTCCTCCTTTTGCAAGGTTTGGTGCCCTATCAGAGTATGTGGGCCAAAACAGCTTAACTTTGAGGAGATAAGAACAGTAGCTGTGTCCTGCATAACAGCCCTTCCCATCTTAGCTTCCACTTCTCCCTCAGGCTAAATACTTGCAGGTTCATGTGGAAAGAGTGAATGAGGCCAACCCAAGCCTCACAGAGTGTTGGCACTGGAAGGATCCTCTGGACCATCTTGTTCCAAGATGGTGCTCTGAGGGCCAGCTCCACCAGCTGGTGGGCTGTACCTGTACAGGTCCCCAGGCTGCTGTGTGGACTGGTCATAGAGAGTGTAATAACCAGTGATCAATGTCTGCCATAGGTGCACAAATGGAATTATGTGCTGTGTTTTCACTCACTCTGACCTGCTCCAACAATCTCACTTCCAGAGAAATAAGGGGCCTGTCTGAAGTCACAAAACTAGTTCACAGAAGCAGGAATTGAACAGAAATTGCTGGCTTCTGGTCCACTGCTTTTAGCAGGTACTTTCCAAGTGTGCCATGAGATCAATGCCTATATTTCCAGTAGACACTTCTCATGTGAACTGGGAATGCCTATGAAGCCCAGTTATGTTGATGACTCTGGGTTCTCTATGGAGATGTTCTCAGCAAAGCCAGCCATCTTGGTGTCTCTCTCCCTTTCTTACTCTTTTTCTACCTTTCATCTGAGTTTTTTTCTGACTCAAAAAAAGAACTTGTATTATATTTATGATAGAATGTTATTCAGCCGTAAAAAAAAATGAGGCCGAAACCAGTTTGGCTCAGCGGATAGAGCGTCAGCCTGAGGACTGAAAGGTCCTAGGTTCAATTCTGGTCAAGGGTATGTACCTTGGTTGTGGGCACATCCCCAGTAGGGGGTGTTCAAGAGGCAGCTGATCAATGATTCTTTCTCATGGATGTTTCTTACTCTCTATCCCTCTCTCTTCCTCTCTGTAAAAAATCAATAAAATATATATTTTTTAAAATGAGGAAATCCTACCATTTACAACAAAATGGATGGACCTTGAAGGCATTATGCTAACTGAAATTGGTCAGAGAAAGACAGATACTGTATGATATCACTTATATGTGGAATATTACACACAAAAAAAACCCCCAAAAAACCAACATCATAGAGAGATCAGTTTTATGGTTACCAGAAGTGATAAGGCAGGGGGAGAGGGGAAGAGGAGTTGGAGAGAGGGGAGGAGAGAGCAGAAATTGGAGGAAGATGGTAAAAAGGTATAATCTTACAGTTATAAGTACTAGGGATATAACATACAGCATGATAACTACAACTAACACTGCTATAGGAAAATCATTAAAAGAGTAAATCCTATGAGT
The DNA here is from genome assembly GCA_963924515.1 of Vespertilio murinus. NCBI lineage: Eukaryota > Metazoa > Chordata > Mammalia > Chiroptera > Vespertilionidae > Vespertilio > Vespertilio murinus. The sequence goes on from OZ004709.1 coordinate 50,736,063, forward strand.
TCTCATAAGCAGAATTTTTTCCTTTTTTCTTTTTTAATTGTATCTATATGAGAAGATAGATGTTAACAGAACCTATTATGTTAATCATTTGTACTATGTATGTAAATCAAATCATCATGCTCTACACCTTAAACTTATACAGTGATATGCATATACAGGATGTTCTAAAAATGTATACATACTTCAATGGCTGATAGCTCTGCAGAGATTTATTTTCATAAACACTGCTTTATAATTATTCAAAATGTATGTATACATTTTGGGGGATTCTGTGTGTGTGTGTGTGTGTGTGTGTGTGTGTGTAAGTTATTTCTCAATAAAACTAGGGGGAAAGCACATTTTCAACCAAACTACCACACTTTGCACAAAGTCTCTCCTGAAACTTCCCAACTTGTGCTTATAGCCTAACTTCTGGGTAAAATTTCGCCCTTCCTAAAAAAGGGGGACAAGCCAAGCTTGTCAAACCCTCTAGACTTTAAGTTCCCTGTCGGACCTCTGTCAGCCAGGGGGAATGAGAAGTTGGAAGGACTCCCTGAGCTCAGACCCATTAAAAGTGCTTCCGTAGGCACTAATGGCGTTGTGTGCTAAGGAGAAAGCTCAGATGAATGTCTCAAGCTTCCATCTGTAATCCTAGAAAAGTGGTCTGATTAGGAGCCCAGTTACATATGACAGAAAGCGCCAAGCCCTCTAAAGCCCAGACCAGGCTGTTCCTTCCCCTTTAGTGCACCTCCATGGGTACACTCTGGACAATCCACTATAAGCCTAAAATGGTATATGTTGAGGGTGATTAGGCACTAAATGTTCACGGGACAGACACCTAAGTGGCTCTAGCCATCATAGGATTAGGATGCTTGCAGAAAACTGCCATGTCGGGCCCACTTCTTGCTATAGCCTCTCTGATGGGTTGACGCTGGAGAAGAAGTCAGTTCATTCTGACTCTTCCTGTCATGATAGTCCTCCAGGTCTTGGCAAGGTCCTTACATTCCTTTGAGGTCAGGGCAACAACAATAGGACAGCATGGGACTTCCTGGGACATATTTGCCAAGAGAATGGCACTCCAGGGATGGAAATTCCTGTATCATGGCAGGTGAAGAGTGAGGGGAAAAGTGGGCTGGCTCCTAGAGGTAGCATGGCTCATGGACCATGGCCTAGCAGAAAGAACACGCCTGAAAAACTGGTTCCGGGTCACCATTTCTAACTGGTCCTCAGTTTGCAGAATCCAAGTTTTCTCATTGTACATTTCTGATATGTCAACTAAGATAATTGGCATGAAAATACTTTGTAATCAGTGAACACTTGTCCAGGTACAAGGCAGTGTCACTCTCCCCCAGCATCCCCTAACCCCAGCGTGCTGAGCTGCCCGAATGCCAGCCCCTTGCAAGGTAGCCCCCTGGCTAGAAAGGAGGGCAACATTCCTCTGTCCTGTTTGCACCTAGAAAGTACTGATAGCAAACCCTTGTTAAAAATCCTTACATCATCAGGATCAACTCTGATAGTTTGAAAATCAAATATTAACCTCAATTTGTTAAATTTCTAGAGTAACAAATTCTCCCGTGTTTTAGGTAGATGGTTTGCGTGAATTCATTTTTTAAGGAATGCTAGATTTTTAAGCGTCCTTTCCGCATTCCACCTGCTCCCCCTACTTTTGGAAGATATCCACCCAGTCTGCTAGTCACATGTGTCTCTCTGCTATTCAATTTGCCGTGGAACCCTGCCTGTCACGGGAGGTCTCGGGGCAGGTTGATGAGAGCTGACAGCTCCCCTGCTGGATGCTGCCTTGGGATTCCCAGGACACTCCTGCCACAGCTTCTGACCTGATCGGTGCAGACCCAGGGGCCTTGGGGGCGGTGCTTTCTTTGTTCCTCCGAGGTGCTCTCCTGCTTTTGTTCTGTTTGTCCACGTCCATTTCGACTGGTCCAGGTCACTGCATCCCCAATGACATCCTCAGAGAAGCAGGGATATGGAATAAGTGTTTTGTCCCACACCCAGAGTAACAGTAAAGGAAGAGGACAGATGCTTTCTACACCAGCGGTAGGGACATTTTGGCTTCTTTTCTCTGGGCCAACTCAAAGGAAAATCAAACTCCAAATCCCAACCGTTCATCCCTATTCCCATGTGTTTGCCCCAGCGAGCCTGGGACAAAGGCTTTTGGGGGAAACTAGAATCCTGACACATAAAAAAGTTTATTTCAAGGCCATATGGTTAGTAAGTAGCCTGTCTGGGATCCAGGAGCAATGAAAGGAAGAGCAGGGACTATTTAGCATTGGAACCAAGCAAAATACAGGGCCAGTGTGCATGGCAAGGGGGAGACCTGCTTAAGAAACAGTATCTTGAAGATTATTCCATATCAATACATGCAGATTTCTTCAGCTGGATATTCCATTTCTGGGTGTGTCGCAATTTATTTTTTTTAGCAATTAACATAGAAACTACCATAGTGTAATACCTGGCTATAATTTGCTGTGTGTGTATACATGTGTGTCTGAATAGTCAGCAATTAAATAATCTTTATCTCTGTATAGGTATATGTATATATTTGTGTGGGGCTATTTATTCATATAATTAAGCTCACATAGGCAGTAAATACGCTCTTATTTGTTCGATGGTGTTCTTTTAGTTTTTAAAAATGAATCCCCTGTTCTTTTTAGAGTCTCAGATTAAAAATGTGTCCAAATTTCAAATATTCTTTTAATCAATTGCTTTAATATAAAATTTCAGTGCATCTTTAGAGTTACTTCTACATATATAGACGCACACACACAGATACAGACACACATGCACACACAGACATGCCCCCTCTACAGACACACACAGAGACACATGCACCCATATACACACACATAGACAAACACACATGGACACACAGATGCAACACATAGAGTCACACACAGACAGACATAGGCACACACAAATGCTAACTCACAGACAGACAGAAACATACAAATATAGACACATACATACACAGGCACTCACATATGTACACACATGCATACATGCATACATACACAGACACACATGCACATGCTCACTGAGGTTGGCATTTTATTTTTGGGCTTCCATGTTTATCCAGTTCCTATCTCTCACTATCCCTGTAGAATAAGAGTATCACCAATTTTTTTAGTGGGAGGTAGTGGTCATATTGTATTTTCTATATTTGTGCACAGTTATTTTAAACATAGTGTTCTAGTTTTTTGGGGTGGAGGGGTTGAATCCCATTTGAACATGCTAAGTTGAAGATGTCTATTAGAGAGCCAAGATGAGATGTCAAGCATATATCTTTCACCCGTAAGTCCAAAGTGGGACTCCTAGTTCTATCTCACACTCCTTATTATGTTGGGCCCCTACTCTGAGAAATACACCTTTGATCAAAATTCCTCTTTAATATGGCATCCACGATTAAACATAGATTCCAGATGACGGCTGACCCACCAGAAGGACCGTTGCTTGTTGTATAATTCTTAGAGACTGCAGAGATTACTGGTGCCCAGCTCTTAGCCCCCCAAGCCTTGCCATTTTAGTGCATGCCAACCTGACCTCTTATCACCAGCACTTGGAGATCTTTCCCAAGGACTCTCTCAGACCCCAGAGCACACTGGAATTGTGCCCAGTCATGAGTGCCAATGAATGAACACACCCCAGCGGAGTTAGGATGACAGTGCCACAGCTCTCACCGCTCAGTGGGGTGACCCTGAGATGCATGTTTTCCGCCCTTCTTGGTCCCCAGCAGCATCAATCTCCTGCCATCCACAGGGCCACAGGCTTGTCTTCACCTTCATTGGCTCCCCCATCCTTGCAAGAAGAGGTGTTGTGGGGTCATGCCCCACATTAATAATTGTACTGGAATCCTTATCTTGGATCATGCTTCTGGGCGGGGCGGGGGGGGGGGGAGGGTCGTCCAAACTAAGACAGAGCCTACTACTGCATCAGCCTCCTTAGCAGTCACATTGTGCTGTTGGTTTATCCTGATTTTCCAGTAAGATGAACTTCCAACCTTTTTTCTTTTATGTCAGCTGCTGCCAAACCATAGTTACCTAATACCATGCCTTTGCTATTGACATTTTTAATCTAAAGTCAGACTTTCATTCATTTCGGTTATCCTCATGGCTTATTTCCATATACCTACCTAAAAGAATAACTTTGAATATTGATTTGTTCTTTTGCTGTAATGTTAACTATCCCTCCCAGACATGAGTCATATTTGCAAATCTGATAAACATGAACATGTCTTTTGTGCCTTCATTCACTTCCTGTAGAAAAATGTTGAACAAGGTAGGGTTAGGAACAGAATCCTAAATGAAATGCCTCCATTAAATCAATAATCAAGATAACCAAGATATTTTTTGTAAGAATCCTTATTCATAGTAGCTCAACCTAAGTGCATGAGTTGAACCCATAATTTACAAATTTTGCCGGTAAGAATGTCAGGCAAGATCAGATCATTTGCTTCGTTAGAATTAAGATAACCCTCAAAAACGTCATTCTTGTGATACACAAGCAAATGTGCCTGTCAGAAAGGAAAGGTGGTTGGTTTGGCTTGCTATTCACAAATCGTGTGAACCATCGAGAACATCTGGATTCACTTCTAACAGCCCCCACTCTTCCTTTTAATAATCCTTTCTGGAATTTTACCGGGGAGCTATTTTACCACATCAGGGGGGAGGGGGATTCACATGAAAGGTTTCTAGAATCTACCCTTTCTTTTTATCTGAAACTAAGGACTTTTCCCAATGCCTATTATCATATCCTCATTCCCTAATTCCTTAACAGAAAGTAATATCAAGGTCATAGCGGCAAGTTCTTTTTGGAGTCTGGAAAGCAACTTCTCTGGAGACATCAACCCATTTCAGCTGGTTTCTGCTCCCAGGTCCTTCACTATCTCCTGATGCTAAACTCCCTGCTCCCCCGCTAGTAAACTGTTCTTGCTGGAGAAATCTGGATGGGCCCCATGGCCCTATAACCCCTCATCAACCTTCTCAAACCCAGACCTTTCTTTCCTTTTTAGAGTTCTTACACCAAACACATGGTTTAGAGATTCTGATATTCTGTGCAGCCCTTGGGGAGCCCAGGCTCCTTGGACTCGGCCTGCACCCCACCCTACCGTGCCCCAGGACTTCCCAACACCTGAGCAGTCCGCAGGGTTTTGCTTTTGATTTAGCCTCTCCTTCCCTTTTTGTTTTCACAGGATTATTCAAAGTCTATAATCCAATTCATCTGTACCCTCTCCTATTCCTTTTGCAACGTTTTACCTCGGGATCATACCCATTTTTCCTCTAACGTACTTGGGAGAGGCAGGCATCTCCTCTTGCCTTTGCTCTCACGCACCCACCACCAGCTTTTCTTGGGGGAATCTTCCTTAGTTCTGCTAGACCTAGGAGAAGGTTTCGGCTGCTTCTGTAGACTGCAGTCACCCTGCGGACAGGGGTGGCCCATTCCAGTTTGTACCCAGCACAGTGCCTGGTTCTTCTAACCCAATCTCCCCATGTTTGTGGGATGACGTTGAATAACCGGATGCCTTCCTTCTTGCTCTAAGGGTTGAGTTACTTGCAGCAAGCCTATGACTCATGGGGTGAGGGGTAGGGCTGAGGATGCCACTGGGTGCTGGGGAGCGAGAATCTGATTTCCTGGCACAAGTTCCCTCACTTCCAAGCAGCCCAGCCCTCCTCCTCAGGAAGCCTCGGGAATCAAGCTGGCAAGGATGTCTGCATCAGATGGCTTTCTGCTGAGTAGCTCAGGAGGAGAGGAAGCCTGCCTCCAACCTTCAGAGCATCCGCAGCCCAGGGAGCCGCTGCTCCACAGCTGCCCCTCTGCTGGATGGGGCTCTGACAGACTCGTGCTGCAGACAGCTCAGCGGGAACTGGACTGTGGAGGAAGAAGGGGGAAGGCAGAGGGCTGGGGAAAGAGGCACTGGGGGGAGGAGGGGAGAGAGAGGAAAGGAGCAGGGAGGGAGGAGGAGCCAGTCAAGACTCCCGACTCTACCCCCAATCCCTGTGCAAAGTCATTATCAAAATTGATTTTAATAAGTGAAAGATTTACCTGGGTCGAACATTGTTTTTAACTGGCGGCAATTAATTAATTAACCATCACTAGCCTGGACATCATAATGGGATGATATTTTGATGCTAACACATTATTGAAAAGGACAAGGCAAGCCATGTCCCCCTCCCCCAAATAATCAATTAGCCCTAAATGGAGACCCAGAGCACAGCCTAGGCTCACGGGCACCTTAATAGCTTCCTTCCCCAGACCCCAAGTACCTGCTTCAGGATTCTGTGCCCTGGCAAGCAGTTTGAGGCAAGCTGGTCAAGACTAAATCAGTATTTTAAAAAATTACAATAGTTAAGTTTAAGAAATCTCTGAAACATGGTCTTCATAATTAATAAATGAAAAATGTTCCTGCAGCTAATCAATAAAGTTGTTAGAGAGAATTGATCAGAAGGGGAGCTCTTTTTGTGGGTACAATTTTTCACCTATTCAGAACAAAAGACTCCCTAGAGTGCTATCAACATGATAGACACTTAAGAGTCTGACCCAAAAGGAAAAAAAAATAGCAAGGCGATTAATTAAAATCTCCAGGAGTGATATCTGCTTCCATCCTGTGGACAGAGAGCGGGGTCAGGTGTGGAGGGGGCTAATGTGGAGCTTCGGGAGGTTAGGGAAGCTGAGGGGCCCAGGGACAGCCTGCACCCTGCGACTGGGTCCTGGCCGTGCTGGAGGAGAAATACAGGAGTGGCCTGTGACGACCTGTGTCATCCAAGTTCATGGAGCATGGTAGGTAGCCTCATTGTCACAGGTGTGGTGCATAAAATGAACAAAAATATGCCAGAACGGAACAGCACATTGCAAAGGTATTCATCATGTTCCGGAGCAAGAACCCTGACTGTGTTACTGGATCCCAAACTGGACGGCTCCCTAGAATTACTCGCACAGACCCTAGAACCGGTGCACATCTACTAAATCAGAACCTGTGACTTTGGAGCCTGGGAATCTGGGTTTTAAAATGTGCCATAGGAATTTGACCCTGGTTCACATCAGGCTGATGTTACCATTGGTTTTGTCCATTTCTCTGTGTCCAGGTATAAATCCAGGCCCTGACCAGTAGATAGTGTCCCCTTCCTTTACCTGGTGTTGGACAAGCCATATTACAAAATATTTATTGAACACTTATTGTGTGCCAGGCATTGTACTGAGCACCAAGAGTTCATTTAGTCGATTAATCCTATAAGAGAGGCAACATGATTATTACCATTTTGCAGATGAGTAAACTGAGACCTAGAGAGGGGATATAAGTGACTAAAATTCACACACCTTGTAAGAGTCCTCCAGGTCTGAAGTTAAGCTTTTCTGATTCAAGGGCTTGTGTTCTCACCACTAGGACACACTGCTCCAAGTAAGTGTTGGGCAGCTGGGTAGACACAGGGCTGGCAGCTCTGAATATGCAAAATTTGAATGAAAGAATTCAGATCCATGAAGCTGTACCACATGGATTAAATGGATTACAGTAATATTTTTGTCTCTCTTTTGGATTACCAACTACCAGTTTCATTCAAGCTAAAATATTAATGAAGGTGGGAGAGAAGTAAGATCAGAAGGACAGCTGTAAGTTTCCCAAAGCATTTTTGGCCAGTAAACTTGCTTTCATTAGAGTAACTATAATATAATTAATTGATGATTATACATTATTCTTGGACAACTGGGGCATGTGTTAAAAATGCAGGAACTCAGAGCCACACTAGATCTACTGAAATAGTCAGGCCATTTGCATTTTTAACAAGGTACCCATGTTGTTCTGCTATCTGGATAAGTGTGAGAATCACTGATGTAGCTCTTTACCCATTAGCCCCATATCCCATTCCCAAAGAGATGTTGGTTGATGGAGAAATAGGAATTATTAAACGGGAGTATTCTAGTCATTAACTGCTGTGTAACAATCAGCCCCAAACTTAGTGGCTTTAAAACCACTAAATGTCTAAAAACAAACATGTATGTAGCCCACCAACCTGCAATTTGAGCAGAGCTTAGCAGGAAAGGCCCATTTCTGTTCCATGTGGCACCAATTGTGGCTGGAGTGGGGCTGAAGGATCCACTTTTGGGTTGGCCAACTCACAAGGCTGATGGATTGGTACTGGCTGATGGATTGGGACCTCAACTGGGGCTGAGCCAGGGACCTTGGTTCCTCTCCATGTAGGCCTCACCACAGGCTGCTTGGACTTCCTCACAGCATGGTGGCTGGATTCCAAGAATGTGAGTTCCAAGTGACAGAAGGAGAAGCCGCCAGTTTTTTGAAGTCCTGGGTTAGAAAACTGCTACAGCCCCAATTCTACCATCATCTATGGGTCAGTCAATCACAGAGCCCAGATTCAAGGAGAAGGAATGTAGACTCCCTCTTAATGGGAGAATTGTTGAAGAATTTGGAGGCTGTGTTTTTTTATTGAATTTATTGGGGTGACTTTGGTTAATAAAATCATATAGATTTCAGGGCTATAATTCTATAATATGTTATCTACATATTGCATTGTGTGTGTATTACCTCAAGTCAGATCTCCTTCCATCACATTTATCTCCCTCTTACCCTCTTCTACCTCCTCCCAATCCTCTTTCCCACTTGTAATCACTATACTGTTGTCTGTGTCTATGAGGTGTTTTTTGTTTTGCCTAATCCCTTCACTTTTTTCACCCAGCCCCCAGCCTCCTCTCCCATGACAGCTGTCAGTCTGTTCTTTGTATCTATAAGCCTGTTTCTATTTTTGTTTGTTAGTTTATTTTGTTCATTAGATTTCACATATAAGTTGAATCATATGGTACTTGTCTTTCCCTGGCTGGCTTAAGCCACAAGTCAAGATGCCTGCCTTGATCCCTCCTTTGCAATTAGTTTTGTCACATTGGAGGATTCCCTTTACCTTCCCAGTCTTAGGTTCATGGCATAAAAGATGAAGAGGTTGAGTGATATCGCTAAGGACCTCTGAGTTTACATCTCCACATTAGCATTAGGAGAGGTAGAGCATGTGGGTGCAAGGAAAGTCCTCTGTAAGGCTTGCCTTTGTTCTTCAATGGTTAGTACTGCATTAAGATTCTGTCACACTATCTGAAATCCATGTCCTTGTGGGGTTTATTTAGCTTGGCTGCAGTTTTAGGTCAATTTCAGAAATCCCTCTGAGTTTCTCAGGGAGCTAAGGAGGTTAACAGTTATTGGGATACAAGGCTAGTTACACTGCCATCCCCCCACCCTCAGGCCTGCCCACCATGAGGACACATCACATAATAAGTTGCTCAGAATGCAAAGACCTTTTTATTCCCCCAGAAGAATTTGGGGGTGAGGGAGACTAGCCGCTTTGGTGTGACTGTCGTTTCTTCTCCACGATTTGCTCAAGAGTGCACAAAAACCCCCATGTTAAGGAAGGATGAGGAAGAAGGGTTGGAGGGACTTGGCCAGTACATCTTGTTTCCTCATTCCAGAAGATGAGAAAGATGCTGCTACCTCTGCCTCACAGGACTAAAGGGGTCAGGGAGACCAGAGAGGTTACTCCATCATGCCACACACACACACAGGATGAGGGACTCTCGCCACAACCTCATGTAGGTGTGTGAAGTGATGTGTGAGAATGAAGCACCTCCTATAGCACGAAGAACAAGTAGATCAACTTGGAAATGGGCTCCCCAAATCCACATGACTAGTTCTATGCATACGTATGATAAAAACATCATCGTTTTCATGTCTTAATGGATGTTTGCAGTGCACCTCTTCAGAGAGTGGTGAACAGGGCAGACATGAAGGGAAAGCAGTGGAGAAGTGTTGACCTTGTTTATTGAGGTATTTCTGAGTTCACTGGAGGAATTACAAACCAAGGAGAAGTCAGTCAGACATCTCAGAAAGAAGGCATTGACCCAATCAACTTGGTTTTTAGTATTTCTCTTCACTTCTCACTTGAACATATGATTGTATCATTTGCAAGCTCAACTTGCTTTATGTGCTAGATATATTCCAAAGAAGCTTTAAGTAGAAATATTTTTTCCGAATAGACTTAATTTTATGTATTTCTTGTTTGTTTAAAGTATTACACATAGTAGTACATATATCTTCTTTTTCTACTCCATTGACTTTCACCCAGCCTCCCCTACCCCCTGTCACATGCCCACATCCTACCCCACTACCCCCAGTCACTTGTATCCGTTGGTTGTGCTTATATGCATGCATACAAGTTCTTCAGTTGATCTCTTTCTCCTCCTCCCCAACACTCCCTAGCCTTCCCGCTGTAATTTGACCACCTGTTCGATGCTTTACTGCTTCTGTATCTATCTTTTTTATCATCAGGTTATAGTGCTCTTTATTTTCCATAAAGGAGCGAGATCATGTGGTATTTTTCTTTCATTGCCTGCCTTATTTCACTTAGCATAATGCTCTCCAGTTCCATCCATGCTGCTGCAAATGGTAAGAATTCCTTCTTTTTAATAGCAGCCTAGTATTCCATTATGTAGATGTACCATCGTTTTCTAATCCATTTATCTGCTGATGGGCATTTAGACTGTTTCCAAATCTTAGCTATGGTGAATTGTGCTGCTATGAACATAGGGGTGCATATATCCTTTCTGATAGGTGTTTCTAGTTTCTTTGGATATATTCATAGAAGTGGGATTACTGGGTCAAATGGGAGTTCTATTTTTAGGTTGTTTTTTTTTTTAGAAAACTTCATGCTGTTATCCACAGTAAATGCACCAGTCTGCATTCCCACCAGCAATGCACAAGGGTTCGTTTTTCTTCACATCCTTGCCAGCACTTGTTGTTTGTTGATTTGTTGATGATAGCCATTCTGACAGGTATGAATTGGTACTGAATTGTAGTTTTAATTTGCATCTCTCGGATAATTAGTAACTTTGAGCATGTTTTCATATGTCTCTTGGCCTTCCTTCTATCTTCATTCAAAAAGATTCTATTTAGGCCTCTGCCCATAAAATGCCAATCACATGCCTTCCCCAGTCATGATAACCAGAATGTCTTTAGACATTGTCAAATATCCCACGGGGAGCAAAATCATCCCCAGTTAAGAACCATTGGCTTATGTTAAAATCTTAGGTGCTCTCATGACAGATAACCATTCTGGTGACCCAGCAATTCTGGGTACATATTCTAAGAAGCCTCATAGGGCAACATGTGCAAGAATGCTCAGCATAGTGCTGCGCATGGTAACTGGTACACATTCTAGGTGCCCATCACTGCGGGGGAATTAGTAAGGGAAGCATGGTTTAAAGTGGACTTTTGCCCTACAAATTCCTTATCTTCAGACCCAACAGGCCTCTCCAATATTAACCATGATCCTAGGCCAAGACTTCACAATGCCTCAGGCTTCACTTTGGCATCTTGAAGTATAAGTTCCTCAGTCACTTTCATTCAGACTCTTCCATTGTTCGCAAGCTCCTTCTGAGGGAAGAGGCGGTGTTCAATCCATCTCTGTTTGCCTCCAGAACTTGCTGGATGCTTTGTACTCAAGCATCATTCAATACATGTTACATTTATTAAATATGTAATATTATTACCTGGAATTTATTTGTTAACTCTACATAAGATGTATTGAGATTGCTTGAGATAAAAATAAATGTTTGATTCTTTAGAAACTAATCTATTTTTAGGAAGTAAATATAATTTAACTCAGTTGCCCTGTATAAATAGGAAATCTGATTATTCTTTGATCTTACTTTTCCTTTTCAAAATTTAATTCACGAAGAGATGACCAATTATGGACGACCCCACAGCTTAATAACATATCTGTTAATGTTCTAGGGGGGAAAAAAACTCAGTGAATTAAATTAAGTATTAATGGGATTTGAATTGATTTGAGCAACTGAAACAAATACCTATCATACCCTGATGTGATCTAGTTATACCTATTTTTATTGCTAAGACTGACTTTGAGTTTGGAAATAACAAGACACCCTGTCCTTGCATATTTAGGCTCCATTTTCCTTGAGTCGTGTAGTGGTTCTGGTTGCTTTGTGGAGTGTAAATAGGAATAGACACAATAGCCAAAGTATTAGGTAGGGTTGGTCCCTCTAATTCATTCACTTATTCATTCCTTCTTCTGCTCACCCACTGGAAAGCATCCATGGAGCATCCACTGTGTCAGGCATTGTTCTAGGTCTGAGGGAGTTAGAGACAAACTAGAACAGTGCCCTGTCCTCAGGAGCTGCCAGAAGGGTAACGCAGGGTCATGGGTGGTGAGCTAATGACTGATCCTTCTGCCCCTTCCTTCCTTAACGCAACAACTCCGCACCCCTCCACCTTTCGGAGTCAGTCAGTGGGAAACTGCAGGGTGATGGGCAGCAGTGAGTGGAATAACTGTGAGTGTGACTTAGTGTTCTTGAGTCCTCCTTTGTCCCAGGTGCTTTTCTGAGACCTTGACTCATTTAATTCTCACCAAAAAACTTTCTGAGTAGGAGGTATTATCCCCACTTCACAAACAGGGAAATTGAGGCCCAAGCTTGTGATACCCTAAGTGTGAAAAAAAACAACTTCTGTCGGGAGGCCCAACTGTGGGCTTCTGACTGGCACCTGACTCGTTCATTTTTGTGCTCACGGCACCTAACACCATGCAGCAGGTGATCATTAATCCCCACTGGATGACTCTGTCCCACGAGATCTCTTAATGGTGGGCTTTTAGAGAGAGGAGATCTGCCCTCCATAGCAGGAGTGCAAAGATTTCAAACAGCACAGCAAATGGACCAAGTATAATGCTAATAAACTCATCTCAAGGTCACCGTGTACCAGGCACGGTTCTAAGTGCTTTCTTTACATGTATTCGTTTATTCTTTACAATAATCCAGGGAGGTAGGTACCATACTCTCTACTCTATAGGTGAGGAAACTGAGGTACAGAGTGGTGAGGTGACTTGTCCAAGGCCACACAGCTAGAAGGTGCAGAGGTAGAAAGGGACCCTAGGCTGTCTGACCTTTAACCCACACACTGTCTGTCTGGTGGGACCCCAGAATACAAGTTCTGAACACACAAGGTAACCCCAGCAGAGAGGCAAGGAGCTGACCTCATAAATGATTGATCTTGGCATTTGGGCAGGGAGCACCAGAGACCCTGCACAGTGATGCAGCTTGGGGAGCCATACAACCCATGGGGCTGAGGAGTGGGGGGAGTGGGGCTGCTGCAGGAGGAGCAGAAAATCAGGGGTCCCCACAGTAGACAGGAAGCACAGCGTCACTTTAGCCAGACCTTTCCACTGAGAACTGCAAATATTACCCTCATCGGGCCCCACTGTTACTAGCTTTTGAAACATAGATCTGTAAAGTACAGAAAATGGGATTTCTGGGGGGATAGCATGGGGGGGGGGAGCAGGGAACCAAAGGTCATGCTTCCCATTTCTTAGTTTCCAGCTCTACTCAACCCAGAGGGTGCCCTGTGGCCTCCTGGAGTCAAGGCCAGGCCTCCAAAGCAGCCCACCTCCTGTCAGCGACAGCTGGGTGGACTGGAAGGAACTGGCTTAATAAATGTTTTTACTTTGGCATTTGGAGGAGGGCAAACCCTGCCAGGCCTCAGGGCCCTCCACAGTGCAGTGGGGCCCGCTGATGCGTCCCTGCCCTTTCCAAGGTGTTCTCATGACAGCTGCTACGTGGGGCCTCGGGCTGAAGCAACTGCTGCGCAAGGTGGTGACCTTCTAAATCCGGAGCAGTTAATGAACCTGGCCGGCCGGGAACCCCGGAGGCTGCACCATCCGTGGTGGCTTCTGCCAAATTCCTCTTGTTACTTTTGATTCCCTTCTTCCTCCTCCTCCTCCTCCTTCCCATTGTGCCTGACATTTCTAAGGCCAGGTTTTGTTACAAGCAATTAGCCTGTGTCAGGAATCTGGGGAGATGAGCTGCGTGCCAAGACACAGGCCGAGGTAGGAAGCGCCTAAGTGAGAAGGGCTTCCTGCAGGCTGGCTGCCCGGGGGCCTGGCGGTGGTGCACAGGCCGCTGGCAGTGGGACATGAAGCTCCTCGGTGAGCGGAGGCTACGGAAATGGCCCTGTGCAGCCCAATGGGAGTCTGCACACCGCTCCTGAGCCTCTGCCTGCTTCTGATCTAGTAATTCACCCTCCCCACACGAGCTTCCCTGGATGTGCTCAGAGGCCAGAGTTCATGACCTTCTTCAATCTTTGAAAAAGGAAGTCATGTATATCTACAAAAAGCTATACGGACTAACCAAATCTCTCTCTCTCTCCCTCTCCCTCTCCCTCTCCCTCTTCCTCTCCCTCTTTCTCTCTCTCTCTACGGATTAACCAAATCTCTCTCCCTCTCCCTCTCCCTCTCCCTCTCCCTCTCCCTCTCCCTCTCCCTCTCCCTCTCCCTCTCCCTCTCCCTCTCCCTCTCCCTCTCCCTCTCCCTCTCCCTCTCTCTCTCTCTCTCTCTCTCTCTCTCTCTCTCTCTCTCTCTCTCTCTCACACACACACACACACACACACACATACTCTATATATATTTGTGTGTGTGTGTGTGTGTGTGTGTGTGTGTGTGTGTGTGTTGCCTGGAATTATTTATCCACTCAGTGTGGTTGTCTAGACACTCAGTTATCAATTTTGTGTGCTGACTAAGAAAAACTAGAAACAAAATACTCTTGAATCAATGCATTTTGTGGGGTAGACAGCATCTCTCACCTGGCGAGCTCTGTGGGAGCCGTAGGGAGGAGAAACAGGTGAAGAGGCACTGGCTAGTCAGCCCTGACTTCCCACCGCAACCTCCGTGCCTCCTCGCCCCACCATAGGCCTCGTCCGCAGGTGTCCCAGAGGATGTCCCACCATTCAAGCCCAGACAGTGACTCTAAAACCCAACCATTGAAATCTTGGGTTTCAAACTCAACCATTGGTTTCAACACTCTCATTTCTTCTGTTTTGGAACAGTGAGACAACTTAAGAAGTCAGCGTGTGCTCCTGAGAGTCAGGGGCTCACCTAACCATCCAGGCCACATCCAGGAAGACTTCAGTGGTGACTCCTGAAATGGTTTCCATCATTGGTGTGGTGATGGGTGGACGTCTCAGGAAGATGAGGAAACTGAGGCCCAGGGCGGCAGGTGAGCTGCCTAAGGTGGCACAAGGATTGGGTGACGCCATGACCAGAGCTCAGGTCTCAACCCCTTCCAGGGCTCCTCCCACTTGGAGAATGGCAGTGGCTCCTGCCATTTGCTTTCACTCCATGTTCCATGAAGACAATGCCAAGAGAGTCAGCAATAACAGCAAGACCTGACACCCAGAAATTAGTCAGCATTAGTCCCAAAGCAGTAGCGCTCTTGTGAACCTACTTTGCCCTGCTGCTAACTTCACAGACCACAGGAAGCTGCCTGGCTTCAAGGCAGGGGAGTAGGGTCAAGATGCAGAGGGTGGGGGGACAAAGAAGAGGGGACAAGCAAGAGAAACTCTTGGTGGAAGCTGGAGGTGGACAGATATAAGCAGCAACTGGACCTCATAGTGTTAGGATGTTTTTCCTCTCCAGCTGGATGGGGTCGGGGTGTGGGCGTCAACTCTCCTGCCTTGCCTTGGGAAGACTGTGAATGTGGCCTGAGAGTTGGGTTAACTGACCCCAAGCCTAGACTCTTCCAGGTAGCCTGGCCACCATGACCGACAGCACGGCTGACACCTCAGAGAGCTTCCTTTCCACCTGCGTCTAGCACTGCTGCCAATAACATTGCTTTCCTTTTCGGGGTCTCTTCTAGCCTACGCACTGCGCCCCACGTGGATTAAGTCTCCTGGGAGTTGTGGGCACAGCCTTCATTAGGAACACTGCCCAAAGCTGGCGTCCCCACCTGCCAGCAGCACCTACCCTCCAAGGCAAAGAAGAGGAAAGGCTAGCACCAGGGATTTAGATCTGCTGCATACTGGTAATTATCTGTGAATTGGGGGGGGGGGGCGAATTGGGGTGGCGGTGGGCGTAGCACCCAAGAAGTGATAGCTGACGTTCCAAGGACTGAGCAGATGGAAAAAGAAAGCAGGATAGCTCTCTTCCTCCTCCACTCGGCCTGCCAGACAAAACAAAACAGAAATAGGCATCCACCAATGTCACCCTCGGTGCTTAATAGCAGTCAGAAAACAGCCGTCTTCAGGAAGTGGGGACAGAATGGATTAGGAAGGGAGGCTGTTCTGTCCTCCCAGACAGTGCTGGCCACACGGTGGTTCTCAGAGTGTGGCTCCCAGACCCGCAGTCCCAGCAGCCCTGGGACCTGGTGAGCAACGCAGGTGCTCAGACGGACCCCAGGCCCCTCGCCAGACCCCCTGGGGGCGGCCCCGCCCTCCTGGTGATGCGATGTTCCCTCAAGTCTGAGCAGCCCTCAACTCTAGCTGCACCTGGTTCCTCCAGAGGGCAGGGGGCATTCAAATGAGAATGACTTCTCTTATCTGTTCTCAGCTTTCTTTCAACATCCTACTCCAGCCTGTCTTCCTCCAAAGACCCTAGGGCCATCAACCCTGGGAAAGGCCTCCTCTGAAGCCACATGTGCTACCACCTGTGCCTTCCTTCTGTAGTCCTGCCCGTCTGTTTTAGGGGCTGTTCCCCCAAGCAGGCTTAAAGCGGCTGGGGCTGGAGGTAGCACCCTTGAACCCTGAAATTCCCTCTGTGAACGCTGGGTGATCTCAGATGGTGGGCCCAGAGAGCTTGTCCTCCGAAGGAGATCCCAGCGGCTGCTAACTCAGGGGATAGCCTGGGGGCAGGGAGACCTCACAGTCGTCTCCCTTCCCCACCCCCACCCCCCACCCCCCCCAGGATTGCCCTGCTGGGCGCAGCCTGGGAGCAGGCCTCCCCTTCAGCCCGCCACGCTATCCCCCACGTGGATTAGAGGCTGAACACAAACAGAATACAAAAGACAAAAGACAGGGAGCTTTCCTGGCTGTCAGAGTCTATAAAAGTCTGGGGAGTGACAGCAGGAGCCCTGGCCTGCTGCTGCTGCCCTGAAACCCAGAAAGAATCAATTTCAGACCCAGGGCCAAATAGTGCCCCAGGGGGCGGGCCTGTGACAGGCTCTGGCTCCGCCCAGGCCCGGGCCCACCCCAGCCGACCTGGGAGTGGAGGAGGGAGGAAGCGGGTTGGGGGTGGAGTAGGGGGGTCGGCATCCTTCAGTTTACAAAGGAAATGAACATTTTCTGTTTCTCTCCCTGTCCCCAGATGGCCCTAGTCCTTTTCTAAAACCCTCTTCCCTTCTCATCGGGGCCACACGAAGATAAATGATTTTCTTTCTTGCTTCATGAAAGCTAGAATGTGACCCCAGGACAGGGACTGTGCCACCTTGCCCTTGAGATCCCAAGTCCCCTAAAAACACACGTTTTTAATAAACGCTTTTAGCTCATTGATGAAGACCGTTAGGGCTCTAGAAATTGCATCCGTGCGTCTTCTGGATCGCAAGGAAGCGGCTGTTTATCAGGGACCAGCCGGTGGGGTATGCTGTGAGGCCCGTGCACGATGAGATAGCTCCAGACACAATGGTAGTTTTATTTATTTCTTTGCCTATTTATTTTCAGACAATTGCTTATCATTTAAATTAACATTTTCCATGTGGCGGAAACAGGAAGCTTGTAGGCTAGGGTTACCAGATTTAGCAAATAAAAGCACGGGGCACCAAAAAAACAAAAAACAACAACAACAACAACAACAAAACACACACACACACACACACACACAAACAAAAAAACAACAACAGGGCACCAGTAAATTTGAATTTTCAAGTAAACAAATAATTCTTTAATATAATTAAGCCCCAAATATTGCATGGGACGTATACTAAGAGAGTCTTTGGTGTTTGTCTGAAATTCAGTTATGGAGGATCCTTATTTCACCTGCGGACACCAAGGACCAGGCCAATCGAGAGGGACAAAGGGACACTGGTCCAGGGAAAAGGCAGGAACCCTTTAAAAATATGTTACACTTTATTATGTCATTTTAAAAAGAAGAACAAAACCGAACACCGCTTCCCAACACCCGTCTTAAAAGCAGAAATCCGGTTCCTTTTATGTGCGTGCAGAGGTAGGTGCCAAGCGGGGGTCTCAGATGGAGTGGTTTTAAATCTCAGAAAGAGCTTAGCTGTTTTTGTAAAAAGGAAAGTTGGCAAGTGATTAGTGCCGATGTGGCCCAGCTGCTCTTTTGTGCTCTGAAAGAAACAATTAAAATGGCTGGGACATTAAACTTTAAAGAGCTGGGCTGTTCGTTCGGAGAAGCTAATTTTAAAAAGAGCCCGATACCTGGGAGACGGGGACGTCTTGCGGGACGACGTGATTCCTGTCCAGCCGCTGCCACCGCGACTCGGCGTTCTGAAAACCACTGTGGAGAGGGAAATAGAGAAGGAGCTGGGCGAGAGAGCTCTGTCTTGCTTGGACATGAAAATACTCAATGCAAAATAAATATGTCTTCACATTTTTTATGATAAAAGGCACAATCTAAGAAACTGAATACATCTGAAAAAGAGAGACCCAGAACTAGTTATTTTGTGTGTGTGTCTGTGTGTGTGTGTGTGTGTGTGTGTTTAAAATAAATTGTTGAGGCATTGTGATGTGACAGGTACTGGGGTTAAGAAAAAAAAAATTGAACAAAGCAAATCTCTATCCTAGAGGAAGCTTGACTTAATTGGGAAGGACAGACCTCTAAGCAAAGGCAGCGCCTTGGGAGGTGGCACTCCGTGTGGGCTCCGTGCTTAGACGAGGGCTCAGACCCACACCTGCCACTTGGGGGTCTCTGAGTATTAGCTTCTGCGTTTGTACAATAGGAATAAAGGTGGGATTACTGCGTGAGACTGTGAGGACTAGCTCATTATGTGAAGTCAACTACTTAGTCCTGTGCCTGCCACGTCCCACGTGCCTCACACATAGTAGCTCTTCTCATAAGTGTTGACATACATTTTGGGACCTAAGGGAGCACAGGGCAAGGAGACTGTCACTCTGCCAGGTTGCAGAGATGGGGAGCATGGTGGGCGGTTCCCCAGAGCCTGGGTTTTAAAGGAGAGTAGGACTTTCTCAAGTAATTGAGGGCATTCCCTTCCTTGGGATGGAGGGAGTGTGGTATGTGCAGGATGGTGGTGGTCATATGCCTTGCCTGTCACATGGAAATGACAGTCTTTGGGGCAGTAGAAGCACCAGGGGCTCGATTATCATGGGGGTCACAAACTATGACAAGTGTTCTAGAGGGCTCAAAAAACTCTGGTGGAGTTTAAAGAGGGCAGAGACATAATCTGTATTTCCTAAAAGCTCTTTGGGGTGGAAAATGAATGGGAAGTGGGCAAGAATGAAGGAAGGGATAGGAGTGACTGAGGAGATGGTGAGGACTGAATCATGTAGTGGCCTGTCAGGTGAAGAAGATAATAGTGATGCAAAAGGTACTCCGGAGATAGGCTCATCACAGGCTTAGGGACCACGTGGGGGTGAGGGGTGAGAGAAAGGAGAGGCTAAGGATGATGATTCACAGGGTTTTGGGTTGGGTAACATGGATGAAGGTGCCATTTACCAAATGGAGAACAGGTTTTGGGGAGATAGAGAGCTGTGGGTTATGCATTCCATTTTTATATACTGAGTTTGGGGTGCATATGGGACATTCAGGGGGAGACCTCTGCCTAGGAAGTCCAAAGAAATAGGGACCTGGAGCCTGGGGAGACGTCTGTCACTCTGAAGTTAGGGAATATGAGTGATAATTGCAATGGGTGCACTTAGATGAGATGGAGGACCACCTGGGGAACCCAGGAAGGGGACTGAGACAAACAGTCAGAGCGGTGGGAGGAAACCACAGAGCCTGGATCGCAGCCTGCAGAAGACCAAGTTTCAAGAAGACCAAGTTTCAAGAAGGTGTTCCAAAAGGCATCCCTTAGTTGACACACAAAGGTGCCCTTTGGGCCTGGTGGTGGTTGGTGGTCGTGGGGTGCAGGTGTCACTCACCTGGAGGGTTGCTTCAGCAAGAGAACTGTGCGGCCTCTAAGCTGCAGAAGAGTGCCTGATGGAGAAGTGCAGGTGCCCAGATAGAAAACGTAGCATTTCCAAGGAAAAGCAGATGCACAGTTTCATTACAATATTCTCTCTTCCCTGAGTAAAGTGGCTATGCCTCTGAAGCAGTCTATGAGCCCTAGCATAACTCAGAGTTACTATATTTCACCAAGAAACTTCAAACAATTACAGGCTCTATCCATAATCTCACCCCATTGCTTCTAAGACACAGATACCTAGAAAGGACAATCCCTTGAATCTCCACTCCCACCTCCACCCCTCACTACCCCCATGATCAAGGCAACTAGAGTCCATGTTTTTTAATCAATCAATCAATCAATCAATCAATCAATATTTATTAAGCAACTACCGGTAGTACCTGTGTGGCTCTATGTAAGCATTATGGAGCTTACCATCTGCCTGGTACAATAGAACACTCATGTGCTATGGCTGTTGTTTAAGAAACCCAACACTGTTCCAGCCTTCAGAAAGTTGACAGTCTAGTTGGAAAAGGGAGACATGGACACGGAAGATGAATTGGAAGCTACAAGCTCCATAGCAACATGAATGGAACCTGAGGTGGAGCACAGTGCATAGCACAAAGGGGGGGGGGGGTTTCCCTTCATCTCTGCTGAATAAAAGGTGTTGGAGAATGTTGGAGGCTGGGTGAGTGTGGCAGATGGCAGAAGGCTTTGCCAAAGAGCTAGGACCCAACCCGATCTTACTGTGTCCACCCACTGAGTGTGTCCTTCAGATGGTGTGACAGTTCCCTTGTTAGACGGAAGTTGCCTGTGTGGATCAGAGGTGAGATCTGTGTGGTTGTCCAGGCACAGCCTCACACTCAGATGGACACTTCCTTAAGCTTTGGTAGAGACAGGAACAACTATCTGATGCAGTGGTCCGCTCTGATTGGAAAAATGTCCAGACACAGTTCCTCCTCCTCCCACCAAGTCTCTGTTAGTGTGCTGGCATGGCTCTCCTGAATGGACCACTTGTGTATTATTTGTAATAATAGACACCAGGTTACCATAATTATCCCGTCACCTTTCATCAGGGTTTAGGGCACAGGACAGTTCCCACTGAGGTCTGAAACCACTGCTCCCGGCTGCCCGGCCAACTGGAAGGCCACTGGAGTAACTTCCCTGACCTCTAGCTGACCTGCGGGGATCAATGAACAATTAATTACCATCATCCCACTCCGGGAGAGATAGCGCACTGCCATTTCTCAATTACAACTGGAAGTGCCCCTTGGCTGACAGCTGCCTGTCGGTCAGGCCAAGCCCACTCCTGATTCTAACCTACACACACACACTGTTACTCACACACATGCACAGGCAAACACACAGGGCTTATCTCAGACCGCACCCATTTCCCCAGGTGCACCCACTGACACCCACAATCACACAGGACTGCCCCTCACTGGCCACGCTCATCTCCCACCCACCCCTGCACCCTCACCCGCAATCACAGATCACGCCCGTGCTCTTTATCAACATTGATTTTCCTGATGTATTCCATGGCACCTAGTCCAATATGCCTACAGGCAGGGGCGTCCCAATGCAAAGCCCAGAGGAAGACTGTCTTCTGTCTTCACTCTACTTCCTGTGACATCTCTACAGACAAAGCCTTTGATATTTTCTGCTTTCAGCTTTACCTACATCTTCAGTGCCCCTTCTGCCCAGTCCTAAATCTCTCCCCAGTCACCCAGCCATAGAACCTACCCTTTTCCTAGCCCCAAATAACAAAAGGCCTTCAGCACATCTTCTCCTTTCAGAGCCCCACCCTCCCACCCCCAACAAAGTCGGACTGATCAACTCTCAGTGGCCCATCCATTGCTATTTGCTTCAGATACCACTCCTGTAGTTAACCAGGGCATTTAACCACAAATTCAAAAGAGTAAATACGTGGCAGCTCAGGGGCTCTGTCTCTAAAAAGAATGTAGACAGACCAGCTGGTGTTGCTCAGTGGTTGAACAGTTCAATTCCAGAAGGTCACAGTTCAGTTCCCAGTCAGGGCACATGCCTAGGTTGTGGGCTTGATCCCCAGTGTGGAGTGTGCAGGAAACAGCTGATAAATGATACTCTTCCATTATTGATGTTTCTATCTCTCTCTCCTTCTCCCTTTCTCTCTAAAATCAATAATATATATATATATATTTAAAAAGGACGTAGACATACAGCCTCACTTGCCCAGGGAGCCAGGAGTATATTGAGCTCAGGCTCTAGCAAGGCAGCCACGTACTTGAACAAAGACTTGGTCTCTGGACTGGCTGTCTTCTAGGCTGGATCTCTCCACAAGGTCCCCCACCCCAAGACTTAGACCACCCATATAGTGAGCAGCTTCCTTTGACCAAGGACCAGCTGCTTCTGAGAAAGTAAAGGTCCAGCCCTAGTCCCAAGATTCTGTCTTCTGGTCTAATCTGAGTCATTCTCCACCCTTGAACCAACCCTATTGGTTGGGGCCTTAGAACATGAAACTCTAGGGAATTCCTTTCCTTCCCAAGCTCCCTAATACCCAGAGCAGACCCAGCCTGTGTCCAGTCCTGACCCAGGGTGACAGCACTGTACTAGCCTGAAGCTTGGCAACTGTTTAGAAAAACTACCCAGCCCAGAAAGCAAAACCATCTTAAATTAATCAGATAGATAAAATCCTGATCAGAATACCTGGCACCTAGGAGTAGCTCCCAATTGTAATATATATTAAAGAGACATGCTTATGACCCTACTCTTTATATTTCTATCCTTCACCACAGGCCCAGAAGAGAGAAATATTGAAGCAAACAGTTTGAGTCTCTTTCCTGACCCTGCCATGTGCTGCTCCAGCCAGAAAAAGTGATTCTCTGCTCTGTGAGATCCAACCCACTGGGCCACATCTGCCAGAAGCCAGGTCTCCAAGTGAAACATGGTTGTGTCTTACTAGTTCTCACTTAGACCTGCCTGGCTTCACCTGGAACTTGCTGCCCTCTTCCACAAGGGAAATCTGCCCCTCTTCAGGGGGCCTGTGGCTATGTGTGGAAGTTCAGACTGAGGGCCAAGTGGAAGAGTCTACTGTCCCGAGAGCCTGGTGCTTCTGGTGGTATCACTGACTCTTTGATCCCAATTATATCCATAATTAGTTATAACCAAGAGGGGAGGAAGTATAATGATTAACAGACCTCCTTCACAATAGCAATTTTTCTTATTATTAATATTACTATATTATTGTCATCGTTACCATTAATATTCCACCAGCTCTCTCCCCAAACCCAGGAGCAGTAAGAGCGCCTGGGCAGCAGTAGCCCTGGTCTCTCGCTTTCTCTCCCAAGAAGGATCATCAGCCCTGAATGTCCCTCTCCTGGGAACTGAGCCTTGTCCTCGGCAGAAAACACAAGAATAATTGGAAAGCCCTGTCTCCATCCTGCAGAAGCATACTGGTCCCTTGGGCTCGGGCACTAAATCATACCACAAGCCCGTATATCTGTCCAGGGAAGAAAGAAAGCAATTGAAACCCAGTATTTAAAGGCCATCTCAGATTTATCCCCCCTCACGACAGCCTACAAAATGTTGGAGAATGGACTTTGCCTTTCTCTGGATGATAAAACAGGGTCCACCGTGCAGGAATTGGCCCTGAGAAAGTTCATTGCTCATCCTCGTGAGACCTTCCTAAGAAACAAAACTGCTGGCCAAACTCTTAGTTTTCCGTCTTCTTCTACCCACTGGCAAAGCAAGTATCATCTTTCCAGCATCCAAGATGCTGGCCTTGTTTAACCAATCAATGCCCCAATGAGCCCCCACGCTAA
Source organism: Vespertilio murinus (assembly GCA_963924515.1). Lineage (NCBI taxonomy): Eukaryota > Metazoa > Chordata > Mammalia > Chiroptera > Vespertilionidae > Vespertilio > Vespertilio murinus. Next base: position 50,759,759 of record OZ004709.1, read on the forward strand.
TATGCTCCCGGCAAGGAGTTTCAAGGCCAAATGTTTTGGCTTATTTCCATTCAGAGAGCCTCCCTGTTGTTTGGACAATAATGAACTAAAATCCAAAGTCCGCAGCCCATTTCTTCACCCCCTAACCTGACTTTGGAAGTTTGCTGGCTCCATGTCAAGCTGATTACTGATGACAGGCAATCAGACATCACGCCTTGTCTGTGGGCGGGTGAGCCCAGGGCCAGACACAAGTCCACACAGGATTGCATCATCCGCAGCTATCGGTCCAGAGAATTGTGGGTGACACAGTGTGCTGATAACTCCGTGCCGGGTTTTGCGGTGGAAGCTCACATTGTTGTTGACAATTAACCTGATACAAGAAACCCACATAAATCAATCACTACAGCCAGGGGTAAAAAGTCCCTGATCTACAGTGGTAACTGCATAGACAAGGCCATTGACCTGGGTTTACAACCTTATAGCTGAGGTGTGAATCTGGGGAGGTAGCCGCCGGTATCAGAGATGTTTCGGAGAATATAATTTCCAGAGACCCATGGGATTGATCTGCCTTCCATTGGCCATTCTCTCCCTCACACGTGCTTCCTTAGCTCAACATTTAAGGTCTTCTTTGGGTTCTTTCTCAGCTCCTTCTCAGGGCACTCAGTCCCACAGACTTAAAATTCCCAGAGGCTCCCTCTGGCTGCCCATTGATGTGATGTCTTTGCCCAGGGTCCCTTCCTCTCTCCTCACACCTCTCTCCTTCTCACTGGATGGCTCCTCTCTGCCATTTAGGTCTCCGCCTAGACCTTCCTTGGTGCAGGCACTTTCTTTGGCCCCTCATTCTGCTCAAGGGGACCCTCCATTAAATTTCCTAGGGCTGCATTGCATGGCTGGGTGGCTTAAACAAGGGAAATTTACTGCCTCACCATTCTGGAGGCCAGAAATCTGAAATCTAGGGCTTGGCAGGTTCAAGGCCTTCTAAAAGCTCTGTAGATGGCCATCTCCTCCCTGTGTCTTCACATTGTCTTCCCTCTGTGTCTGTGTGTCCAAATTTCCCCTTCTTGTAAGGACTCAGTTCTATTGCATTCACACCTGCCCTAAGGGCCTTGATTGAATTTGATTACTTACATAAAGACTCTCTCCAAATAAGGTCCATTTGAGGCACAGGGGTTAGGTCTTCAACAGAGGACCTGCTGGCCCTTATCACGTCCCACCTTCTGTAAGGTATTAGCTGGCCCACCCCATACCTTCCCCACACCGAGGGCAAGGACAGGGTCCACTTCTCCCCTCTAGTCCCACTGCCTGCCATCAGTAGGTGCTCGCTTTCGTCCCTGAGTTCATGTGCCTGTCTTCACTCTTCCTTGTCTTTGTTTTGTAATGCCTTTGCTCTGACCACACAAGCCCTGATAGCAACAGGGATTCCTGCACTGTGGAGGGGCACTCAGAGACTGCCCCTGATGGCGGCACTGTCGTAATGACCCAAGCACATCCTCCCCATCTGCTCTGGCCCCCAGAGAGCCACCACCGCTGGGGACCTGAGTCCCTCATTGGCAGCATGTGCATCAAGCTAATTCTCCAGCTCCATTTCTTAATCTCACCGGTGGTTCCAGGAATGCAGCCATGCGCTCTAATGGGCCCCTGTCATTAGAGGCTTGGCAAACGCTCACACTCCGGGCTCCCCAAAGCCCAAGAGAGCTGGCCAAGGGCTGAGAGGCACCAAGGCCATTTTCAAAAGCAAAAGGGCAGCAGGATCACAGTCCGACATTTTTTAAAACCTGCATTTATTTAGTAAATAATGTATGTTAATGCAACATATGCTCTATTGTGCAATAATTATGGAAACAGCCTGATCCTGCTACGCCAGACTTGTCTTCCACAGCTGCTCAGGAGAAATCCTTCACCCCCTCCTTGTCCATGAAAGGGCTGCAGACACCGGAGTCAGCCCCCTGCCACCCTGTCACCTGCTAGGAGGCTGTCTTCCTCCCCTCCCCTGCCATCTTCCACAGACTCTCCTCAGACCCGCACGCCTCCAGACTATATTGGCAATAGTCATCGTCAGACTTATAAAATCACCTCACCCTGTTGACATTCAGGCCCTAATTGACACGTGAGGGGCCACTGCAACTCAACTGTCTTCCAGATCTGTCTCCTGAGCAGACCACAGAGGCCCCACTTTCGATCTTTCCCCCCAGGGCCCAGGAGCAGTGAGTCAGAATTATCCCCATGTCAGCTGACTTAAACCTTAATGTCAAACCAAGATGCCTATTTGCTGGAATGGGGGTAGAAGGTGGTGATTGACTGCAAAGACACAAAAGACAACTTTCTGGGGTGATGGAAATGTTCCAATTATTGACTGAAGTGGTGGTTACCTGGATCTACACCTTCTATACTCATCAAGTCGTCTAACTGTATTTTATTGTATCTAAATTACCTCCATATGGTTGATTTAAGAAAAAAATAAATGTCATAATAACAACACATAGAACCAGGTTTCTCTTATATTTTGGCAACTTTGAGGCTCTAACCCCATCCTCTGTAGATATCTGTCCTAATAACCCATTATTACAACATAGTTGGCCCATGATATTTATTAAAATATGGATCTGAAGGTATAGTGCAGTCACATCAATTCAAGAGCATGCTCTGGACCCTGTCTTAATTTTGTCTTAATAGATTATTGAAATTCACATGTGGAAAACCAGCCCAAGGCCAGCACCAGGAACCTGGTTTTAGGTCTGACAATCCATGGAATCTTGGCAGCATACTTACCCTCTCCAGTTCTCAGTTACTTTAACTGTAATGTGAGGCTGCAGACTGTCTCCGCTGGGGCATTTCTTTTAACTCTGCAAGCCAACACTCAGGCTGCACCATTCCTGTGAATCTAAGAAATGATGGGTCAACATAGAACACTCTCCTTGTTAGAATGCTCTTCAGAGCTTTTATGATGCCAACTGGATTATGAATCTTTAAAAGTAGCTTGACATGTCTGTTTTCATTGTGGAAGGTTGTTGTTGGTAGTGGTGGTTGTATACTAGTATATGTGTGGTGGGGGATGAAGCTGGGGTAGGTAGTGGCTTTTGCCAAATGCCTAGTAACCATCTTGAGGAAAACCACATAACAACATTGGAAAAATACTGCTACAGTGGGTAGAAGGCAGGGTGAAGATTCAGATAAGTTAATATCTGAATAACTCCAAGATGAGCTCCAGAGATTCTTACTTCTTGATATTCACACTTGACTGCACCTGTGTAGTCAAGAAGATTTTGCAAAAATGATGGCATGTGATTTCTGAGGTTAGGTCATAAAAAACATTGTAGCTTCTGCCTTGCTTTCTCTTGGACCATTGACTCTGGGGAAAGCTAGCTGCCATGCCCTGGGAACAGCCGAAGTCCAAGTGGTGAAGAACTGAGGTGCCTCATCAATAGCTGTCTCTAGCTCTCTAATTATAAGGATGTGACATCTTGAAGGCAGATCCTCCAGCCCCAGTCAAGCCTTCAGGTGACTGCAATCCCAACTGACATTTGACTTCATGAGAAACTACAAGCCAGAGACACCCAGCAAAACTATCTCAGAATTTCTGACCTACCTATAGTAACTGTTTGAGAGGATAAATGGTAATGTTGTTTTAAGCCACTGAGGATTATTTCTTATGCAGCAATAACTACTACAGTTAATCAGAATTTCCATGATACTTCAATGCAATGAGCCTTTAGGAAATAGTTTACATCTTTTAGAAGTTAAGAGCAATGGCATTCTCAAGGTAATGCTTCCCTCCCAATTATAGATACAAAAGTCTGGAAGACCTAGAATCATCCCCTTCCCAACTCTTCAAACTCTGTTTTGTCATCCAACAAAATAAAACAACAAAAATATTTCCTTCTAGATGTTTTCCTCAACTATCTGGAAGACCAGTGGTGATTGGTATGATTTCCAGAATTTCATTTTCACTCCCTGGATGTTGGTACACTTATCCTTTTACAGGGTGTAAAAAATTAGCTTGCATTACATTAAGTTAGCTATATAATGCGAACAGCATGATGCTACCTGACACTACTTTCTGTCTATCTGTCTGTCAGTCTGTCTGCCTGTCTTTCTGTCCTGGGCAAAAGCTCTTGTTTTGCTGAGTGGCTATGTTTATGGAGAAAGTAGCTAATGCCCAGAGCATTATTTAGACCACCCATCAGCCTTCATCCAGTTTCCTGAGAGTAAGTAAAATTATTTAAAAACCTACAAAGATGGAAATCCCATAATCTCTGCAAGAAGTCACATTGTATTAATATTTCAGTGTTCACTTTGCTTCAAAAAGGTTTGCTATACCATGAAAGAACTTTTGAACGTACCACCTAGAGGAGAAGAAATATATGGTCTAAAACAAAATATTTGAAGATTGAAGACAAACATGATGATGTTTGGCCTGAATTTTCTTGAATAATGAAAAAAAAGATAATCAGTTATGGATGAAAATGAACACAAAAGACAAGTTGAATAAGGGAGGCTCCATCTCCCTGTGCCTTGGAACAAGGATAATGAAATATTGTCTTTGCAAAGCCCTTTTTTGAAAGAAGAGCTCATAAAACTTTATCATACACACATTTGCTTTACTAATGCAATCGTTTCATCTTGTTCCTGCTTTTGCGAAGTCATCTTGACTACAGTGAGGCAGGGACTCCAGACTGATTATGTTTACAGAGAATGTCAAGCCATTTTCTGGAAGAGCCCGATTTTCTGAGGGAATTCAGCAGTGAAAACACCACATGATTTTTTCCCTTATCAAAACACATTCTCAGGGTTTAATGAAATGGAACCATGTCCCTATGAAGCAACGGGCATGTCGTGTTGATTAACCTTATCTGTAGTCTCCTCATTCATTTTCCTGGTCACACAGGCTGCCGTGGGAGAGTAAATACTGCCCAGACTTTACCTTTCACCTCTTCCTAATCTTCCTTCAGGGGCTCCTAGCAACTGTCCTGCCCCAAGAACCAGGTAATAAGCAGAGGGGTGTGATCTCAGACAAAGCAATTAGTCTTTTGACCAATGTCAACCAAGAAGAGGGAAGCTGAAATGACATAATGCAAGAAAAAGTGTACCCCCACCCCACACACTTGTGCCTTTTGTTCTTCCATTTTACCCAGAGAAGTGAAAAGCCACATACCCCCAGCTTCAAACAGAGGGATGGGTCTGCATAAGGAAGGGCAGTGTAGACAGGACCTCTTACAGGGGAGGAGGAGGGTTGCCCTGCCTAGACATTCAAATGCAGAGGCCAGCTTTGGCGTGGGCAGCCCTGATCATGACAGACTTTCTCACAAGAGATGCTTCTTTCGGGATCAAGATTTTATCTTTTTAACAGTTAATGAAAAGAAAGAAAAAATATGACTGCCAATAATTTAGGGGCCAAGAGAGCATTTCCAAAGCCAATGTGCAAATTTCTCTAGTCATTATTGTCTAGTTCTCTCTCCTGATAGAACTGGTTGAGTCATTGACCTGGTGGGAATACAATTCCACATCAGTGATGCTCTGCTTTCAGTGGAAGCCATTAGGGCTTAATATGTGGTTCTTTGGATGCATGGATGGTTGAATGAATGAATAAACAAATACTTTTTTGCATCATTTCATCTTCAGGACAACCTAGTGAGATACAAAAGCCACATATTCCTCCTCTCTTAAACAGGTGTGGAAACTGAGGTGCAAAGGCACCTAGTGACACACTAAGGTTACATGGAAAATAGGTAACACTGATTAGAACTCCCCATGATCTTTCCACCATGGAAGGAAATATGAGAAGCAAGGTAAGTGACTAATCCACAATCACATCTTTATTGTGCACATTTTAGTTGAACAATTTAATTAATAAATAGTTGGCCTGCTCCCTCATCCTGGTGACCTCCTTTCCCTCCTCCTCTGTTCCTTTCCCACATGCCCAGTGCTCCCAGGATGGCACAGCCCAGCAGAAACACCGTGCCTTCCATGGCTCCTTCCTGAGACACATCAATGGAAGTTAACCTCTCCCCCTGCCCTGAGCACCTCCCTACTGCTGTTCATGCTTTTCTCTCCTGCCTCATCTCAACTGGACTGCCAGATCATTCTTGGGTCCTATTTGCAGTATTTGTTACCCCAGCTATTTCCCATAGCCCCTGAGAATAGGCGAGTAGGAGGAAGCATTTGCATCAATTATTTTGGAGTGAAAGCAAGACCACCCTAAGTAAAGGAAATCTAGATTCAGTGATGTGGGAGAACGAGGGAAGAGTAGTCATCTTGGGGCTTACTCTTTCCAAACACTGTGTTGTTGCCTCCTTGGCCCCCTCCATCCTTCCCGCAATCCTTCAGGCACCAGATAACTACCATTATACAGCAATGAAATTGATTTGTTTTTCCTCATTTAAATGAAAAGACTTTCCCTGAAAGTACTTTCTTATTCCAATGACATCCCCATTGTTCAAAATGTATTGATATCTCTTCTGGCATTTCTTTCACTGCTGTTGAATATTCTTCTGGATCATTCTCAAGGGTGGCAACTTTTCAACCCTGAGGGTGAGTTTGACCATGGCTATTTGGCCAGATGATAATAACAATGTAAATGCACAGAGCACTTTACAGATTCAGAGAACTATGATGTCCTTGGTGTTGATAGATTCAGAATGAAGAATTATAACTCAGGAAGGTGAGAAGTGTAGTTTTTGGGTAGAAGTATTGACATAACAAAGGAAAGAAACAGGTTTTCTTGGGTGGTTCCAGGATGCCCCAAAGTAAGGCCCAGCACCAAATTCTGGACCAGCTTTAAGTGACAGCAGCCTCACTGTCAGCATCTGGATCCACCAGCAGCGAGCGAGGCAGCTGAGTGGGGACTGTGGCCTCTGAAAGTACAAGGGGCAGCCCCTCTCACTTGTTCCCATTCAGAAATGAGACCTTGAGTTGCCAAAGCTTACAATTTTTCAAGAAAATCTCTCAATTTTATTTTTATTTGAGATCTCCTGATTTGTCAATATTGACAGCAACTCAGCTCCGGCCACCAGTTTGCAGTGTGATATTTGAAGCTCCCTATAGTTTGGAAATGGGCAAATAAGTGGAGGTTGTTTGTGTCTTCCGTGTGAAGTGAGGAGTAGGAAAAATAAAACCTAATTGCCTCTGTGAGGCACCATTGGGAGAACGGGGCCTGGTCACAGGTGACAGGTGGCAGGTGTTCTCCAGGTGACCAGATCCCTCTACATTGGTGGCAAGCCCATGGCCCAGATCTTCTTTTAGTGTTAAGGTGGCCACCCTCCCTCACACTCCCATCCCTCTGAAGGCCACCCTGTCAGCTGATGACCTTTGTCACCCCCAGTGACTCCAGGTATGCAAATGAGGAGCTTTTCCTTCCAAACTGGGCAGACAACATGGACTGTCACAAAGATGTGTGGCAAAGTCTCAGAGATAGAGAAAGGTGGGGCTCTGGAAATATCTTGAAAAAAAGAATGTGTAAGTATGAGAAGGGTCATCAGATAACATCAGCTTTTACAGATGGGGCTGTTCAGAAGGGAGCCTATAAACACTCTTCACAGAGACTCAAAAGGAGTATTGATTTTTTTAGGAGCAGAGAGGGTCAGAATGACATCCCTTGCACATGGCAGCCCCCACTCATCCACTCGGGACCTTCCTAACAAAGAGCAAAGTCAGGAAAAGGCGGACAGATGGGGCAGGAAAGAGGGACAAAGAGGAAGGCGTAGTCTGGTTCCGAAGAGCCTTCCCCCACTGCAGGGCGGAGCAAGGCGAATCTCTTCCAGAAAACCAGAGCCTGGGTTTGTGTTGAGGCTGCTGTGGTTGACAGCTGCCTCTGGGGACACCCGCTTTGTGTCTGCAGGAAAGCAGTGGAAAAGCCAGGGCAGGCGGTGGCCCGATGACCCTGGCAGTCAAAGACTTCTCGGGTTCATTTACCTGCTCCTGCAAGTGCCCGGCATACCTAGGAGGCACCAGACAGCGTGCTCAGCAGGACGAGATGACATTGCATGGCCCTTGTGACCGGAGGGCCCAGGCTTGCTGGTGCTTGGTGCCCTGCAACGACAGGCACGTGGAAGGGAGGAAAAGGTCACCCTTGTGTTATTGCGGAAGATGAGCAGTACTAATGTCCACTACGTGGCCTGGGAGAAGTCCTGGCCTGAAGTGGGGCAGGAGGCATCTCTGGGAAGCAGACAGGATTTAGAAATCAGAAGGAAACAATTGTCCTGGTGGCTGTAGCCAGGAAGATGTCAGAATGAGGAGTTAAACAAAGAAAACTCTGAGGTCATCAGCGGAGCAGACATGGCACCCTAACTTTGCTGTTCGCCAGGAGGGAGGAGATCCCATCCTTTAGCTCATCCTCCCTTCGAGGTCTGACCTGTTGGCAAGGAGACCCAATTTGCCTTAAGAGGATCAAAGCATTAGACCAAACGGAGGGCTTTGAGAAGTTTGGCTTGGAGAAGTGGAAGAGGGAACATGCTGCAGTGGGCGGAGAGAAGGCAGGTTTAGGGAGGCCAATTGCTCCACCACCGAGAAACTCCGGGGGTGAGAGGGGGGCGCAGGAGAGTAAAGGTTCCCCACCCTCTCACACGAACTACAGAGCAGGCCGGGCCCTCTGGGAGGTCAGCCAATGTGAGAAGAACTAAGCTGTAAAGTTAGACACCAGCTAAACAGAGTGCGGCCCACAGCCTACTCATTCACGCTGCCAACTAACCAGTGAAGCCAACTAAGAAGGTGACTCTGCCGAGCCAAGGGAGCCATGGGGTTAGGGTCCCAGGAGCTAGAAATGAACCAAAGAGAAGAAAGCTACCAAGCACAGCAGAGGGGAGGCTGTGGTGCCAAGGAGCCTGTAGCCCAGCAGAGCCTCCTTTGAGAGTGCACATCTTAACCCCTTGGGAGAGCCTTGGTGGTTCTTCTTCCAAAGGTTTAGCCTGCAGGTCGGGCGTCTGGACAAGGGCCAGAGGCCATGGAGTCCATGAGAATAGAAAATCCAGGTCACAGAGAAGGAGGTGAGAAGATGTGCAAAGACTGTGCAAAGAATGGGGAGAGCCAAGGAAGAAAGCTCTGGAAGAGAGAAGAGATGAGCTCCACTTGGTGACTGTAGGGGAAATGTCTGACGTGAAGACCAACTTTCCGTAAAGGAACTTCCAAGGGATTCCAAGTATGTGCTAAGAAACAGACTAGGCACCCAGGGCAGGATCCTTCCCAGCTCCGGGGCAGAGCGCCAGGAAGCCTCTGCCACTGAAGGCTGAGGGTGGGAGGCCTCCTTTGGGAGAGGTTGGGGGAGGGGACATGGGGGACTCCTTCCCCACGCGAGAATTGTGTGAGTGTGGAGAGTTCCCTTCATCTGAAGATGAATGAAAACTGGGGCATGGCCATGATGACCAATCTGCCCAGGTGAAAGGTAGGACTTTTTCCTCAGTGAGGTAAGAGGCTCAGATACAAAAGCTAATCCTACTCATTCATGTTTCTGAACTTTGCACAATCTCCGCCAGTCAAATCTCCTTGCTAAGACCCTGTCTCTCTCTGTGTGTGTCCCCTGTCCCCACCTCTCCCTTGCACTTGAGCTAAATATTTATACCGAGAAACTATGAGCAAAACTTAGTGTTTAAGCTTAACCAACCAGCACTAGGCTTTCATGAACCAAGTCCTTGTTTGGCCACTAGGCCCTGCTGCTGATCATGGAGAGATTGAGGGCCTTGGCCCATGGACTCCTTCCAGGTTGCTTGGATCTCACACTGGCGCCCACACTCATTCAGCGTTTCCTGAATAACCAGCCCCTTGGGGACGCTCAGGGCAATAAATAATTACCTCGCACAAGAGCACCACAGACCGACCCTAAGAAGCGATTCAGCAGGGGCCATGCTGGCTCATGGGGATTAGCCTAATCTTTCCCACAGGCAGTTCTCTCTCCTCCCTCTCTCCCCGGGGCTCCCAGTTGGCCCACTCTCCTGAGCAAACATTGACCGCAGGAAAGGCAGGAAACCTGTTTGCAAATTGAACATAGCAAAGACATCTGAGTCCTGCAAAGGGTGCCTCTGGGATCCGGAAACCTCACTCTGGGTTCATCCAGGCAACGACAGAGTGAGTGAGGCCCTCCAGGGGAAGAGGACATCCCACTGTCGCACAGCCGGGACCAGGGTGCAGGTGGCTGCTCAGCTCTTCGGGGCCATTTCCCCGGCACCGCCTTCACCTGCGGGATGGAGGCTGGCAACGGAGTGTGCGGACCCCTCAGTAGCTCTCAGAACTAAAGCCAGCACCTCACACGCCTCAGCAGGGAGCAGCCCAGGAGTGGAGGGGAAGTGCCACACTGCACCGCAGGACGGCACCTGCTTTCGAGGGGCAGAGGTGCACAGAGGTCCCACCGCCCTATGAGCCATTTTGCAAATGAAGACACTAAGTTTCAGAGAGGTGCAAAGACTTGCCCAAGGTCATCCGGCAAATTATCTGGCTGAAACAAGCACCCCGGGCCATGCTGCCCGACACGGTTTCCCCACTTCCCATCAGTTCATTTAATGGCATGCTGTCACCTTTAGGAAGGATGAATTGCTTTTTTTTTTTTTAAATGGTTCCCCAATGATTCTGCTTCTCACAGGACCTGATATATTCCCACGTCTGTGAGACTTGGGGACAAGGTTATACCCTGCAGCGTTTTTTTATTAATTGGAAAGAACCTAACTCCAAACCGTTAGGGGGACTTTTCACATAAAATATGGTATGTCCATGTGGTGGAATATTATGCAGTTATTAAAAGAATGAGGCAGCTATACTGCAGCAGATACACTGATATGAAATGAACTATGATATACGATGTTAAGTGAAAAATCCAGGTATACAACAGTGTGTGTGTGTGTGTGTGTACACGCGCGCGCGTGCACACGCGCACAATTGTACAAATACTTTGAGAGAATGTCTAGGAGATTGGAAACAGTGATTGCCTTCTGGGTGCTGATGTCTGGCACATAGTAGGTGCTCAGCGAGTACCTGATATTGGAGGGATAACATCCTCACAGGCCCCGATCGCTTTCCGCCGAACATGAAATAGAAGTTCATGTATCCAATTATCCTTAGTCCCTGAAGTTGACCCAGGGCCCACGCCAAGGCTTCCTGGCTCTATAGAGTGATGCCCATCTGTGGCAAATGTCTGTGCCAGGCGGCGGGTCCCAGGGAGCCCAGGAAGTCTAGGCTGGGCGGCAGAGCACTGACTTCACTCTGTCAGGAATGAGAAACTCATCGGCTCCTTGGCGTCCCTGAGGAATACTTAAAAATGTGTCCTAGGAGAGTCTGCCAGGAAGTAATATTCTCTTCAATAAAAAATAAATGCAAAAGCGACCCAGACAAAGACTCTAGTAAAAATCACAGAAGAAAGCTAAATTTTAAAAAATGCCTCCTTTTCTTTGTTAATGTTTAAATTTTTATCAAAGAAATATGGTCCCTCGTGCTGGCAAGAGAGATTCCTTCCAGCCACGCCTGGGCAGACCGTCCTCCCAGGACAGCCGGCTGTCAAAGCTGATCCAGGTCTGGCGTTTCTTCTCCAAAATGGCAGCGAGGTAGGAGCTGAGTAAACTGAACACGCCAGGGGTGGGTCCATGGCGGAAACTCAATGGGGCATATTGTCTAAGAGTTGAATCTTTTTTTAAAAAAAAACAAAAAACCATATTTTATTGATTTTTTACAGAGAAGAAGGGAGAGGGATAGAGAGTTAAGAACATCAATGAGAGAGAATCATCAATCAGCTGCCTCCTGCACACTCCCCATTGGAGATGTGCCCTCAACCAAGGTACATGCCCTTGACCGGAATCGAACCCGGGACCTTTCAGTCCGCAGGCCAATGCTCTATCCACTGAGCCAAACCGGTTTCGGCAAGTTGAATCTTTTATTAGGAGAAAGCTAACAGTAAAGACTTCAAGCCAACTACTCATAGGGCAGGTAGCGGTTTCAGACACCGTTCTAAGATTTTACCAGAACAAACTGTTCAACCTTTCTAACGGCCAGGGAGGCCAGCGTTACGATTGTCCTCACTGTACAGCTGAGAAACAGGTGAGTTGCCTTCCCCAGGTCCGCAGTTAATCAGCGGTGGGCCCAGAATTTGAACCCGAGAGCCTGGCTCTCCCATGGTGCCCCGGAGGCCAGAGGGGGGATTAAGGTGCTGAGACAGCCAGTCATGAAGAGAAGGTTTAAACTCCTGACAGCCTGGCCATCGGGGCTGCCGTGGACCCCCTCCTGCTCCACACACACAGGAGTCCTGAATAAAATAGAATGGAAAATGGCTTTAAATTGATAGCCACTTTGACAAGAAAGGAAACTCCCTGGAAACCAGAGACCTAAAAAGGCTGTATAGTGGAGGCAACAAGCCCTGGAGAGCCAGGCGGACAAGGCTCCCGCACAGCGGAGCCTGCGACACCCACGGGGTGGGGCCCAGACCTGAGGCGCTGCCTCTAAACAGGGCCTGCGAAGAGAAGCTTCCTCCTGAAGGGAAGACTGGAGAAATCTCTCCCGATGGCTCAGGGACACGGCAAAGGTCAGCGTCCCCTGCCTAGGGCACCCCGCAAAAACAGTGCCTCCCCTGAGAAACTGGGGTCCCGACCCTGGGGGAAAATCTGAGTGTAAATTCCCCACATGCCAGAGTCCGAGCTATGGAATTCTTGGGAAGACAGTCACAGTCACTCCCACACCCGGGGCATTTACTCCGTTTCTGATTGTTGTTTAAATAAATTAATATGCATTTTAGTTTTTCTTGGTTTTAACTTCCAATGTGTTAAGTATGTTAGATATACCCAACATAAACAAAAGCTCTTTGGAGACCTCAAACATTTTTAAGACTGTAAAAGGGTCCTGAGACCAGAAGTTTCAGAATCACTGCTCTGACGTGTGCCAGGCTCTGTGATAAGCTCTAGGGAACCAACACAAAGGAAGCTGTTTCTGAGTAAGGCAGCCTCTGAGATGCCTCCCCCAACGGCTCTCTCCCCTGCATGGCTTTCGGAGACTTTGTACCTGGGCGAGGTGGGGGGGGGGGGGCACTCACATTTAGGTAACATGAATGAGGTGCCCTGTCTCAAGAGCCCAATAATTAGATCACGTCATTTAGTGTCCAAATGGGATAATGTATTGAACATTCAATTCAACATGCTGTCAAAATCATTTGCCATGGCCGGTGTTCTCAGTGGTTAGCGCCTCTGCCTGTTCATCAAAGGGAAGCAAGTTCTATTTCTGATCAAGGTCATATAACTAGGCTGTGAGTTCCTTCCCTGGCCCCAATTGTGTGAGTATGGGAGGTAACCAATCTCTCTCTTTCTCTCCCTCTCTCTCTCCCTCTTCTTCTCCCTCTCCCTCTGCCTCTCTCTCTCTCTCCCACTATCTCCAAAAATCAATGGGGGGGATTAGATTGTGATAGTGACAGGCAAGCCAGGACAGAGGGTCACACTATAAAGGATTTATGCCTTTGGAAATAACCAGTGATACCGTTGGAAAGTCTCCGTGGGTGGGAGGAAGCCACGGTTGCCGTTCACATGTGGGTGCTGATCCTGAGCATCTCTGCCGCAGGCGAGGGCCGTCAGGGATAGACAGCTGGGATGCAGCCCAGAGAGGGGAGCTCCCGGCAGGAGGAAGTCAGCATCCCCCCAGGCAGGCCTGCCATCCAGGGAAGGGCTGACCTAGTCCTGACGTCACAGGGCTCTATCCACCTAACTGCCCTTTACTAAAAATTAAAACAAGAACAAGCAAAAACCCCTGGGGTTATGGAAGGATCATGGATAAAGGGGGCTGATGCTAGAAGACTTTTTGTAGGTGCCAGGCGAATGGAAAAGGACCCTGCTTGTGTGGACCTGACCCCTCATCACCCTCCAAGAGGCAGAGTGGGCCCAGCCCATGCCATTTTTTTTTATTCCTTTGCAAGCATCTGAGTTAACGTCTAAGATCCCCGGATGAATGGAGCTGTCGATGTGTCCCATGTCCTGTTGTCCGGAAGTGAGCGGGAGCACCCGGCTGTGGGAAGGAGAAACAAGAACCAGTTCCAGAGTTGTCCTTAGAGGGGCCAGCCTTGGACAAAGTGCACAGCGACGTCGCGTCCCGCCAGCTCAGCGTCATCTGCCTCGGCTGCAGCATCATCTGAGCCAGGCATGGAAATGAGCTGCGGCCCAGTGCCTGCAGCTGACCCCGTGCAATTACCCTGTCCCCAGAGGTGCCGACCTCGAGGGGGGGGTTGGAGGGGGGCCTCAGGATGGTTAGAATCCCGTCCTCAGGCCCGGCCGGCTCTGAACTGCCAGAGACCTGGAGTCCAGGCCCAGCTCAGTCACTGGCTAGCTATAAAGCTTGCCTTTTCATTTCTATTTTTCCCATCAAGTAACTGGAGGTACTAACGTCGTCCCGGGGTGTGGTGGTGATTTCAGGTGAATTCCTCAAGGTGCTTGGAAGCTCTCTATAGTGTAAGGCTTCGCTGTGTGTGTGTTACATGCAAAACAAACCCTGCAGAAGAGATCTAATCGCCAGCAGGAGGTTGTGCGTTAGTAAAAATAATGATTTGGTCACCATTTAGCAAACGACCTCCATTCTTTTAATGGCTACATGGGATTTAAAAATAACAAAAAAACGCAGGATGAGAGGGAGGAAGGGAGAGCAGGAGGAAGGGAGAGCGAAGATAAAATTAGACAGACAAGATTGGTTCCCTCAACTCGGAATTCAATCCTGTCATCTCCTTGACAACTGGCCCTGCCGAGGGACAGAGGGCAGAGGGCAAGTCTCAGGGGTTCACCTGCCTCGGCAGAAACCCGGCCTGGGGCTGCCGGGGCGGTGAACTGGAAAACCTGAAGTGGGAAGCTCCTTGGCCAGCCGCGGCTGTCTCCCTGGGTCTGACCCCGGGAGGGGCAGCAAGCACACGGGCTGCGGGAGCCTCGGATGTGCGGGAGCACCCCCCCCCCGAGAGCCCTGGCTAAGATCACCAGGACGCTCTGTCCCGGACTCGGGTCTAGAGGACCTTCCTGAGCCTGTCTTCCGAGAGGCAATGGATTCTGTGCCTCCCCCTCCTCCCCCACAGAGAAGCAAGGCCCAGCCTCCGCAATGCCTTGTGGTCTGGGCGTGGCCTGCAGCGTTTGTGATCGCCCCACACTGGGCCTGGTCTCCGGGGCTGGGGCTGGGGGGCACTGGCAGGTCCTGGCAGCTGTAGGTTCCAAGGTTTCGTCTGGTCCTGATGCTGCAGGTCTAGGCAGCAGTGTTGGGAAGCACACCGGAGGGAGATCATTGCTCCTCTTCCTGCTGCATCCAATTTTCTCTCTCTAAGTAAATTACTTGGAATATGCTGATGTTACAGAGGAGACTTCCAAGTCTGCATGGCCCTCGCTGCTTTGGCTCAGTGGGTAGAGCATTGGCCTGCGGACTGAAGGGCCCCAGGTTCGATTTTGGTCAAGGGCACATGCTTGATCCCCAGTAAGGGGTGAGCGGGAGGCAGCCGATCAATGATTCTGTCTCTGTCTCTCTCCCTTTCCCTTCCTCTCTGAAATCAATAAAAATATATTTTTTTAAATTCTGTATGAACTTCTATGGGAAAAGATTCCAAGAAATCCCACACTTGCAACGCTGTATGGCTGGATCCACACACCCAGCACCATAAACTTGCCGGGTCCCCCAACATCAGGTGCCTTGTGGGAGATGTGAAAACGGCAGGCCTGACGTGTTTCCTTTCCCAGGAACACTTGCCTTTTAAGAGGGCCTTGGGGCGAAGAGCAGGTACACCTCTCCGAAATCAAATTAGCCATAAGTAAATGAAATGGCGGGACTGTGGACAGTGTGGATCAGGCAGTGCTTGGAAACAGCAGGGATCCGGGCCCCTGCCCTCATGCCAGGCAGACACCTAATGAAATAGCAGCTCCCATCTCCTGGGCACCTGCCAGGTGGCACAGCACCTCTGCAGGAGGAATGGCCACCCCACCTTATCGATAACGAAGCTGACCTTCAGAGCCATTATGCCATGAACCACCCACCCCCCAGCAGCTAAGATATGCATTCACGGGGCCAGGTCAGCTCTCCCCCAACCACGATGGGGCCCCACTAGGCAGTGAGACCTGGTGGAGGCAGAAGACTCATCCTGAGAAGGCAGTGACAAGGTGAAGCAGCCTCTGTCCCCAAGAACCGCAGGTGAGAAACGGCCCCTTTGAGCCAGGAGCTCCAGGGCAAACCAGGGGGCGGCAGTGGACGCCTCCCAGAAGCCGATCCCCAGTGAGGGCGGGGTCTGGACGGGCATCCAGGCGTGAATTCTCATTAACCTGCTTACTGTCATCGCAATGGCCGCTCCTATTTGTTAAGGTCCCTAGAAGGGCCATGATTAGGTTTCTGGCCAGTCAGAACATTATACCTGGATCAGACGTGGGTTAATTGTCTGTAGCGGGGTAAACGTTCCAACCTCCTCTGTCATGGGGGCCCCACACCCTCTGAAGGCCGAACCCCTCTTTCTGACAGGCTTGGCTGTGGGAGTTGTGAGGTCAGCGGGGATGTTATCAGACACCTGGTTCAGGGCACCAGAGGGAACAAAGGACAGTAATCCAGAGAGGAGCCGAGTGATTGTGCCTCGTGTATAAAACGGCCTGGACGACTAGCCTTTTGGGGGGAAAATAACCAGCAGGGAAACAAAGAGGGTGAGGTCCTGGCCCCGGCCCCCGAGTGGAAGCCCCGGAGCTCGGTTGGACTGACCCAGGGCTGATGTGCTATCCCCCCCCACCACCACCTCTGCCGGGAGCCACTTACAAACCTCCCAAACCTCTCTCGAGTCTCATTACTATGCAGACCCATTTTTCATTCATCGGGAATCCACTGTAGCATTTTAATGTGGAAAGCCTGCTAGTCCATTTCTCTCCCCTGAAGAAAAATGGCTTAATTTCTCCAGCTGATAGATTTTTTTTCTGATCCTTCAGACAGTAGAAAAAGACCCTGGAAAATCAGCTGTGGGGCAGTCCACAGGCATTTTATGACGGCCATAAAGGGCTGTGGCGGGTGACACGCTGCATCCTGATCGGTGGCCTCCACGCGGCTGTTACCAACTTCTGCAAAAAAGGATGGCGGATAGAAAAATGATAGATAGGTAGAAAGATAGATAGAAAAATGGATGGATGGATAAGCCATAATTGAAGCTATGGTTTCCCTGCCATATTTGAGGCGTGTTAAGCCCTCTGCATATTTTCCCCTCGCAGACATGGGAGACCTTCTGATTCTAAATAAGCCCAGAATCCCCTACATACCCACTTAGCCCCAAATTGAGACAGATCTCATCAGCAGGGGCAAAAATCTATTTAGGAAGGAAATTAGAGGCAAAATTGGGGTTAATCGTTTTAGCTGTGTTTTCTATTGTCCAGCCCACAGGACTTAGATGGATGGAACCTGCCCATCCTGTCTGGGGTGCTTCCTCTGAGGCTGAAGGTGGCCTGGCCTGGCCTGGCTGGGGCAGAGGGAGGCCAGGCCCACCCCTGGATGAAAGGCCTGGAATTTCATCAGATGGGCATGTCTGTTTCAGGCATACACCTGGGAGCCAAACCACTTGGGTTCCAATCCCAGATCTGCCATGTGCTAGCCTGGTGACATTAGCACAGTTTCCCCATTGTCAGTTTCCCCATTGACAAAATGGGGATCATAAATGGTACATGCCTTCGTACAGCTGTGAGGATTTTGTGAGTTAATGCGCCTAAGGTGCTTAAACCAGAGGCTGGCACATTGTCCGCACTATGGGAGATAAGTCAGATTTCCCCTCTAGACCCCCTCAATGAGCAAGTTCATTACACGAAAGAGGAGATGTTAACCCCAACAAGATCATCAAACTTAACTCACTTTTAAGGGTCAAGGCCACAGGTTGCCCTTAAAAATCACTGTCTTCCCTTATACTGTTTATGGATCCTCCCTAGGATCCAAGCAACACTCATTCAAAGCAATAGCCCAGTCTGGGCTGGGCTCTCAATGCAGAGGAAGTGGGTCCTCATTCCAAAGGCTTGTACCTCCCAGGCAGAATTCCCTGCCTTCAGCTGCTGTGGCCTTGGAGGAACCACTGGGTGGCTAGGTGTCCCTCAGAAAGCCCCCAAGAGTTGCCAGCCTTTATCCTGCTACTGAATAATTAAAATGCTTATATTCGCCGAAACCGGTTTATCTCAGTGGATAGAGCGTCGGCCTGTGGACTCAAAGGTCCAGGGTTCGATTCCGGTCAAGGTACCTTGGTTGCAGGCACATCCCCAGTAGGGGGTGTGCAAGAGGCAGCTGATCTTTCATCGAAGTTTCTAACTCTCTATCCCTTTCTCTTCCTCTCTGTAAAAAATAAAATAAAATGCCTATATTCTTAGGCCTGACTTAGCAGTTACCACCCCATGCCTACATTAATGTCAGCTGGCTCTTGGTTAAATGTCTGAGCCTTACAGGAGCTGGGGGTATAAAAGTGGAAAACACACACAAATTAACTTTACCGTGAAAAAAAAAATTGTACCATTGTCTTGAGTGCCCGACTCTGCAGTGTCACAGTGACCAGTTAGAGGGTCGATTGCCAAACTGAAAGTACCTGTTACTGATAAACTGTGGTTCCTGCCACGTGCTCCCCGTTCCTCCCACGGTGGGAGCCCCGGCTCTCCCTGCCGGCCTGCGGCCTGACAACCAGTTAGCATGAAGCTGGGACATTTATCTTTGGAGAACAGGATGTAAAACCAGAGCGTGTCAACATGATGGAGTACTATGTTGCCATGAAAAATGATAAGCATGTGGAATATGTCAATATATGGAAATGCGTGTGTGAAATGGAAACAAGCAGGACACTCAGTAGTTCGCACACACTGATTACGGCGCCATCAACATTCACATCTGCACACTCGTAGGCAAGGTCCACAAGTCAAGTTAGTGTAGTGAAAGCAGAGGGTTACTTATTTTTCATTACTCCCATAGAATCTTACATACTTTCCTTTTGTTTTGTTTTTATGAGAAGAACAGGAAGTTTGGACTTAGACCAACAAGAGAAACACTTAGCTGCTGGTATGATTGCTTGGACAGGAAGCAACATTTGCAGTGGTTGAAAATATGCCTCGAAGGGAGCTGTGAGCCTGGAACACACAGGCTGTGTGCTAAGCAGCTCTGCCCTGCCTTGCCAGGCAGGCTACAGCCCGGGCTGAGCGGGGACGTGAGCACCATTCTTCCAGACGGGGGAGTAGAGAGGAGGCTCTTTACTAAGTTCACACTTTGCTTTAAAGGAGAGTGATCACAGTACCCTGCGTGCCTCCATTGTGCCATTATCCTGGGAATTATTAGTAACTAGAGGCCTGGTGCATTAAATTTGTGCATGAGTAGGGTCTCTAGGCCTGGCTGGTGATCAGGGCCAATTGGGGCTTTCCAGCTGCTGGCCGGGGCCTTCCTTCATTCCATGCCACTTCCTAGTGGTCAGCACATGTCATAGCAATTGATCGAACTCCCAAGGGGACACACTATATATAATATAATATATATATATACTAGCCTTTTATATATATAGATAATTGTAGCTATTAATAACACCCCCCCTTTAAAAAAAAGACCCCAAAAATATAATAACATCCCTTGTGCCCTGGTCAGTGTGGGTCAATGTTTAGAGTGTTGGCCCTGCACCAAAGGGTCTCAGGTTTGATTCCTGGTCAAGGTCACATGCCTGGATTGTGGGTTTGCTCCCTGGCCCCAGTCAAGGCTCAGGTGGGTGGCAACCAACAGATGTGTCTCTCTCTCCCTCCCTCGCCTCCCTTTGGCTCTCTGAAAAGCAGTGGAGGAAATATCCTCAGGTGATGATTAGCAACAACAAAAAGTAAATAAATAAAAATTTAAAAAATCACATCCTTTTATCTCAAAAGTGTCCCTGTCAAGACAATACAGTATAATAAGGTCAGCCTACTTAAAGGGGCCACACTGGCCCCAACATGTTGCCTAGCGATGTAAGACCTGTCTCTGAAGAAACCCAAACGCTTGTATACAGCTACGCTCTTTCTCGCCACGGTGACCAGGGAATCGGCCTCCCTTTACCAGGACGCCCAGCCACAGGGGCGCTGTGGGAGTCCCGGCTGTGCTGAGCGGGAGCCACTGGCACCAGCCCATGAGAGTCGACTGTGCACAGCTTCCCAAGTCCACATTCAGGGGCATCATGTTAGTAGCTTGAAATCTGCACTGGTGAGAGTCTTTACTTCATGAAAATCAGGAAACACTACTACCTGGGCTTTTCTTTTGGCCCAGGGAGCTGGCTGTAAAATATTTAGCAGCACGCCTCAGATCGCTTAAGCCAGAGTGGAAACCGACTCCTGGGCTATCTGACCTCACGGGTTTTATCTTAGCCCCAGCCGCAGCGCGCAGCTGCGTTTCACACGAAGTGCTGGGGAATAACCAGAAAACTGGAACGTAGTGGCCCTGCCTTGCAGAAAGAAGAAATGGGCAAGCATCCCTGTTTATGTTCCATCCACATTAGAAACCAAATGAGAACACAAACACAAGTCAATCCATTTGTCCTGGAATGTGACAGCTGGACTCACACCAACGCATCCACTACCTGGCCAAGTTGCTTGCAGCCTGTTAAAGCAGTGACGAGTGTGCTACTGGCCCAGCATTGAGTCTTCTCTCCGTGACAGCTTTTGACTCATGACTCTCTCTTTAACAGACAAGTCTCAAAAACCCCGGCCCCACTGACATGGTAACCACATGGTGTCACCATATGCAGTGGCTTATTCTTTGGCACCAACAATGTCTTGTTAATTTCTCCCTCCCCCACATCCCCTTCCTCCTGTAGCTTCTGAGTATAGCCCTTTGAGAAAGGCACATTTCATGGTCACGGACAATTCATTACTTCCCGTCACACGCTATTTATTGTCAGCTCCTTTTTTGTAACCATGCCACACAGATGAACTTTCCCAAAGTGTTAAGAAGTTTTTTAAGTGACTTACTGGCACCTGGACCTCGGTTAGCGAGTCAACTAAATCCAAAAGGGTTAATGGAAGAATTGCAGGTGAAGGACATTCGGGCTTGATCAGGGAGCCCAAGATACTGAAGGAAAAAAAAAAGAGTAGGAGGGACAATCACCAGCACTGATTTCACAATAGCCGTGCGTGCTGGGCTGTGCCGGCTCTGAGGATGAAAGGCGCGCTATGCCTGCATCGATCAAACATCTCCTGGGTACAAAGTACTCTGCTAAGTGGCACAGGGTAATTCAGAAAAATTAGGACATGCGTTCTTTGCCTTTATAAACTAGTGGAAGAGGCAGGATGGAGGCTGAGGAAATAATGAGGTGCTAGTAAATGGGTGAAAGGAGACAAACAAAAATGGCAATCCTTGACTTACCATAGTGACGGAGGGAGGCTGAGTCCGTGCTGTGGCTGGACCGGATCAATCAGGATCATCTCAGGAAGATGGCGTTGAGCAGGGCCCTTAAATGCATTCCACTAGCAGTTATGGGGAGTGATGGTCTGAAAATGAACCAAAAAATTATGAAATCCTGGAAACAAGGAAAGACCTTAGCATGCTTTTCTTCATTTCAACTCTGGTTATTCCAGGGTACGGTCTGACAACTTTGAAATATGTTTCTCAATGACAATTCCAGAACCCCCAAGTTTCCTCAAAGTTTGACTGTGTCTGAGACAAGTATACAGAAGAATTAGAATAGGTGAAGGTATAACCTCTGAAGCGACAGTGAGTTGTTTACTTTCCAGTGCCTCCATCAACCTGTGAGGTCTCCAAGGGTAGGTACCACGCCAGGCTCTGTGACCACTACACTTGGTGCCTAGCACAGGGAGGGCACAGAGCAGCCTCGGCCCTTGCTGAGGGTCTGGATGAATAGCCATACTCTGCAGTCACTGGGATCCCCAATTTGTTCATTATTTTTACCATGCAAATCCTTACACCTAGTTCAGATAAACTCATTTCTCCCAAAAGACATTTATCTACTCATGTCACCACCTTACCATACAACTGGCGCAAAAACTCTCTCTAGGTTTCTTCAAGCTCTAAGAAAGTGAAGTTTTATAGTGATTTAAAGATCAGATTATGTTGAGAAAAAAAGAAGTCTTTGAAACAGTAACTTTTCTTTTAAAAAAATGTTTTTATTGATTTCAGAAAGGAAGGGAGAGGGAGAAAGAGAAACATCAGTGATGAGAGAGAATCGTTGATCAGCTCCTTCCTGCCTTCTGCATGTCCCCCCACTGGGGAACAAGCCACAACCAAGGCATGTGCCTTGCCCGGGAATCGAACCGTGACCTCCTGGTTCATAGGTCAATGCTCAACCACTGAGCCACACCGACCAGGCTGAAACAGTAACATTTCTTATTGGTGGTTTTGTAATGAGGGTTGGGTACAATATAACCTATGATCTGAGCTACTCCAGACTTTAATGGGCAGGGTGGAGGGGGTGGAGGATGGAGAACAATGGTTCTAGCTATAGGCAATGACATTGATTTTTATGTTACACTTGGACTTGTATATGCCCAAGGCAGTCAACTTTAAATTATACAAGCATTTCCAGAAAATCCTCTGTATTTTGTATAAGATTGTGTTTCTATAAGCAGATAGTCAACATCAATAACCTGGGGTAATATTCTTCAGACACGTGTCCCTTTCCTTTGTGACAGTTGGATTGAAACCATCCTTTCTGTAGACCTCTGCTCTGTGGATGGTGCCCTCACGGGAATTCCTTGAATGTCTGCTGTGTTTCAGAGCAGCAGTGAAACCATAAACCAATGCCTGATCTTCTCATGACAGAGCACCTGTCCCTGTATTCCAAACGTGACAAAATGTGGTGTTTGGTTCTGACCTATCACTCACAGGCAGTGTGACAACTCCTAAAAGAATGAGGGGAACTCTCTGTATAGGTTCACACCTTATCTAAATGCTTTTTATGAACATCAGTAACATAAACTCAGGAGGAGATGTCTAAAATTCAGCTTCATTCTTTCATTAATTCTGATAAATAATTGACCAATTTCTTGACTCATGATTCATTAATCTCTATTGTCAGCTCTATTTCTTTTTAGACATTTTCTGAATTTCTAACTAGGATGTGTGTGTGCATGTGTGTGTGGTATTTAAGAATCCCCTTTATTCTTCCGTGTACCTGGATTGACTTTAGAGTTTAAAATTGGCACTTAAGTGGTGCTCATCGCAAATAGTTGTAAAGACAGAGCTGATTTATGGATGATGACAAAGCATTAAGGAGTAGAAAGTAAAACCACATTGCAACTCAGCTTTAATTAATTAGATGAATGGCCATGAGTTGGAATTCTGAGTCTCTTTTGGATGACAGTGTTTTTTTTTATTTTTCTCCCCAAAAGTTTACCCCAATTTATTATCTCTATGAAATATAAAAGCCAAGCCGAAACCAGTTTGCCTCAGTGCATAGAGCGTCAGCCTGCGGACTGAAAGGTCCCAGGTTCGATTCTGGTCAAGGGCATGTACCTTGATTGCAGGCACATCCCCAGTAGGGAGTGTACAGGAGGCAGCTGATTGATGATTCTCTCTCATCGATATTTCTAGCTCTCTATCACTCTCTTTTCCTTTCTTTTTTTTTTTTCATTTTTTTTATTAAGGTATTATCTGTATACATAGCTTATCATTGCCCCCCCCCCATAGATGCCCTCCCTCCCCAGAGTTTTGTGTCCATTGGCTATTCTTATATGCAAGCATACCAGTCCTTTGGTTGATCTCTTATCTCCCCCAGATCTCCCTACCCCCCCCCCCGCTGTCATTTGACAGACTGCCTGTTGTTTTACTGTCACTATATCAATCTTTCTGTTCATTCGTTTATAATGATCTTTAATATCCATAAATGAGTGAGGTCATGTAGTGTTTCTCTTTCATTGACTGGCTTATTTCACTCAGCATGATGCTCTCCAATTCCATCCAAGTTACTGCAAATGATGAGAATTCCTTCCTTTTTATGGCAGCATAGTATTCCATGGTGTAGATGTACCATAGTTTTCTGATCCATTCATCTGCTGACGGGCACCTAGGCTGTTTCCAAGTCCTAGCTATTGTAAATTGTGCTGCTATGAACATAGGGGTGCATATATCCTTTCTGATTGGTCTTTCTAGTTTCTTGGGGTATATTCCTAGTAGTGGGATTACTGGGTCAAATGGGAGTTCCATTTTCAGTTTTTTGAGGAAGCTCCATACTGTTTTCCACAGTGGTTGCACCAACCTACAATCCCACCAGCAGTGCACGAGGGTTCCTTTTTCTCCACAACCTCGCCAACATTTGTTGTTTGTTGTTTTGTTGATGTTGGCCATTCTGACAGGTGTGAGATGGTACCGCATTGTTGTTTTGATTTGCATCTCTCGGATAATTAGTGACTTGGAGCATGTTTTCATGTGCCTCTTGGCCTTCCTTCTGTCTTCTTTTGAGAGGATTCTATTTAGGTCCATTGCCCATTTTTTAATTGGCTCATTCATTTTCCTTTTATTGAGTTGTATAAGCTGTCTGTAGATGTTGGAGATTAAACCTTTATCAGTGATATCGTTTGCAAATATGTTCTCCCATACAGTGGGTTTTCTTGTTGTTTTGTTGATGGTTTCTTTTGACGTAAAAAAGCTTTTTATTTTGATGTAGTCCCATTTGTTTATTTTCTCTTTAGCTTCCATTGCCCTAGGGTTAGTATCAGTGAAGAAGTTCTTTAGGCATATGTCTGAGATTTTGCTGCCTGTGGATGCCTCTAGTATTTTTATGGTTTCCCGTCTTATGTTTAAGTCCTGTAACCATTTTGAGTTTATTTTTGTGTATGGTGTAAGTTGGTGATCTAGTTTCATTCTTTTGCATGTATCTGTCCAATTTTCCCAACACCATTTATTAAAAAGACTGTCTTGACTCCATTGTATGTTCGTGCCTCCTTTGTCAAATATTAATTGAGCATATTGATTTGGGTTGATGTCTGGATTCTCTAATCTATTCCATTGATCAATATGTCTGTTCTTGTGCCAGTACCAGGCTGTTTTGAGAACAGTTGCTCTGTAATACAGCTTGAAATCTGGTATTGAGATTCCTCCTACTTTACTCTTATTTCTTAAGATTGCTGAGGCTATTCGGGGTCTTTTATTGTTCCAAATGAATTTTTGGAGAGTTCTTTCTAGGTCTGTGAAGTATGTCCATGGTATTTTCATGGGGAGTGCATTGAACTTATATATTGCTTTGGGAAGTATGGACATTTTGATGATGTTGATTCTACCAATCCATGAACATGGTATGTTCTTCCATCTGTTTACATCTTTCTCTATTTCTTTTTTCAGTGTCCTGTAGTTTTCTGCATATAGGTCTTTTACCTCCTTGGTTAAGTTTATTCCTAGGTATCTTAATTTTTTTGGTGCGATGGTAAACGGGATTGCTTTTTTAGTCTCTGTTTCTGTAAGTTCACTATTGGTGTAGAGAAATGCCATTGATTTCTTGGCATTTATTTTGTATCCTGCTACATTGCCAAATTCGTTTATTAAGTCTATTAGCTTTTTGATGGAGTCTCTTGGGTTTTTTATGTACAATATCATGTCATCTGCAAATAGTGACAGCTTTACTTCTTCTTTTCCGATTTTGATGCCTTTTATTTCCTCTTCTTGTCTAATTGCGATGGCGAGTACTTCCAGTACTATGTCAAAGAGGAGTGGTGAGAGTGGGCATCCCTGTCTTGTTCCTGTTCTTAGAGGGAATGGTTTTAGTTTTTGCCCATTGAGCATGATGTTGGCTGTGGGTTTATCATATATAGCTTTTATTATGTTGAGGTATGATCCTTGTACTCCCACCTTGTTGAGAGTTTTTATCAGGAAAGGGTGTTGGATTTTATCAAATGCCTTTTCTGCATCGATAGATATGACCATATGATTTTTATCTCTCAATTTGTTTATGTGATGTATCACGTTTATTGATTTGCGAATATTGTACCATCCTTGCATTCCTGGTATAAAACCTACTTGGTCATGGTGTATGATCTTCCTAATGTACTGCTGGAGCCGATTTGCTAGAATTTTGTTGAGGATTTTGGCATCTATGTTCATGAGGGATATTGGCCTGTAATTCTCTTTCATTGAGTTGTCTTTATCTGGTTTTGGTATTAGGGTGATGCTGGCTTCATAAAAGGAGTTTGGCAGTGTTCCTTCCTCTTGAATTTTTTGGAAAAGTCTGAAGAGGATAGGTTTTAGTTCTTCCTTGAATGTTTGGTAAAACTCTCCTGTGAAGCCATCTGGCCCTGGGCTTTTGTTTGCTGGAAGCTTTTTGATGACTGCTTCAATTTCTTCCCAAGTTACTGGTCTATTGAGATTTTTAGATTCTTCCTGATTGAGTTTTGGAAGGTTGTATTTTTCTAGGAATATGTCCATTTCCTCCAGGTTGTCCAGTTTGTTGGAATAGAGTTGTTCATAGTATTTTGTAACAATCCTTTGTATTTCGGCGGGGTCTGTTGTTATTTCACCTCTTTCATTTCTAATTTTGTTTATTTGGGTCCTCTCTCTTTGTTTCTTGGTTAGCCTGGCTAGAGGCTCATCAATCTTGTTAATCCTTTCAAAGAACCAGCTCTTGGTTTTGTTGATCTTATGTATTGTGTCTTTGGTCTCTATGTCGTTAATCTCCGCTCTGATTTTTATTATTTCCTTCCTTCTGCTTACAGTGGGCCTTTCTTGCTGTTCTTTTTCTAACTGTTTGAGTTGTAGGGTAAGATAATTTGTTACCATTCTTTCTTGTTTTTTGCAATAGGCTTGTAGGGATATGAACTTCCCTCTCAAAACAGCTTTTACTGTGTCCCATAGATTTTGGATTGTTGTGTTTTCATTGTCATTAGTTGCCATGATGTTTTTGATTTCTTCCTTGATTTCTCTGGTAACCCAGTCTTTGTTCAATAGCATGCTATTTAGTCTCCATGTGTTTAATTTCTTTGGCTTATTATTATTGTAGTTGATTTCCAATTTTATGGCACTGTGATCTGAGAAAATGCTTGATAAGATTTCTATCTTCTTGAATTTGAAGAGACTTTGCCTATGTCCCAATATGTGGTCTATCTTTGAGAATGACCCGTGTGCACTTGAGAAGAATGTATATTCTGTGGCTTTGGGATGAAATGTTCTGAAGATGTCAATTAATTCCATCTGGTCTAATACGTCATTTAGAATTGACGTTTCTTTACTGATTTTTTGTTTAGATGATTTGTCCAGAGGTGACAATGGAGTATTAAAATCTCCTACTATGATAGCATTGCTATTAATCTGTCCTCTCTTTTCCTTTCTGTAAAAAATCAATAAAATATATTTTTAAAAACCAAAGAACTAAAGGTATAAAAAAAAGAAATATAAAAGCCAAAATTTCAATTGACCTCTTTAATTTCTATTCCAGGAAAGGATTCCACTAATAAGATTCTATTCCAATTTCTACAGGGCATGTAAAAAACTTGCTGGCTTGGAAAAAATTCTCCACAAAGTCATAGATCTGGTGGGAACTTCAGAGATTAAATACTTCAATGTCCTCACTTCACAGACAGGAAAACTAGATCTTATAGAGGTCAGTTGATCTGATCAAGGTCACTCAGCATGTTAGTGTGAGAGTCATGGAAAGACCCATCTCATGCTTTGTCCATCACAGCACAGTCATGACATATAGACCGGGATGCTACCATTGCCTATTTATTATACTTTCTCATATTGATCCTTCCACTTCCCATGATTCAGCTATTTCCTGACCACCTATTTTGTATTTTGACCATCTATCACACCATTAAACCTTCAATTTTCACCTTATTTCTTACTAATTTCCTTAATGAATTGTTGTATAAGGTTGATTATTTCATTTTTGCTTATATCTATGGTTTCTGGTCTCTGCTTTTACCCTGACAATTGAATCCTGCACACATCACTTAGCAAAGGCCTTGCGTATGGGTAGATTTTAGTTTACTTCTTCCTTCACCCCAGATTCCTCACTGTCTTCTAATTTCCAACCCACTGCCAAGTCCAGCCTTTTAACTTTGAGATATTTTTGGTTCTACTAATCTTGACCAGTTTATAGATTCACTGTCGCTGTCCGTAGTGCTGATATTTGCAACGGGAGCGACTGCACAGCCTGAGAGGGAAATGAAGTTATGGATTCTCCGTAACACATCTGGTTATTTTAGTGGATTATTTAGAAAAAAATCAGTAAAATAATAATTATAAAGTATAAATCTTCATTATATATATATATATATATATATTTAACCAGACATCTAAAAAATGGTTCCCCTTCTTAATGACTCCTCAGAGAAGGGCTCTAAAGTCAAGTGGGTGGTAGTTAGTGATATACTGGTAAATATTTACCAAGCTGTAAACATTTTCCCTAGGGTAAAAATGTGATTTATAGTGTTTTATAATTTCTGTGATGCAAACAGTGTTGTCATATGGCTGGGTTCAAATCACCCACACGATGTCACTGAAAATGAAGGTGGGAGGAGCTATGAATCACCAACTCTGGTGAGCTTGTGCCAGCTCACTCCATGACTCCATTGGCCTTAGCCTAATAGTGCATCTCAGATTATTCAAACCAGGTCTCACCCAAGGTGTGACATACTCAAAGTGGTTCAGAGCAAGGAAGTGTTTCTGAGGTAAAACTCTTTTTTGAGACCTGAGTATAAAGCACATCTAGAGCATAAAGACAAGAGCACATCTAGAGCACAAGGCAGTCACAGTTCTTCAAAAGGACATATGATAGGTATTATGAGAAGTGTTTATTTAAAAAATAAGGAGTAGGTTAAGATTAACATGAGCTTGGTACTGTAAAAAAAAAAAGTTGTAGTTCCGTCCTTGTGGCTTGTGGATGGGTGGAGTATGGATACATCACATTGACTTAAAATTGTGTGGCCAAGGCAAGCACCCTCAATGTGTCCTTTGACAACATTTTCTCAGCTCTGGATCTGACGAGCGATATCCAGGTTTCAGGAGGTCTGTTGAGGTACATTTGCAAGCACAGATAAAGTTCTATTTTTATAAATGCCAACTTTAGTCTCAGAGGTTGTTTTATTTAAAAAGCTATTCTAATGTTGTGGCAATGATAATAGTCAATACTACATTTTGGTTATAAATGACAGAGACCAAGTCCACACAAAAAAATGAGGCATCAATTGGGGAAAAATTTGGGTCTCTTAACAGACTACAGAGACCCTAAAATGGCAAGGATTTGCCTGAGATTTAGGAACAGTAGGTACCAGGAATATGATGATATCAAGATGCTGTCTTTGGTATCTATCAGCTACACCCTTGCCTCTCCCTACAGTATCACTTCTCCACATAACAAAGAGCAAGGCATATTTCAAACTTTGAACCTTATAGGCACAGTCAGGAAATTACTGAACCTTTTAGACCTAAGTCCCAGAATGTCAAGGAAGAGATTCATTGTCACAGACGAAATAACCTCTCTCTCTTTCTCTCTTGCTCTCTCTCTCTCTCTCTCTCTCTCTCTCTCTCTGCCAACCAAGATAACATGAAAACCATGTCAGAGGAATGACCCATAGCACTAGGACTCTCCTGAGAGTTCTTAACAAGCTATTTTCAATGATGAATAAAGTCTCTCATAAACCAAGTACTTATAGCAACTCACTGATTTTTTTAAGTATTGCTACTGAGTAGTAGATCAGTTCTTTCTAAACCTGTTTGAGTATCAGATAGGTCCCAAATGCACCCAGAACAATTTGGCCATAAGGTTGAGGCGTGTGTCCATCCTTGACTCATGCTCTCTCACAGGGGACTTTAAAAATGTTCAAATTCTCAAACCCATCCTACTCCTACTTAATTTAAAATCTTTACATGTGTGGTCCAAAAAAATGTGTTTTGCAAGCTTCTTAGTAGTTCTGGTGTAGCCATTTGGACACTTATTTCATGAACTACACTTGGATAATCCACACTCAGCTCTAAATGTGTGTGTGTGTGTGTGTGTGTGTACACACACACACACACACACACACACACACACATTGGGATCTCAGGGGAAATGAAATTTGCAACATGAATAGATAGGAGAAGAGTTGTAGGTTTGCTCTATATTGCATAGGGCTTCTAGGAAGTTCTGCTGATCAAATATTTTCCAACTGGTGTCAAAATGTTGCTATTAGTGATTTAATCCCTTGGTGAAAATAACAGAGGAAGTCCCTAAAACTTCACATTATAAAAGAGGGGTAGCCACATGGGCTTTTGAGAGAATTGTGAAAGCAAAGATGGGGAGGTATCATTGAAAACTTGAAAAAGTGGGGAAGACAATCATGAAAAGAGCCAGCGGACAAAGACCAGCTTCGCTATTGTACAGTTTAGCTTCTGGACGACACACAGATTTGTCAGTTCCTATGGCCAGAATTTCTCTGGCCACTTAACATATCAGACACAAAGCCAGAAGTCCTTGCTAAGGACAAAACAAAGTGGGGGAAAGAACCAATTCCCCCAGAGCGTACTTTATGAGTTTTTATTATGTTCCAAGCAGTTCATCCACGTGGCGTGCTTTCTCCGTTGGAACAGGGGCTTTCCTTCCGAACAAACAGGCCCCAAATCCACGCAGAAGGATTTGCCCAGAAGGTCGAGGCGTGTGTCCACCCTTGACTCACTATCTCACACGATCATTTTCCCCTGACTTTACAAGTCTGTGTGCCTGGTTTTGTTCTTTCTCTTATCATTGCTCCCAGGCTGTCTTCCCCCATCATGAATCATTCTCTCTCGCTCCCACTGTCTGACTTCTTAGCTTCACTATTTCTGCCTTCTCCCTTTGCTCTCTGCAGGAAGCCCAAGTCTTAGATTTCCCCTCTCACTGAAGGCTGATATCTTCCCAGAGCACCAGGAATTATTCAGACTGGAGTTCCCTTCAGTACATGTGCTTGTCAGCAGCCACCCGGCAGGTACCCAGATCCAGACACCCCTCAGAGAGCATTCAGAGAGGGCCAGAGCACAGCCTGGGGCAGGCAGCGAGAGGGTCCCTCACACAGGCCACTTTGCCCCAGGAGCAGATTTGCTAGGGACAGTGCAGGAGTTATATCCACTCAAAAGCTTTTCTTTTGTCCAGTTAAGTGGGAGTCACCACTCAGCTTTGCCACTTTGACCCAGCATGCCTTATCCATGGGCAAAATGTCACCTTGCAATTTTAGAAAGAGATGTTCATCACTGAGCGTCTCAACATGTAATGGTCCCTAGCGCCACAATCAAAGATAGAAGAAATACAGAGAAGGGCTGACTGGTTTCCCCAGGAAATACTGCAGGGGAGCAAATACCAATCTTGGAGCTCACTCAGCTGGCATGGGGGGCTCTGCTCTCTCCTGAGTTAGAGGTGTGGAGTGGGTCCCTCACCGCACAAGAAGGCTGCCCAACGCCACCCAGCCAGTTGGTGGCAGAGCCTGGGTTAGAGCCGCTGGCTCCCACTTCGGGCCTGAACCCTTCCAAACACGTCATTTTCTCATTTTGAATATCAGGAAGAAAAGGACCCCTTCCCGGAAGTCATTCACCAGGCATGTGGAGAGCAGAGAGCTGCGGACCCACCCTGGAGAAGGACTTCCAGTGAGACTGGGAAGGGTGGGAACCCAGGACCCCTGGGAGGAGACCACCTGAGCGCCTGAGGGGGTGGTGGCGGGGATGAGACCAAGCTCCGGCAGCCCAGCTCTGGAGGGCTGAGCCTCAGAGCCAGGGGAAGCCAGGGAAGTGTTGCGAGGTGGGGGGCATCCCACCTGGGTGGCACGAGAAGGGTGGCTGGGGCAGGAGGTGGGAGATGTGCTGGGTCAGGGCAAAGGGCTGGGCGTGTGGGACCTTCCGCAGGAATGTGGCTGGAGAGGGCGTGGGGTCCGCAGAAGCCCCTCTCCCCCACCCCACGCTTTCGCTTTTCACCCCATCTCCTCCTCCCCAGAGGCCTTAGAGACTGCTGAGAACAGGGCGGTAGGGGAAGCCCCTTCCCCGCCGGCTCTGTGGGGAGGCTCCGGGCCCTTCCTCCGCCGGGTGGAGCAGCCGGACACACTCCCGCTGGAGCAAAGGGGGGCAAAGCGCAGGGCTCCCTGGGGGCCAGCGGCTGAGAGGAGCCGGAGGCTTTGCAAAGGCCAGAGCGATCGATCGATAGAGCACAGCACTGTGTGGAGAAGAAAGGGGCCGAATGGGAGAACGTGGCTCGGAGCAGCAAGAGCTCTGAAAACAGATGCCAGACTCCCATCTCTCCCCTAGCCTTTTCCTAGGGCGCCTGAGAGCAAGGCAGAGCCCCCCTTCCCGCCCCCGACACCCCTCCCCGCATTGAACGTATGCGTTCCCTCTTCTTCAATCCCTCTCTCCTTCCCGCTGCATCTCCCAGTTTCTTTGCCCTCCTTCCTCTTCCCCACGGCCCCTCCCAACCCTCCCTCCCTCCTTCAACCCCTCCCTCTTCTGCCCCCACACACTGAAGCAGCTGCATTTTCTTTTGCCCTTTCATTTCCTCATTATCAACATTTTGCGCTGCATCGCCTTCCCGTGCAAGCGGCTGTACTCTCTGACGCAGGTATAAAAGGGGCACCAGAAGCCCCTCTTTCTTGGGGACAATCTCTGTGGCACCTTTGTGCAAAAGGCTATGTCCGCTTCTGCCTGGTAACAATTTGCAGTGTGTGTGTGTGTGTGTGTGTGTGTGTGTGTGTGTGTGTGTTGGTTTCAATATTGCCGGTTTGCTCCAGGGAAACCTACGTTTTCCGTGTTCCTCCCCCTTCTCCCCAGCCCCGCTGTAGACAGGAATATTCGTCCAGGGAATAATGTACACTCCGCCCCTCCAGAGCACAGAGGGGCTCTGAAGCAAGAAGGAAAGCCTCATGGTGGGAGGTGAGCACTCTCACTGGTTTTGTCCCAGTGTCTCTCCCAATATCTGTGCAGTCAGCCATTGGGCTCTCCTGGAATGGCCTTTGCAAAATCACTCAAACTCGTGATCCAGGAATGTCATTAACACCTTTTAGCACTTACCTGTATGACATTGTTAGCTTCAGCCCCTAGCAAGGTCTGAAGAAATGGCACTTGGGCTTCAAAAGAGAGAAATGCTCTACTACCCGGTGAGAAGTACGGTTGTGAAGTAGGATGAGCTTGGATTCAGGAATGAGATGGACTTGGCATCTAAGCTTTGTCCACTTGATCACTGACAGAAGGGGTGCTCAGAGAAATCTATTGAATTTGCACTGTCCATGTCCAGTGAGCGCTTTCTACAAGCTTTCCGATCCTCTCCTTCTATGGTCAGAGCCCTGAGGGGTGTTTGGTCTTGCATTTCTTCAGTCACCACCGCAGTGGCTATCAAACTTGGTCATGAAGCAGAGCTCCTAGTGATGCAGTGAAACCCAAAGGAGCACGGTTTTTAGTGTAAATAAAGCTAATTTCTTTCAGTATTTTTATTGAACTAATTCAGATACCTTACCCACCTACTCTCAAATAGACACCCTGGCATAGTTTCATTGCCCTATAGAAGTTCTGCTAGGAGCTCAACTAACAGCTATTTCTCATGTTTGTGTGTGTGTGCGTGCGTGTGTGTGTGCGTGCGTGTGTGTGTGTGTGTGTGTGTGTGTGTGTGTGTTGTATGTCTCTCTAGCACACAGGTTTTAATGCTTTTGCATCTCTGTCTTCTCTTCCTTGTCTTTGCTCCACTTGATCCCGGCCCAGCTCTCCAGCGTTTCCGTTTCCTCCGAGGCAGGACTAGCGGGACCACTAGTTGCTTTGCTTCTAATTAACCTTTTCCTGCATTTGCATGTGTCAGCTCCCATAAACCCCATATTTCTTCCTAAATGGACTACCCTGCCTCATTTTACTTTTAATAATTCACCATAGTTTCCTTCCTCCAATACAATAGAACCCACTTCTGAGTAATACCGCCCATGCACCAGTCAGAAAGCTCCACCAGAGGCTGCCACGCTGTTGCCATTGGACACGTAGGATAGATAGCAAGTCAGAAAAGGACAAAACAGGCCCCAGGAAAAGCTGAACGAATTAGCCTTGGGGAGAGAGGGATCTCAGTGGATTGGGCACTGAAATTGGTGAATGGACAACTGGGGGGGGGGCAGAAATAGATAATGAGGCTATGGATCATTTCCCTCTTCCCATTTTTGGACCATGATTTGTCTTAGTTAAGGCTCTTTTAGTTATGACAAGAAACAACTCAAAACTGGTGTAGCAGAAACCTGTTTGGCTCAGTGGATAGAGCATCGGCCTGCGGACTGAGAGGTCCGCGGTTCGATTCGTGTCAAGGGCACATACCTTGGTTGTAGGCACAACATCCCCAGTGGAAGGTGTGCAGGAGGTAGCTGATCGATGTTTCTCTCTCATTTCTCTCTCTCTCTGATTGATGTTCCTAGCTTTCTATCCCTCTCCCTTCCTCTCTGTAAAAAATCAATATAATATATTTTTTAAAAACTGGTGTAAGTATAGGGTGGGGAGAGTAATTAAAAGAATATAAACCCTCTGGTGGAGAGAACCTCTGCCCCTTCTCCTGAGGGGCTGCCCACATGCACCCTTTCCTCTGGCCCTCTCGCTCTGCACCTGCCCCATCCCCCTCCCCCCTCTCTCTCATCTACTCCCTGTATTGGGTGGACAAGAAGTTCTATAGCTCTTAGCATCACATGTGTGCACAGTACTGAGACTAACGGAGCCCAACATTTCTCCATTGTCCTGGCTCCCACCAGCCACAACCAGGCAAGAGGCCTCAAGGAGCTGAGTGAGGCTGACCAGATCGCAGAAGGTCAATGCACCTCTTCTTCAGAATCGAAGGCTCTCATGTGCTCCCGGTCTCCCCTTTCCTCACAGCTTTACGGCCACCCCTTCCTTCCCGTCTTTCATTTTCTGTTTCTTGCACCCTCTCTTATTTCTGTCCTCCTTCTCAGAACATGGCGCCGAAGTTTACCAAGAAACAGCTGGTCACCGTTGAGGCAGCCATCCGGACTTAGTGACACTCTGTGCAGATCCCGGGATACTTACGTTTCTTTCACAAAAGAACCTCCCTGGCCAGCTGGTTGTGGCAGGAAGCCAACGTTCCCTCTCCCACCTGCTCTGTTCCCCTCTGTCCTGCTCCGGCCTGTAATGAAGCAGTCACTGAGAGTTATCCCGGTACAAAGACAACTGTCCTGCCACAGTGTGAGGGCAGTCTGTGAGGAGCATGCAGCCGATGGAAATGTCAGGCAATCAATGTTTTCCATTTCCTAGTTCACGCATTCATTCCCTTTCTCAATCTTCCAGCTGAACAGTCCATTCACCAAAGTTCTGTTGTTTTTTATTTTGGTTTGGGTTTCTTTCCTTTCTTTTTTTATTTTTTTATTTTTACTTTCTTGCTCTATTGTTCACATTGTATAATGAAGGAATGAGAGGCAGGGAGAGATAATGAGCACAGCGACCCCCTGGTGCATAAAACAGGACGGACGAGCAGAAAAAGGATACCTGGAGGAAACATGTGAGGAGCTAGAATATTAGATGAAGTCTGAGAAAATCAGAAACATAGGGATGAGGTGCATGAGGAAAGGTGATTGTGGAAGTTATGTTTTCTAGGGAAAACAGGATGAATTTAAGAATGATTTTGTGAAGGTCCTATATCCACTATCCATTGCCACCATATGCCAGTGATAAACAACCACAAAGCATACAACAAGAACACTTGTTCACATCCTGATGTCTAGAGTCAGCTAAGGGCCGCCTCTGGGACTCTGCTGAACTGCTGATTTCCTACACTTCAGGGTTGCCTGGTTGTCGGCTGATCTTGGCTGGGCTCATCGAGGTTAGCTTGCTCAGGTGTCTGCTGACATTTCATGGGCCAAGGCAAGTTACATGGCTGAAACCAGTGTTAGAGGGTGAGACAGGGCAGGAGAGGGAGCTCAAATCAGAATGGCCATGGGTATGAAGAACTGAGGCTATGGTTGCAAACAAACATGAATACAATATTTAGGAAAAGTCCAAGGCAGTCAGACATCCCTTGAGGGGTCCCAGATTGGAGAGGGGTGCAGGCTGGGCTAAGGGACACCCCCCCCCATGCATAAATTTCTTGCACCAGGCCTCTAGTCTACCTAATA
The DNA here is from genome assembly GCA_963924515.1 of Vespertilio murinus. NCBI lineage: Eukaryota > Metazoa > Chordata > Mammalia > Chiroptera > Vespertilionidae > Vespertilio > Vespertilio murinus. The sequence continues at coordinate 50,795,665 of OZ004709.1, forward strand.
AAAGAGTAACATGCTAATTGACTGTACCTTCGCAACACCCACCAGCCGATCAGAATTGAGTATGCAAATTAACCCAACAAAGATGGTGGATTAATTTGCATGTGTAGGCCCCAAGCAGCTGAGGGTGGGGCGGGATGCTTGAATCATCACCATGGTGACGATGCAGGCATTCCATACCACCCAAGCCACTCCAGGCCTCTGAGCAGCAAGGGAAGGCAGAAATATGGCTCTGGGTTAGAGGGGAAAGGCGGCTCTGGCCAAAGCGAAGGTGGTGCTAGCAACCAGGGGAAGGAAGGCCCATTCCTGCATGAATCTTCATGCATTGGGCCTCTAGTCTACACTAATAAAAGAGAAAAATGTAAATTGGCCATACCTCCGCTGAAGCCCACCAGCCAATCAGGAGAGAGTATGCAAATTAACCCAACAAAGCTGGCAAGCTGATTTGCATATGCAGGCACGGAATGAAGACTGAGGGCTCCAGCCCAAGCAAAGACTGAAGACTGAAGAGGCTTAGCTTCTCTGCTATGGCCAGAGCGAGGCCTGGGTCCTGGGTGCTGGAGGAAAACCAGTGCCAGCAGCCAGGGGAAGGAAGGCCTATTACACAAATCTTTGTGCAATGGGCCTCTAGTGCTAAATGAAAGAAACCAGCCACAAAGCACCACATACTGTACAATTCTGTTTATATGGAGTATCCAGCTATAGAGACAGAAAGTAGATGAGTGGTTTCCTAGGGCTGGAGGAAATTGGGAGATTGGAGAGTGATGGCAAAGAAATATGGGCTGGAATTTTTTTTGTTGTTTTGTTTTGGTTTGGTTTTTTTTGGAGGGATAATGAAAATATTCTAAGATTGACATTTGTGATGGATGCTCAACTCTGTAAATATACTAAAAATCATTGAATTGTACACTTCAAATGAATGCATTGTTCCCTATATGTATTATTTCTCAATGCAGCTGTTTGAATTTTTTTTTTAAAGTTTTCTTTTCTAACATTCTGCTGTAGGCAGTTAGACAGACATGAGCAAAGCAAGGACAATGGGCCAGGTACAGAAGGTCACCAGGATGAAAAGCCCCAGGTGCCTAAAAATGAACAATCAATTGTAGGGTGGGACCTAGTCCCTAGGGTGACTTTTTCTCCCTAGCATATCAAGGTTTGGACCCCCTGATCTTTCTTCTCTAGAAATAACATTCATGCCTCGATTGTATTACAGCTCCAGGCCCAGATAAGCAACAAAACCAGCCATGGCTGACATCAAGAACAGCTGCATGGAATAATGATCCCTGTGCCGGCCAATCAATCAGTGGAGACCACAACCCTGAATGGACACACCTAGAAAAATACTGAATATTCTATTAAGATTTTTTCCTGGGACCTCCTCTAAAATCTTGGCACTTAAAACCCTTAGGATGGAGGACCCAGTGCTCTTTCCCTTCAGGATTGTAGGCCTTTCCCTTCTCTTTCCCTCTCTCCAGGCACATTACCATTAGCTTCCTCATTCCCAAGCTCCAAGGGCCCTTCCTTTACCTCTATAACTTATGTCCTATTCTCATTTCTTCTAGGAATTACTTCCTCTGCCTCTGTAATTTACCAAATATATGTTCTCTTACAACTTGAGTTTAGACTTCGAATTGTTTCCTAGCTGGAACCCAAGTTGGTCTGATTCCACCAGTCACAGTGAGACACCTGGCGCCCTGCCACCTACAACAATTCCAGATCCAGGCATCTATGCCCATTCTGTGTGACTTCTTCCTACCTTGTCTGCCATAAAGCTGAAGAAGAAGGGAGAACAAGAGCCACATACAACATTTATATAAGAAAGCAAAATCCCCCATGAATATTTTTTCTTGGGACGAAGTAATGGTTAATTTTTAATTTTTAATCCACCTAGGCTTGCTGACATGTTGGCTCTCACACAAAAGTCCAGATATCAGATGCCATCTATGGAGTATCCTTCAGGCTGGGTTTTGAAACGCTTACTAGCTCAAGGCCACCAGTAGTCCTATGAGGAAGCAGATTCCACAGGAGGCATTGTATCAGTAACGACTTAGAAAAAACTCCTGCCAAGAAGATGCCTTTGCCTTGACTACATCACACATTCCTCATTCACCTTCTCTATTCTCACTTCATTTATTGCAATCTTGGCATGAGAGAAGCCAGAAGTAGTCACAGCTTTCTCTGGCGCATAGCCATTTCTTTTTCTATTTTGTCTCTCTCTGATTATTTTTTCCTCTTTTTTAATTCAAATTCCTCCCCCTACACTTAAAAAAAATTAAAATAGCATTGACAGTTTTATCCTATACAATAAAAGGCTAATATGCAAATTGTCCCCTCTGGAGTTTGACCTCTCGCTATGATGTGTACTGACCACTAGAGGGCGGCATGAATGATGGCAGCCAGAAGGCCCTGATTGGCCCTGATCACCAGTCAGGCCTAGGGACCCTACAAATTTTTTTGTGCACCGGGCCTCTAGTAGGGTCATAATACCTACAACTTACTGATCATGCCAATGTACCATGAGCTTTAGGTTAAATACATTTTCATGCAGGAGTTTCTTGAGCCTGAAAATTATTTCCGTTTCCTTGAGAAACACTTGCAAGAGCGAGGGATGGGAAGAGGCTGACAGGTGGAAGGGAATGAATGGCAGTGTTCCCAACACGTAATTTTGGAGAAAGAAAAAGTGAAAGTTGGCTGGAGAAAGGTTACAGGAATGCTGGTGGCTTTGAGGGCTCATTTGGGATTGGCGTTTGTAAATTTATAAGTGGTGCCAATCAGCCCTATTGTGAGACTTTCCCCCGTTGTTCTCAGCTACACAACTTCCAGCAGATAATGGGGTTCATCCAAGGCTGGCATTAAAAAGGTAGAGGAGCCCAGACATGAAACAACCCAACATCCCCTGATGAGTAAATTGCTAAAGAAAATTATTTATATATATATTAGATGGGGCAATAGTAGCTCTACAGTGGTGAGTATGCAAAAGAGTTTATTCTTGTATTATTTTTTATTTATTACTATATTACTTTCCATAAGAACAACTGTAAACCTACTTTTGCTCCATCCTGTATTCAATAGAGTATTATTCAGCCATAAAAAAAGAAGGAAACTTTGTAATTTACAACATGGATGGGCCATGAGGGCATGTGCTAAATGAAATAAGACAGGGACAGACAAATATATGGTCTCACTTATATGTGGAATTTTTAAAAGCCCAAACTCAATAGAAACAGAGATCAGATTAGTGGTTGCCAGAGGCAGGGGTGGCTAAGGTGGTCAAAAGGTACAAATTTCCAATTATAAGAATGAGTTCTGGGATGTAATGCACAGAATGGTCACTGTAGTTAATAAACTGTATTATATATTTGAAAATTGCTAAGAGTAGCGCTTAAAAGTTTTCATCCTGAGAAAAAAGTTGTGCCTGTGTGAGGTGATGTATGTTAACTAAACTTGTGGTAATCGTTTTACATATGTACATATATCAAATCATTATGCCGTATGACTTAAACCAACAGTATTTATGCCAATTATACTCCAATAAAACTGGGGAAGGGTGGGTGAGGGAGGAGAGGGGAGAGATGGAGCCAGAGAGTTTGATCTATTGGAAAGGGTATCAGTGAAATGACATGCCGTGGCAGCCATTTCTTTTGTTAATAAAAAGAAAAAGAGGCAAAGCCCAAAGACAAGTAGCTACTAGAAGGCACCCACTGCCTTCTTGGTCTTTGGAAGCGGGCTCTGGGATGGTGCAGTCAGAATCCGTTCTTTGCAGCCAGGTGCTCGAGGAAGGGGGCACCAGGCCTGCAGCCCTGGCCTCCCTTTACTCTTCAGGTGGCACTGGCAGCTGGGCTCCTGATTGAAGGTGAGGGGTGGGGGTGCCCGTGGGAAAGGGGTGAGGGGTCTGCTGAGCGGACTTCATCCCACATCGATGATTCACAGCCACATCACAGCGTGGCTGCCTCTGGAGCCCTCGGGGCAGCAGTGGGCAGGGGAGAACAGGGCTGCATCCTGAGCAGGCGGGTGTGGAGGCACCCAAGCAGAGCCTGAGAGGATTAGCTGGGTTTCCCCAGCCGGCCTGGCCTAAGAGCAGAGACTGGGACTCCTAAAGTCTTCAAGCAGGAAAGTGTTGGCAGTGGTCCGGTGCACACCTTCCTTCGGAAAAAGGCCTCATCGGGGAGTCGTTAGTGTCATCCATCAAGTATTTCTGCCCCCCACTCCCCACATGTACATGGCTGGATTGCACTTCTTTCTCCACTGAAGGGTGTCCGTGTTACTTGCTCAGGATAACGAATAGCCAGGGGGAGTATTAGTGTCACTTCCACCAATCCCTAAGAGAATGTCAATCCGTGATGTTTTAAAGATGGTGACTCTTCTTTCCTTGGCCTGCATCAGAGAGTAGAGAGAAGTACAGCAAAGCCCCTATCCATGAGCCACATGGAGCACAAAGAAGACAAACTTCCTACAGCAGCACCATCTACCGTGTTTCCCCGAAAATAAGACATCCTCCGAAAATAAGACCTACTCACAGGTTTCCTTCTGAGTGAAATATAAGGCATCCCCCCGAAAATAAGGCCCCAGGCTCTGTCTCAGAATGAACATTAATTTACCGTAAACTGGTTGCTAGGACCGCCTCGACTGGCGTCTAGCAACCAGTGACCTTATGCGGAGTCCTGACGTCACTGTTGTGTGAATGGAGAGAAATCAGCGTGGAAACTTTGTGAAACCTAAACTGCAACAAGTTGTGACTTGGGTGAAGAATTCATGGGAGAAAACCACTGACGGTTGCATTGCAAATGCACTGCGAGAAGGCTACCTTGACAAGAAGTACTCATTTAAAGACAGTGCTATTGCTGAACATGAGAGATTTGGTCCACTGATTCTGAAAGACATGGAGTCACAAGAAATTCACTAGGAAATTCAGGAATTGGATTGTTATGATGATGTTCCAGAAGATGATGACATGATTGTCACTGAATAAATGAGTAAATTCTTGTAGGATTCACAGTTTGTCTGGTTTTTGTTGACAACTACCTTACTACCGTACCATATACAGGTAATAAATTTTTTTTATTTTCATTTAACAATAAATGTGTACTGTATTCTTCTTCATGGAAAAATAAGACATCCCCTGAAAATAAGACCTAGTGCATCTTTGGGAGCAAAAATTAATATAAGACACTGTCTTATTTTCGGGGAAACAGGGTAGAAATAAACCTTGCTTGTTACTGCAGCGTGGCCTCGCTCATCCTGACTGATACATCCTCTGATTAACAAATGGCCAGACTGTGCTGAGGAAAAGGAAGGGGAAGAGGATAGAAACTGACACTTACTGGTCATCTCTTCAGTGCCCCTCCTACATCTCAGGCTATGTGTCTTCCCTAATCAATTAGGGATGGGTTTCATAGTTTAAGGCTGACCTGGTTCCCTTGCTCCCATGTTTTTGGGGTAAGGGTTGTCTCTCGTGTGGCCTGGAGGAAATGTCCATACTGACTTAGGGAACTGCCAGCTTTGCCAATGTTCTGAGAGTGGTGCTTAGGGACAGGGCGCCAAGTCTCTTTACTCAGTGGCCCTGGGCTCAGAGGAGCAGCGGGAAGACGAAGGTGAGAGTGGAGAGGGAACTGTCAGCACCCGGAGCAGGAGGATGAAGGCAGGTCTGGGCCGGAGGAACAGGAAGCTGGCATCTCGGCAGGAGGGTCCTGGCAAGCTCAGGTCAGCTGTCATGGGGAGCAACGGGAGGGAGAGAGAAGTGTTGGGGTAAACTCAGGAAGAGCCTCGCGCCTCCTGGACGTCCGTTCATTCAACAAATATATTACTCACCTACTACTCTAATCCAGCACTTTGTCAGGAAACCTGGAAAAAAAAATACTGAACAAATCAGACAATAGCCCCTGTCCTCTGGAGCAGGTATTAAACCTACAAATAAATAAAATACACAGTGTGTCTAATTGTGGAGAGTAGAGAGCGGGCAGGGTGTTGGAGCGCAGGGTGGGGCAGGGGCCAGAGGAAAGAAAGTGGTTGGGAAAGGCGAGTGACTCCTGGGGGTGGCACAGGAGAGGGCAGGTCTGCAGACCCTCAGGGCCCTGTACCCTCTTGAGGATGATGGCTGGGGCTGGTCGTGACCCCTGAGTGGACCCCCTCGCCCCAGTAGCTCAGCTATTGAACCCAGTGCAGGAGTGGATGGGATGTCACCTCCCTTTCCATCAGGGGAGGCTTTTTCCTGCCTGGGTTGGGGTCTGGCCAGGGCTGGAGGGGGAAGGGGCTCTCCCCTCTCCCAAGGACCCTCTGTGGTCAAAGTCCCAGTTCCTCCACGAGGCCTGAACTCTCTTCCAGACCCGCTGGGGCTCCCTGCTGCCAGCACTTCCCTCAGCCTTAGCTGGGCACCAGGCCTCTGGCAGGGTCGGTAGTGAGAGCTTTCTCTCTCCTGCGCCCGTGTGCGCCTGCTCCGTGCTCCCGCCTCAGAGAGGGAAGGCGGGATGGTGGGGGAGGAGCGCTCTCAGCTGGGAGCCTGGAGGATGGATGGGCCGGTCAAACCAATCGTCCATTAGTAACTCCAGTTCCATTTTCCAGGTTTACATTCTCAATTCATAAAGGTTTAAAAACTATGGATTTTCATTTTGCTTGTTGCACCTGTAACCTCCCCAAGCATCCTCGGGGGCGCGGGTGTCAAGCAGCCAGGCCTGCGAGGTAATGTAGCACCTCGGCCCGCTGAGATGGGCGCTTGGGGACAAGAGACATTAAACAGACCAGCAACTGCAAATCAATCACGCCTGGCCTGGGGACTGGCTCTCTGCCCTGTCACGTGGCAGGGTGTGTGCGTGCACTAGGGAAGCGGGGGGTGGGGGGATGGAAAATTCTGGAAAGTGCCTGGTTGGGACAGAGGAACCAGGCCCAAACTGTGACTGTGACAGAACTGAGTCTGCCCAAGAGCCCGTATCCCCCCCTCCCCTGCCCTGCCCACCTCAGTCCGCAGGCCAGGCTGGCTCTCGGCATAACACTGCCCTCCCTAGACCCTCACCTGGGGCTGGGAAGGTGCTGGGGGCAGCAGCAGAGACAAGTGAAGAACACCCCTGCCCCCTGCCCCTCTCCCTCCTCGCACAGATGCGCATGCACACCACTAAGTATTCCAATGCAGGAAGGATTGGGGAGGGCGGGGAGGAGGCCGGAATAATGGTTTTAGAATCTTAGCAAACTTGCTTCTGGGAGTGCGCTCACCGCTGCATCATCACAGCAAAGGTGGAGCTCAGGGAGAGCTCGGTGGAGCAGGAGGCTGCGAGCTGCGAGCCGAGAGCCCTTTATCTCCAGGGCACCCCGCAGGCACTCAGGACACCTAGCCCCTGCACCCTGGCCCCCTTAGCCCCTGCCCCTCCCCCGACCAAGGGCTGCTCCCTCCGGGGAGGTGCAGCACTGCCCCCAGGGTCCCCACAGTTTGGTGTTGCCCAGCTTCTCGGGACTTTCCAACAGCACCCTGAGCTGCCCCAGCTGGCCTTCTCCTGGGGAGGCCTGCCAAGAAGGGCAGCTCTGGGCCCAGCTCCTCAGCGCCCAAGCCCAGCCGGAACTCTGCAGGGACCAGGCAGGGCCGGCCACCTGGCAGGGGGCCTTGTCCCCACAATCACCACGCTGCCCCAGGCCCCATCCTGCAGGGGAGGCGATGCCTGTTCAGATGCCTCTCCAGGCTCCTGCTCCCGGTAGAGGAGACACTGCAGCCGGGAGGGAGCCTGGGCTTGATCCCGGCTCTGTGATGTGTTCATAAGGAGGCGCTGTCTTCTCCTCTGTCAGATGGGATCATAACCCCGGGCAGGACCTCTGTGAGCAGCGAGTGGGCATCTGTGTGGATGGCCCTGGCTTTGCTCAGGCTCCCCATGCTTATCAAAGTGGAGGTGGGGCCGAAACCGGTTTGGCTCAGTGGATAGAGCGTCGGTCTGCGGACTGAAAGGTCCCGGGTTCGATTCCGGTCAAGGGCATGTAACTTCATTGCGGGCACATCCCCGGTGGGGGGTGTGCAAGAGGCAGCTGGTCGATGTTTCTCTCTCATCGACGTTTCTAGCTCTCTACCTCTCTCCCTTCCTCTCTGTAAAATATCAATAAAATATATTTAAAAAAACAAACAAACAAACAAAGTGGAGGTGGGGAATGGGGAGAGGAACTTTTCAAGACTTCAAGGTACAAACTCTCAGCTTCCCACACTCATGCTGTGGGAGAGAGGTCCCCTGGCGCTCACCATCACCCGGCGGCCACAAGGCTCTTGGGGATGTTTCTGATTCTGAAGTGGGAACAACTGACCCTCAGATTAACCCGGAGCCTGTGAAGGGAGCGTCCCCTTGCCTGCTTCCTCCACACCCGGCTCCAAATAGGCGGATGTCAGCCGGGGGCCATGGCTCCAGGGGTCCCCCAGGGCGGCAGCCTTGTCCCCACTTGCCCTGCCCTGGGCTGTGGGATCCCTCCAGAGACAGCACCCCCCCCCCCATGGGAGGGGAACCTCCACTGGAACAGGGAAGAGAGGCCTGTGTGAGGACAGCCACTGGCAAAAGCCAATCTCAGGCCAAACCACCCAACCACGTGGCCATTGGGCCGGTGGGGCTCTGGCTTGGATGCTGCCGCAAAGGACGAGGACACGGAGGATGAGAGGCAGGATGTGAAGGGCCCAGAACCATCACCCAAGGCTTTCGGGTTCAGGCACCAATTAATTATCCAGACCTCCGGATTTGAGAAGGAGGATGTTTAATCTCCCGCTTTCCCCTGGGTCCTGACCCGTTGACCCTGCTTCTTGACCCCTGCCCTTGCAGCTCGCCTCGCTCCCAGGAGGCCCCGAGTGTGCAGCAGCTCATTTGGTAGGCGCGGCTCCCGCGTGGGGGAGGCTACAGACTGGCCTCTGGCCTGGCATCTTCCGATGGAGCCTCAGGCTTGTCGCTGAGGATCCTGACCAGCCCAAGAGGAAGGAATCGGGGCCTGGGAGCGGTCCTTGCCAAGCAGCGCCCTGGACCTCAGGTGCTCCTGGCCATTCTTTGTCCTGTTTCTGGTCATTGTTATGCAAAGTGGCTGGCCAGCAGCTCCCCTGGCCCCAGCACAGCTGCTGCAGGTGCAATAAAAGGACCCCGAGGGAGCCAGCAGGGCCCACGAGTGGGAACAGAGAGGTGTGTGGGCCTGGCTTCTCCAGGCTCATAACCAACCCAGTGTCAAGATAGGAGGGGCCCAGCCGAAACCGGTTTGGCTCAGTGGTAGAGCGTCGGTCTGCGGACTGAAAGGTCCCGGGTTCGATTCCGGTCAAGGGCATGTACATTGGTTGCGGGGCACATCCCCGGTAGGCTGGTCGATGTTTCTCTCTCATCGACGTTTCTAGCTCTCTCTCTCTCTCCCTTCCTCTCTGTAAAATATCAATAAAATATATATTTTTTAAAAAAAGATAGGAGGGGCCCGGTTGGCTTGGGTTCAAATCTCAGTTTTGCTTCTAATTAGTTTGTTGGCCTTGCACACAGTTTCCTCATCTGCTGAGTAGAAAAAACGAGAGCCCCTAATTTGTAGACATTAAAATAGATAGCAGAAGTAAATTGCTGGGCCCCTGTGAGGTTTCTAGAAGGTTCGGCTAATTTTATATTTTTCCAGTGAGAATTTTTTTCTTCCTAGCAGGTGACTCTGCCCAGTCTCTCCCTCTTCCTCAACCCCCACCCACCTTCGTGCCCCTGCAAACCCTAAATTCTAGGCACTACACCAAGGCTTACGGCAAGTCAGGGTCTGTAGGAGTCTCTGGTTACCACCAGGGTGACTGCGTCATCGGGGAACATTTTGCAGTATGTGGAGACACTTTGGGGTGTCTCAGTTGGGCTGAGGGTTGCTACTGTCATCTAGTGGGTAGACACCAGGATGCTGCTAACCATCTTACAAGGCTCAGGACAGCCCCAGGACAAAGGACTATCCGGCCCCAAGTGTCAATACAGTGCAGGTCAGGAAACTCTGTGCTGCGCATGGGCCTCCGTGAGAGGGAGGCCGGGACAGGGAAGTAAGCACGCCTGCTTCCTGCCTTTCCCTTGGCCCCAAGAACCCAGGTGTTGCCCCGTCCCAGGCTCATGTGGGGATGGGAGACTGCCCCTCTGTGAGAGTTGAGTTCTCCCGCATTCCCTAAAAGGGTTCTGAGGAACAAAAGCAACCCCACCAGGCAAATCCTGCATCCTGAGAAGCCAGCCACACTCTGCATTCATGTAAATCAATGAACAAAAAACCAATTGCTGTGGCACCAATTGCTAAACAAAGCCTCGGCACTAATGCCTGTAATTTGAAGTACTCGTCAACGTGACAGAAATCTATCCGCGGTGCCAGGTGCTCCTCTGTCTCCTGGTGACGCTGCGTCTCCAGCTGTCATTCAGACACAGAAGCTCGGGGGGGGGGGGGGCTGTGCACCCCGGACACTGGGGTCCCTCCCAGGTACACCCTTCTTCTCAGTGGAGACAAGTACCAAGCAGTGTTCTTTCTGCCCAGCCCTGGTCTCCTTGGCTACAGTCAGGGGCAAACGAGGAGGCGGGGGGGTAGGTAGAGGAGGTGTAGGACATATTTCCCTGGAAACTCCTACGACCTCTTGTAGCTCTTTCCTCTAATGGACCCTGAGTCAAACTCCCAGCTTGCTAGGGAACTACCTGACTTCTCCCTTTTGCTCTCTTGTTGGGTCTTTTTATGCAGCCAGTGCCATTATTTATGAAGGCCTTGCCACAAACAGCCCTCCCAACATCAAACCAAATCTGAAAGTTACGCCTCTTCAAATGCTGCCATCAGGGGAACACTAACTACTCTGAGTACAAGGCTTGGTACTGTGCGTGTCTTTCCCGCTGAGCATCCTAGTATCTGAGAGGTGGCCACCCCAGATGTCATCACCGGAGAAGAAAGGAATTTGGTCATTACCTTGCAATTGTGTGCCCGGCATATGGTAATTACTGTAGAATCTCAATTCATTTTTTTTATTATTCTTAAAATGGGAACAAATAACTATTTCAAAAGCCATATTTTTTTCCTTGGGGTTAGGGAGGGAGGATTTACTCCAAACCACAGCCTCTACTAATGAGCATCTGTTCTAGTCCGTCAGAGTGCAGTCCTAATTGCAGCTCCCCTCGCCACACACCCATGAGGTCTGACAAGAGGCTGCCAGCCAGCCCTAATGAAACTGGGTTCGTCCCTCGAAATGTATCGGTCCAATCATCCAGTCTCGGCTTCAGAAGGGGGTGCTGGAACAGACTTTGTCTCCATGCACGTCATAATAGCCAGAGCTTCTAGCCATGAATAATGCTATACCGTCAGTGGGAGCCATGGAAACAAATGACTTAGGCTGCTGGAAGTTCACGCCTTGACCACGGAAATTGTTATCTGCAGCGGGTCCTGGCACCACCCACTACCCATGTGTTCCTGGGCAAGTCACACCACACTCAGAGCTTCCATGTTCTCACATGTAAACAATGAGGAATAACTGTATGCACTCCATGATGCTGTTCTGAAGATTAAATTGGGTGAGTGTAATGCACGGGGAAGCTAGTTCTTGCTGAATAAGAGTTAACCGTGTGTCATCATTGCAATGCGGCTGTCCCCCCACCCCTCCTGCTGCCATGGAGTGGAGGAGGCTGCCCACCTTGGCTGAGCTCCTAGTACCTGTGAAAGATCCCGCCCGGCCCGGTGATGGAAAAGAAATCCTGACGGTGGGGAGGTGACTTCCGCTGGGCCTGTTAGCAGTTGGTCAAAGGTCACACCCTGGAATTCAGGGCTCCAAGGGGACTGACGTGATTTCAACTCCCAGAGCCTCTGCTTCCTCACCCACGAGGTGAGGGGTGGGCCCTGTTGACCCCTGAAGTTCTGTGATCTCAGCACCCATAGTCTGACCCCCTGAGGCAGGGAGGGTGTGGCTTGCTTCTGTGAGTCCCACAGTGCCCGGCACAGTGCCGGCCAGTGCTCAATGGATATCTGCCGATCGACCCATTGGTTAGATCCCCAGTCACATGCTCCCAGCTCCTTGCTCTTTTAATTTCAAAAAAGGTCAATCAATCAATCAATATATTTTCTGCAATGCTGCAGTACTACTGTGCAGTTCAGAAGAAAGTCAACAGCAGCCAAAAAGGTGTCCCTGCCTCAATGTGACAGGCAGATAAAGACTTTCATGGGTGTGCGCACATGCATACACAAAGCATCCATGCATGCCTGCATGCACATGTGTGCACACATACATATATGCACATACACACATAAATATGTATGCACATACAAACACTTGCATATACACATACATATATGTGCCTATACCAACCGTGGGCAAACTATGGCCCGTGGGCCAGATCCGGCCCTTTTGGCTGTTCTATCCGGCCTGTGGAGCCGAAAGAGCGGAGGGTTCTCTTGCTCTCCCCTCCGCTCCTTCACCAGCAGCCCAAGATGAGAGTGCCAGCATGGTCAGGTTGCTTTTGTTCTGGCCCTTCGGTCCAGTTTAAGAACCCATTGTGGCCCTCGAGTCAAAAAGTGTGCCCACCCCTGGCTTATACACATGTACACGTATACCATTCACAGGAAGATATAGGGAGGCAGTCACCAGCAGGACTGTCATTTCCAAGAGGCCCCCTGACAAGCACACACCCTTTGGTGGACCCAGGGGAAGTCATCCCAAGAGGCTGTGCTGGGTCCAAAGACCTGGAGGAAAAGATCAGCAAGATGGCGCCACGCACTCGCTGGTACGGGCAGGCAGCATGGAAGTTCGGACCCTCTGCCGCCGTGACTGTGCCCTCAGTGGGCCAGCAAGTGGAGAGCCCCATTGTTGGAAGGAGGAGCAATTGGGGGGTTCTGGCCTCCTTGTTGCAGCTTCTTCCCCAAAGAGCACATCCTCCTGACCCCTAACGTTCCCCATTTTCCAAGTCAGTGCCCTTGATTCCCATCAGGCTCCCTGATTCCACCCCGTGCCATGCCTTCCCGGGAACTGGTGTCCGTGGAGAGCAGCTCGAATCCCTTTCTTCATACCCACACGGACACTGCCAAGGGCTGCCCCGGAGGGAGGAGCTGCGGGTTTTGTTCACCGGCGCCTCCCCTTCCCTCTCCTGCGAGTCTCTCCCCTCTCCCCGGACCCCCAGATCTGAGCAGGGGCCCCCTCCTCCCTGACCTTAATGGCTACAAGAACTTCCTTTTATTATCTCTCCAACAGCCCGGATATTTCAAATTTGCCTTTGACAGACTTGGAGCCCCGGGATGATCATTGAGGAAACAAAGCTTAACCGCGAGCTTTTCAGGAGGGTTTTTCCCCTTTTCCATTTCAGCCGGCCGGTCTCAATCAATAGCGCCCCGCTCCCATCTGCAGCACACCTGACACCTTGCGCGTGGCCAATGGGGTCGCATTTCTCCCCCGTGCGCTCTCCCTCCAGAAGATGCCCCCCGGGTGACTTCCTTGGGGAGGAGGTTGGGTCTTTCCAGAAAGAGTTTAGAGAGACCCCGAACTGAAGACAGGAATGTTGTGGGTGGAGGGGTGTTATCGGAGCACAGAGATGATCAAACCCCTCGTCCCTCAAAGGATTCATTAACCGGGACAAGCTCAGGGAGGGGATTTAGAGGGTATTATTCCGGGGCAATTAGACAGCAGCTCCAGGATTCAAGGAGCTGTAAATTGGTCCTGGCTGGTGCCCAAAGGTTGGGGACCCAAAGCCCCGGTCAGAGGCTCGGCAAGCTGACCGTGGGTCGAAGCGGGAACAACAGCAAAGCCCAGCCCCGGCCGCAGGCACGATGCCCTGCCTCGCTGGGTGCCCCTCGGCTGGGGGGTCTGCCCATCTGCCCCCGGAGCATCCACACGGGCCCTCAAAGGCCGGGCGTGCGGCGTGGCTTTTCCCGCAGTGCCCGCGGCTCCAGACAATGGAGCGGGAACGCAGGAGCCGCCGCGGCCGCGGGACCCACCGGGGAAGCACAGGCTCCGTGAACAAGAGCCAAGCGGAGGCCTCGGAACTTGAAACAGCCACCCCTCACCCCACCCCGAGGCCTTTTCAAAGCCACAGGCGGAACCATATTGTGGCTCCCAAGCCAAGTGTAACTTCTAAGGAAATCTTTTCAAGATGTTCAAAGCACCCGAGCGCAGTTTAGCTCTAAGCGCTACCATCTGCCACAGAGGCCGGTCCTGTAATCCCTGGAGGGCAGGCCCGGGGCAGGGCCCCCGCTGTGCCCACGGAGAAAGCTCTTCGGATCTGGGCCAAAGGCCTGCGTGTGCCCGGCTCCTGGGCCGCGGGCTCCGGGGCAGTGCAGGATGGCCACATCCGCACCGACACCCAGCTCTCCTGGGCCTGAGCCAGCTCTCGGGGACCTTGCACACCTGGGGCCCCCAGGACTGTGAGCAGGAAAGGAGGGCTCAGGGTCCCCCCAAACAGGCCTGAATTCTGGGATTCCAGAGTGTCAGAGGCAAACGAACGGGACCTATCTGATGCCAAATGGAAACCCACCTTATATTGGGTTTTGTTTCTCTCTTTTTTTCCCCCCCTTTCTATTCAAATGTGTTTCATGGGGTGACATGAAATTAAATAGCAGCTCCCTTTAATAAGAGGACCAATACTGCTTTTAGTTGCACACCATCAGCACCCGTCTCCCCTCCTGTATGTTTAGTGTCCAGGACCAGGGCGTCAGGGGTGGAGCATCGTGAAGGCTCGGAGCCCAGAGGAGGAAGAGGAGCAGGTGCCTGGGCCCTCGTAGTAGGGGGCGAGAGGCTCAGGGATGAGGTCAGGGATGAGGGAGATCAGGAGGCCCAAAAGTCCAGAGTGGGGCACAGGAGGGGCGGCCTGGGAACGAGGTGATGGCAGGAATCGGACATATGTCCCTCCTCGGACTCTCTGGAGTCCTGGGAGCCAGTCTGGCCCGGGTAGGAGAGAAAGCTGGGCGCCCTGCAGCAGTGTCCGCCAGGCAGGCTGTGGAAGAAGCAACATGGAGACCACACCCCCAACAGGCAGCTCAACTCCAAAAGGACTGTGATCATAGGTTCTGGGTCACCACTGCCCAACTGGGGGTCCCCTGCTCTGTGCCGGGCAGGAGTAGAGCCCCGGGCCGCGGACTGCCCTGGACTGCTGCTGAGGGGCAGGAGGTACCGTGGTCAGAAACGCACCCAGCAGCCCCTGAAATTCACCATGACTTTGTTTTCCCATCTGTGAAATGGGGGCAGCTGATGATGATGATAACACATAGCTCATTGCATTTTTGGCAGGGTTAAGATCTTACCTAATAATGGACAAACATGTAAATTGACCGTACCTCCTACGCCCACAGCCAATCAGAGTGAATATGCAAATTAGATGGTGGCCACTCAGCTGCTCCAGGCTGGGAGTGGCCAGGAAGGGCAGGACACTTACTATGAGAGGGATGGCCGGGCAGAGGGGGGGTGTGGCAAAGGGATCTACAGGAGCGGTGTGCTGCAGTGAAGACAAGACTGCAAACTCCGGAGTCTGCAGCAAAGACAAAGAAGGCAGACTCTGGCCAGGCCACAGCCTGTGTCCCGGGTGCTGAAAGACAAGGGAAGGAAGGCCTATTGGATGAATCTCTTTGCGCAATGGGCCTCTAGTATATAATAAAGTGCTTACAACAGTACCCAGGATGTAGCAAAGTGCCAGATGAGGGTTAGCCATTCGCATTATTATTGTTTTATGTATCACAGGAGTGAGAAGGTGACTGTCTCGGAGGTCATCTCAGCTGGTGGAGAAAAACGAAAGGCAACCTTGCCCCGGAACAAAGCCGGGCTCCTCTCCGTCAGAGGCCGGAGAAGCTGGGGCTATTCCAGAGCTCCCTGGAAGATGCCCCACCCCAACCCATCCCCAGGGGCCTGGGCAGATCTGAGACCACCCGCGAGGAGGGTGGGAGCGGGATTTCCTGCCAGAAGCTCACAGGAGAAAACAGCCCTCGGGCTCTGCACGCTACAGTCACCAGACGTTTCTGGCAGCGGCCGTGTTTCAAAGTCAAAGCCACCCTGGGAACTGAGGTTCAGATGCGATCCAACTGGCACGCAGTTGACACACGCCGGTGACACACCCACGCGGCTTTGGCACAAAGAGCCACAACTGAGTTGTAAGAGCACAAACACAGAGGGTTGGTTTGCTCTGGATTTGGGGCTCCTGTGTTTTATCTTTTCTGGCGCCCCACCAGAATCCGGGCGACGACAGTTAAAACTCTTGGAACTCGTTAGCCAGCGCTTTGACCAAAGGCCCGGCCTGTCCTGCATCTAGAAGTCTAACAAAACGATCTCACAAGGGTGCTCCGAATGCCTCCTCCATCACTCATCCCTTTGCTCCAGGGCACCACCCCCACCCACCCCCCACTCACCCCCACCCACCCCTCCTGTCTCTGGCTCTGCCCGGGGTTATGGGTCCAGCTCAGAGCAGGGACCTTGGGGCAGCGACATGTGGGGAGGGCTCTGATTGTTACGGGATGGGTGGGTGACACCATCGCAGTTAGCGCCAAGGGCTGCGGCTGCTGGAGCCGACTGCAACCCCCACGCCCAGACCCTGGGCTCACGTCCCAGCTCCGCCCATCGCTGGCTGTGGGAACTTCTCTGGTCCCAGCACTCTCATCTGTAACATGGGGACAACTGTACCTCCCTCCGAAGGTGGTCGGGCACATTCAGTGAATTAATCTGTGCAAAGCCCCACAACAATGCCTGGGATTTACAAACAGCAGTGACCATGTTCCCATAAGCTGAAGGAAGGTCCCTCACACACAGTTGTCCAGTGCTCTGCGTGACTTTGAAATGTTCCCCTGAACGTGTCAGCAGGTTGGAAGTGATTGATTCCATTAACTACCTGAGCCTGAAATGGAACTCTTTAAAAATACATAAACACACAAACGTTTTTTTTAAAGGTTTTAATACCCACGGACTCTGCCAGGAATGCAGCCCTATGTTGTATCAGATGTAGCCTCCCCACATTCTCAGGGCTGCACCTGCCCCCAGGCCTCAGGCCTTCAGGTGCTGTCCTGTTCATGGGACCCTCTGGGGCATCCTGGGGCCACCACCCAGGCCCACCAGCCTTGATGGCCCCAGTCTCTCATAGTCCCGAGCTTTAGATCCAGACGGAAGGCCACACCCATGAGGGTGCCGCTGCCTCAGGGGCCGGGTGACCTAACCCAAAAGGGCAGGCGAGTTCACCTTTAGCCCCCCACTTTGGCCAGCGGGCAGGAGGATTCCTGCTCCCATCCTCCTCCCACTGGAATGTTCCACCCTGTGATTTCTACATCCGGCCTGGGCAAACCTCCCTCCATAGCGGAGGCGCTCACTCCCCTGGCGGTGTCGCTGAAGAGGTGGGTCACCCAGGGACACGCACCACCTGGGGGGTGTCCCCTCCCACTCCCCTCCCCCCATGTCCTTCCCTTTGCCTTTGCTCTGGCCGCCCTGAGCCTGTGTCTCCCAGAGAAAGCACCACGGCCTCGCCCCTGCCTCATCCTGTTTCCCAGGGAGCTCGGGCTGAAGTTTTTCCAAAGAGGGGAGACTGTGCTTTGTCTTAGGTTAAGGTGACCAGACGTCCCGTTTTTGGCGGGACAGTCCCGATTTTTAACAAGTTGTCCCGCGTCCCGTGGCATTTAAAAAAAAAAGTCCAAAAGATTTAAAAGTATCTTTCCAAAAATCGGGACTTTTTTAAAACGCCGCGGGACATGGGACAGATTGTTAAAAACCGGGGCTGTCCCGCCAAAAGCGGGGCGTCTGGTCACCTTACCTTAGGTGCAACTTTACCAAGAAACGTCGACTGTTTCAGAGAATCCCGTGATCAATAGCAACAACACGTTAGGTGTGTGAGCCCCTGCTGCAATATGCTCCTCATATCATACTCCTGTCTGCCCCGCGTGGAGCTGGGCGTTCACGGTGCTTGTCTTTGAGTGCGGCTGAGCCTGAGCGTTTACTTATCGAACTACTTCATTAGGAATCACCTCCCTTTTCTCTCGCCCTTATATTGCATGTAGGGCATTATATTGACTTTGTGATCATGGATCCAGAGAAGTCATAGCATCTATAATCTTAATATCACAAGTGTTAAGGGGCCATCAAAAGGTATTTGTCACGTAAAGTGAGCATCTGGGTTTATAGCCCCGGGAACCCGGGGGGGAGAGAGAGCACCAGGCCACCCATCAGCTGTGTCGTGGTGGTTAAGATCCAGTCTCTGCGGCCTTGGTTGTTGAGATTGGCTGAGAAGGTCCCCAGAGTCCTGCACAGCTCTGCCTGCCTCCCTGAGGTTTAATTTAGATGTCACCCGCTTTCGTTTTTCTGGGCTGTCACCAGGGCGCTTTCTCCGTTGTCGGAGCCTCAATTCGCCCGCCTCTCACAGGCAGGAGCAGGGGCCATTCCTGTCTGAGACTGGCAGGGAGTGAGTGGATGCCCACCTAAGCTAGTGCCCACACCACAGGGTCCCATGGCTGCCATCCTGGCCCACGTGGGCCGCCTACCCCGACTGTCAGCCACCCGTACACACTCAGCCGGTCCCATCCCGGGGCTCCACCTGCTTCCAGGCGCTGGCCTGCTGGCTGCATCCCAACTCCAGGTCCCACCTCCTGATCTCACTCCCGCTGTAGGTGCCAAGTCCATGGCCTGGAGCTAGATGACCTGGAGGGCGGGAGGTCCGAGTACCAGTCTGCTCCCTTCACATTGTGGTGGGTGAACCACAGAGAGACGGTTTGAGGTTCAGAAGCAGGAAAAACCCACCCCGTCCCACTCCCCCAGGTGTGAGGACCGTGACCACACTGGTAACCCCTTCCATCTCGCCATGTCGATGTCAGGAGTCAGACCGGGACCATGAGAATTGCCCACCCTGTCCCAGAACCCTCTTTTCTACTCTGTGGATTTTGTGAAGCTTTGGGAATGCCTAGAAATGTTGTTTTAATAAAGTAGAAAGTTAGGATGAAAAGCAGTTTGGCCGGTCGCTGTTTGAGCATCAGCCTATGAACCCGAAGGTCACGGTTTGATTCCTGTCAGGGCACATGCCTGGAATGCAGTCTCAGCCCCCAGCGGGGGTATGCAGGAGGCAGGCCGATCAAGGATTCTCTCTCATCAACAATGTTTCTCTCTCTCTCTCTCTCTCTCTCTCCCTCTCCCTTTCTCTCTGAAATAAATAAAAAACATATTTTTTTAAAAGAAGTTCGTCTCTGTAAAGGGAGCAGTTCGATGCAGAAAAGGGTGTTGACCCAAGAGGCAAGGCCCAGAAGGGACAGACAGGGTGCCTGGGAGGGGTGAGTCTGAAGCGTGTAGCTCGTGCCTGCGCCCACTCGGGGGCTCACATCCCTCAGGGAGGGGCTTCTCTGACTCTGGGGGGCATCTCCACCCACGCACTCACCCCCCACGGGCCCCGATGCAGTGTGGTGCCCTGGGTGGGGGCTCACCCCAGCCGCTAAGCTGCTACTGGGGGTCTCAGCCAGTTGTTTTAGTGTCCTAGGTAAGTCTTGGGGGAAAACAGCTGCAAGTGGAGCTGTTAAGAACCTCGTTAGCTTAACTACGGCTTTTGGTAGCAAAACAAAAATGTTAGTAGGGTCTTAAATTGAGGTTGTCGGTGCTGTTTCCTGGAGCTGATGGTTCCTGCTTCAGAAGCACAACTAAGAAGGCACGGGAGGGGCTCTGGGTTCTTCCTGAGTCTTGGGCTTTAGGATCTGTCCCAGGCGCCTTCTGAACAGGTTAAAAGCGAGGACATTCCCTACACCAGGGGCCCCGGGGAGCTCAGTACTGCCCACAAACGTCCAGGACTGAGGTTCGTTTAAAACCAGACCTCACCGAGGACCTGCTGCAGCCTAGGAAAGCCCGCTTTGCACAGATGGTCAGGCCAGTGGCAACAGAGCCTGTGGGGCCACCAGAACCCGGCTTGTACCGGA
This sequence comes from Vespertilio murinus, assembly GCA_963924515.1. Classification (NCBI taxonomy): domain Eukaryota; kingdom Metazoa; phylum Chordata; class Mammalia; order Chiroptera; family Vespertilionidae; genus Vespertilio; species Vespertilio murinus. Next base: position 50,815,465 of record OZ004709.1, read on the forward strand.
GGGTCTCACACCCCAAGGCCCCTCTTTTGGGCCTCCAAACACAGGGCCCACACCTCTGACCCTCAACTTTTTCTCCAAACCAAGAAAATGAAGCAAAGCAAGTCAGAAGGTGAATCCTGGACACGGGGAAGCCCCAGGCGGCCGGGTGCTGGGTGCTGGGCCTGGTGGCTGTGCACTGTGGAGAGACTGCCATCTCCCCCCGGGCTCCCATCAGCCCTGGGGGGGGGGGGGGCAGGAGGCTGAACCTACCCGGAGGTCTGCTCCTCCAGCCGCAGCCAGAGGGCCCAGCTGGGAAGCTGCCAACTGCGCTATCGGGCTCCCAAACCCAAGACCTCTGCTCCCGGACCATGGTGACATGGGGGTGGCAGTTCCCAGACTGTGGTGACATGGGGGTGGCAGTGGCGCCGAGCCGGCTTCCCAGGGAACCCACCCAAATGCAGGTTCCGGGCCCCCAGCCCACCGCACGGCACCATCTGGTAGCGTGGCCGGGAATCTGGGTGTCCGACCAGCCCCCAGCAAATCCGTGCACGCTTCAGTTTGAGGCCAACCTCCCAGTGACAGCCCTGCTGCAGGGGTCAGGGGGTCACGGAGGAATCAATCTTATCGACTTGCATTGCTGAGGCTGCAGGGCCCAGCCAGCTCAGCAGACCCCGCGCCGGGGCATGGAATATTCACTCCCTCGTTCCGGGTCCATTTCCTGAGCCGCCCCCGCAGCTGGCTCTGACTCAGGGCGGGACAGTGAGCCAGACAAAACCCCTGTCCTCGGGCCACCAGTCCAGGGGTGACAATGCCTTGCATCCACATAATGTGACTTATAAATACGGCCACATCGCAATCACCCCATAACGCCACAAACCTTTTGGTGGGTATGTTATTCTCCCCTTTTTACAGGTGAGAGAATGGCCATAGAGAAGCCAAAAGGCTTGTCCAAGGTCCCCCTCCCGGCTTGCAGGGGAAGTGATCGTCAAGGCAGCGCCCCCTACCCCCACTCCCCAGTCCCAGGAGTCTGGCTGGGCATATGTCTGCAGAGAACCGCTTCTCAGCTGGGCCATTTTGTCCCCCCGGGGACACTTGGCAACGTCTGAAGGCTTGTTGGGTTGTCACAACCAGGAAGGGCTCCTGGAGCCCTGTGGGTAGAGGCTGAGGACATTTCACACACACACCAAACAGTCCCCGGGCAAAGAGCTATCCACCCAGATTGCCAATGGTGCGGCAGTGGAGAAACCCTGCCATGGGCGGGGCGGGGCGGGCGTGTAACACGTCAGCTTGGATGCTTCTTACAGGTACCCGTTATACTGTCCGTTTTACAGAAGGGACGTCGCAGGTAGCAGAGGTCACTCGGGCCTGAGGTCGTGCTCACTAGACAGGGCAGGGCTGGGATGAGAACCAGCGTTCGCCTCTGAATCAGCCCAATTCCAAGCACCTTTGGTTTTGCTCCCGAGGCACGCCCTCGCCCGGGGTCAGCGAGGGGAGTAAGGAGGTGACCCGTGGAGTGGAGCAGCTCAGAGAAGTGCTGCACCCCAACACCCCCAGTTGCTGGGGCCCTCTGCTTCCTGCTGTCCTCAGGGTCCCTGCCCAGGGTCAGGAGGCCCAGGCTCCCATTTGCCAATTTGCCTCGTTTCCCTGCTGTGTTGGCAGAGCTGATCCGAGGAGCCCGTCTTTAACCTGGAGTTAGAGCCGAGGCTTAAACTCAAAGCTCCCTGCCCAACCTGGGGTAGAGCTCCTGCGGCCTCCGACGTGGTCACCTCAGGGGCTCACCCGAGGCTCCCTGGGTCCCTGCCCCCCAGGACGCAGGAGCCTCCCAACCACTCAACCCACTGGGCCAGGCAAGGGCTCCCAGGCCCGCCGCCCCCTGGCAGGAGGGGTGCATTCCTCCTCCTGCAGCGGGGGGAGGACCTGTTCCCGAGGGGAGTGGGCTGAGATGGGACAAAGGGAAGGGGAACCAAGGATATCTTCCTCCCAGGTCAGACACTCATGTTCCTACAGAAAGGCCACTTCCAGGGGCCACACGCAGCGGCTGCCTGTTGGCATCGTGGGGAGAGTCTATTTCTGTGCAGACGGGTGTTGGGCCTGCTGTGGACTGCGAGACCGGCCGGGCACCCAGGGTGCATAGGTGGGCAAAGCTGTAACCACCGACCCACCCCACCTGGTGAGAAAGTCCGAGACAGAGGAGGGAGGAGGGACGCTTCACAGGAGGCTGCAGCTGGTCCGGCTTCTCCTCAAAGGCTTGGGGACCCCTCCCCTCACCCCATTTGGGTCCCTTCCCTTTCTGACCCTTACGCCCCATGTGGGCTCTGAGCCAGAGAGGAGGTGAGGCTCTCAGACTCACAGATTCACTCTCCGCAGAAAGCCTTAGATGGAGGGACATTTCAGAACTGGATTGTTCCCGAGCGTGGGGCAGAGGGGGCGGCATTGAAATGGGCCTGTGGGCAGGGGGTGGGGGTGAGTGATCCGAGTACGGCCCACCCACCTCTCCAGGTCAGGGCTGGGCTTGCTCACACCCGGCATAGGCAGGACTTTCCTGGGCCCCAGCCCAAATGCCCACAAGGCCAGACGAGGCCGTGTCTGAAATGTAAGCTGTGACAGCGGATGCTCACCTCGCTGTGACAGAGGTCGGTGTATTTAAACCTCTTCCCTGTACCATGCATTGTTTGCTGGGGGTCCAGCAAAGAAGAGGAAGCACAGGAATGACGTGGGGAAGAGAACCTGGTGCAGGGACTGGACCGCGTGCCGTTTGGGAGCCGTCAGTCTCTTCTGCCTGAAGCGCCAGGACCAGGGGGCAGGACTGAGTCGGTTCCCGAGAAGTAAGGGGGCAAAGAAGCCGTGAAAAGCCGGCTGGGACCGCACAGGCCTCTCCTCCCCAGACCCCATCCTGACTGCCGTGCTGGAGGCCTGCCTGCCGGGGGAGGGGCCTGCTCTGGGCGCCGCATCCACCTCTCAGAGTAAACACGGCTACTGCTTCCCTCCGGCCCACGTGTCTCAGACAGAGCCCACCCTAAACATGCAGGAAAGGTGATCATGGGAAACATTGTTCAGCTTAGCAAAGCTGACATGTTGCAAAATCGCCAGATATTGTTTTATTCCAGTTATGTTTGTTTTTATCTTTCAGGTTCCTGTTGCAGATTTTTAAAGATGCACGCACGTGTGTGTGTGTGTGAGTACATGTGTGTGTGTGTGTGTGTGTGTGTGTGCACGTCTACTCCGAACATATCTCTGCTTTTCTCAACTGAATTCCTTTGAGGATCCCTTCAACTTCTGACAGGAAATGAGCGCACGCCAGGAATCTGCAGGCAAAGAACACTGTGAGTATGTATCTGTGTGCATGTGTGTGTGTGTGTGTGTGCCTCTCTGTGTGTCTCCGTATATATGTGTTCTCTCTCTATGTGTGTGTCTCAGTGTGTGCCTCTATATGTGTGTGTGCTTCTGTGTGTCTCTGTATGTGTGTGCCCTATGTATGTATGTGTATCTGTGTGCGTGCCTCTGTGTGTGTCTCTGTGTGCGTGCTTCTGTGTGAGTCTCTGTGTGTGTGCTTCCATGTGTGCGTGCCTGTGGGTGCCCTTTTTCCACACACACTGCAGTGCTGGGAGTGGGGAGAGGAGAGAGAGGGCAGAAGACAATAACAGGAAACAAAGCTGCACACACACACAGAGGCAGGAGGCAGGAGGCCGTGTCCTTCCCCACAACCAGATGCAGATTTCAATCAATTCAATCAATGGGCAATGTTTACTGGCCATAAAAACAGCCCAGAGGTTGCTGGTCAGCAGCTCTAAGATGGATGACCAGTGGCCCCAAAGGTCCCAAAGGTCAAAGATGACTATCACCTTAAAATGTAATCTGTGCAGGCCCCCAGGCCCGGGGCCCAGCGGGCGGTGCGGGCCCTGCGGGCCATCGGCAGTCCCTGCCGCACCAGGCCACGCCCAGCCCCGCCGCCCGCTCAGCCCAGCAGCCGGGCAGGTGGCCTTCGGGCATCATGGGCGGTGCTTCTGTCCATACTCCTGTGCCCCAGCCTGTGCAGCTGTCCTCCTAGGCGGAGAACCCACACATTTGTCCCTCTGACAACCCTTGGGGGGCTGCAGAAGGGCAGGCCCTCGGTCTTGCTTCCAGCCCCCTTGTCCTGAAGCAAACCCTCGCTTCCTCGGCTCGGAATGCTGCTCCGGCCCCTTCAGTGCAGAGGAAAGGTCATTGTCTTGCATTGCAACTGTAGGAACAGATGACGTCAGCGGCCTTGCTCCACCAGGAATGATGAGGGAGCAACCCTCAGGCCTAAGGACTCGCTTTCCTGTGTCCCCTCCCTCCTTCCTTAGCCCAGAATGACCTCCTGTTTCTTCCCCCAAAACCTCCTGCCCCCCCGGGGCAGACACCGGAGCAGCACGTGGTGCATCTCAGCCTCACCAGCTCATCTTCAAATACTTCTTCCTCCTCCTCCTCCCTGCTCCCTGTCTGATGGATGCCAGACTTTCCTCCCATCCTTGCTTTCCTTAATCATTCCCATCCGCGCTGTTGCCTTGGGGAAGCGCGCAGGGGTGGGGAACGCCTGAGGAACGCTGCCCAGTGGCACCGGCTCCTGGAAGGGCCACCCCCGTCCTCCCGTTGTTGCTGGCTGGCTGTCGGGGCTCTGAACGCGAGGCAGGATCTGAGCTGCACACGAACCCCTTCCACAAATCATCGCCGTTCGGCCCGTTTGGCTGTTTAATGGTCGGCGAGTCACCCGAAGATGCAGTATTTCCCAAAAGCCAGGAAGTAAATAAATTATTACAGTTTAAAAATGAATCTATTTATTGATCTCCTTCTTTTACACTGTGAATGCTAATTGTTTTTCATGGTGCCTGCATTTGGGATTCATCAAAATGAATTCTTAACGAATTTCCAAACACAGAAATTATAGCAGATAACCCAGAGAAGCGAATCACCCTCAGAGGCTGCATCTCTCAGAGGCCTGCTCCTCTGAGGGCCCTGCGGTAAGATCTGAGACATCGCTGTCCACAGTGATAGACGAGTGTGTGGACATTACAACAAGCTACTCTGTTTGAGTACCTACTGTGTGCCAGGCCTTGGCCTAGGACAGTGATTGGCAAACTCGTTAGTCTACAGAGCCAAACATCAACAGTACAAGGACTGAAATTTCTCTTGAGAGCCAAAAACCGACTTCTGCGCATGGGCCACAAAGTTTCATTCGCACTGTGTGTGTGCGCGCGCGCGCCCGCACGTGGTATTTTGTGGAAGAGCCACACTCAAGGGGCCAAAGAGCCGCATGTGGCTCGCGAGCTGCAGTTTGCCGACCACCGGGCTAGGACATTTATAAACATTTCATAGAATCCTTAACGCAGTTGCAAGGTCAATTTTCATCCCCACTGGCCTGTCTTGAATTTCCACAACATTTTTTTTGTGACAAGATTAAAATTATAATAATGATTGAATATACGTTTCTTTATGATATAGGTCTACTAAGGAAAAAGCTGGAATCCTTTTCTGGGGGGATATGTGCACTTCACTGAACTGGGGTTCAAAGTTAGCACGCCCTGTCATCAGGTTGATTGCAAACGTTGATCTAAGAAGAAACCATTCCCAGCTGAGCGCCATGACAACCCAGGAGGCGGCAGGATTCGGTCAGCAGGTGTAGCTCTCTACCCCTGCTCCAGCTCATTGGTCAACCCGAGATATGTCAAAACTATCTGGGAAATCCCCCCCCCTTATTCCCACCCTGGACAGGAGACGGAGATCCAGGGGTCTGGCCGGGGGTGTGGGGGGGGGGGTTCATTGCCATTTCAACAGCCCCCACTCCTCGTGCCTCAGTTTCCCAGAGGGGGCTGTGGCCCAGGTCCTACACTGAGACAAACGCCCTGCCTTTGGCTCCTGAGTGAATTTCTGCTTTGAAGTTTGCCACATCGGTCCGTGTGAACACACACACCGCCCACGCGTTGCCCTTGAACGGTGCCGGCGCACAGAGCCGGAAACACGGCTGCCTCTTTCCGTGTTGTACCTAATCAATGGCGAACTTTCCGAGCTGAGCGGTCAAGGGCCGGCCTGGAAGGCCGGACAGGGAGGAGGGGTCACTGTGGGTCAAGCTTCGTTTCTTCAGCGGCCCTCTCCCTTTCTGTGCCTCGTCAGTGGCACTTTCCTGGTCATTTCCAGCTGACTAAAGACCCCCAGAGTCCCTTTGTCCCTGTTCCTCTTCCTCGTGTGATCAAGGCCGGGTAGAGGCCACCTGCTCTGGTCCAGCTTCTGCTGTAAACTGTGAGGTAGGGGGCAATCCCAGCCTCCTAGCCCACCGCCAACCTAACGGTCCGGGTGAGAACACCCGGGCCAGGTGGACTCCCTGCTCTGCCATTAACTAGCCACCCACTCCTCCCTTCATGCATGCTCTTCATCCCTCAGCAAGGCTCACGGAGAAGCTAGCGGGACACCGGGTGCTGGGGTGAGTGATAGGCCAGCCGGAGTCCCTTTCCCCATCGACAAGCTGGGACAGTCCAAGATGCTGCCACAAATGGGATGGCACTTCTGAAAGCTGCTTCTGGGGGCAGCAAAATCATTCTAAGCAGGTATTCAGCATGTGGGCTGTAGATGCTACTGTTACGCCCAGCTTCCTTTGTTTTCTAACACCGCGTTTTATAAAAAGCAGGACTTATAAGTGCTGGCATTGTTTTAAGTGCATTTCTGAGCCAACAAGGAAGCTTAGCCTTTGTCTTCACGAAATTCATGTGAGATTGTAGCTGTACATTGTATGGCCAATATTTTAGTCAATATATTGGAAGCAATTCAGCCTACCGCTCCCTCAGTAGGTTGCAGGGTGGGATGGCGGGGTTTGACGGGCCACCTGAATGCTGTTTGTGTAGGTGGTTCTCACTCCTGGGGCTTATGTTCCTGATCAAGGTACTGCAGATCCAAGCGGTGCAAATTAAACGTGAGAATCCTTATTGCAGCAAGGCCCTAATGTGGGATTATGTGAATGAGAGAGTAACTGTGGAAGGCTCCCACGGGGGAGAGAACGGTAGGGATAAAAGCATGAACACCTTCTAGAAATAATAATAAAATGCAAAGAAAGCAAAAAGAAAGGGGAAAAAAGCATTGAGGTGTGAATGTGAATGGTATTTTCTAAGAATGGTGAGTGGCCTGGGCTACCCACCTCTCCCACTGGGGAAACCCGTAGCTCTCTGTCCTTCCTGACATTTCAGCTAGTTCAACCCCTTGCTTCTGCCTCCACAACGACCCAACCCTTCCTCTTGATGTCCTCCCCGCCTGCCATAGTTCTGGTTCTCAGAGTCTCTTGATTAGACTCACCATCATCTCCCACCTGTTCTTCCTGTCATAATTCTCTCCATTTTCTAATCTCTTCCTCTCTGGGCCACCAGGACCGGCCAAGACACGGGACTGTCCCTAGCCTTACGTACATTGGGATCTCCTAGACCTCACAGGAAAAAGCCAAACTCCTTGGCACTGGCTGTGAGGATCATTGGCCTCCATTCACAGGCGTGGCGGATGTACAGTCTGTTTTCAAGCTTTGGCTACCCATGGCTTAGCCAGTGGGGAAGGTGATTCCATCAGACAAGGGGTGGGAGGTGGACAGCTGCAGGGATGGCTGCTCTAGAAACTGGCATCACCAAAGGCTCCAGTTTGCATCTTTCTGCCCTGCAAACCCCGTGGGTTGGCTTGGGCTTTAGGTGGGCTTCAATGTGGCTCACATGGCCCCAGGCATCACATACTTACCCAGCTATGTCCACACATAGGAATTTCTACTTGAATGTCCCTTTTAATTGGAGATGAAAACCTTTCCCCAAAGCATTCCCTCATATCTCATTAACCAGAATGGCATTCAGACCTTTTCCTAGCCATAACTAGGACTGAATTTGCATTATTGATTTAAATGAATCAAGCTCCAATCCCCAGTATCTGAGCACATGGTCATGTCGTGTGAAGAAGAGGGCCAGGTCCAGGCTAATTATCCGGGAAGAAAGGGGAAACGGTTCTTGGGTAAGCAATTGGCTATATTAGCTGATCCTTGAAAAGACCACCACTTTGACACTCCATGCCTTCACTCACGACCTCCCCTTTACCTAGTGTTCTTCCACCCAAGGCAACTCCTACTCATCCCACAAGAGCCTTCCGTAGTGCCACCAGCTGTGCTGGGAAATCCCACATGGCAAAGAACTATGGGAAATGTGGGAAACCTGTGGGAGCTGAGGCCGGGCTCCAGGGACAGCCAGCAGGAATGTGAGGCCTTCAGGCCTATCACCGGAAGGCACTGAATTCTGCCCATACAAGGCCCCGATGAGACCACAGCCCTAGCCAACACCTTGAAGTTAATACCCTGTTTCCATTTTGCCACTCCTCCGAACCCACCCCAGCCCATTCTCCACATGGCAGCTGAGCATTTTTCCTCTAAATCACATCACACTTCCCAACTTACAACTCTTAAATGAATCCTCTTCAACACCCCTGGCAGGGGCCTTCATGATTCTGCACAGTCAGGATTCCTTGTTCCAGTGACAATGTGCCAGGGTCACCAGCTGCTCACCGACTGTCCCACACCTTCCCACATGTGTTCTTTCCTTTGCCAGAAGGCCTTTCTGGTCCTGACTGCTCATCAGGTGCCGGCTCCTTCTCCTCCTCCCGAGCCTTGTGGCTGACTTTGCCACCCCGCCCCTGGGTTAGCAGGTCTTAGCCCTCTCCTTTTCTTCTTCACAGCCTGTATTATGATTTGTGGTTGGTTTATCATCCCAACCTGTGAGCCCTGTCCTTCCTCATGACAATGGGGGCCCTAGAAGGACAGAGATGGCCATTGTTTCATTCACCACTGCAATCTCAACACCTGTACTTCTCTGCCTGGGACATGGTAGACATTCAACAAATATTGCTCAAGTGAATAAATGCATTTAATATTCAGTTGAATCTACCAGAATGTGTGATATATAGTCAAACAAAGGCTTGTCCTCTTCTGTGTGTTGCTGGAAATGAAGATTTTGGAGACAAAGGCTGGAAGAAGAAAAGAAATGAAGGCAAGAATCAGTGGGGCTTGGGCAGCCAGGATCCAGGGAAGCACAGCTTGAAGCTCTTAGGCAAGCAGAGTCCTGGTTGACAAGGGGAGGGCACCCAGAACCCAGTGCCTGTGTCACCATGGGGCACACTGGCCGAGCACAAGCATTGAGAATTGCTCTAAGTTAGATCATCAGAAAGAAGGGGCTGTGTGTGTGTGTGTGTGTGTGTGTGTGTGTGTGTGTGTGTGGTGTGCACTCACAATATGTAAAATGAGGTTCACAAAATATACTACATTAGCTGGACAGCTTTTGGGATGCATAAGCGATGTGAGTGCCTTGGCCGTATTAATTTAGCGTTCCCTAGAAATGCCTGAAAAATAATAGGCATTCAATGATTCATTGTGGAATAAATAAATGAAGATTGAATTTCGAGGTCCTTGGTTTTTATTGAGGTCAATATGAGAATGAAGCATTCTCAGCTGCTGCAAAACTGGCCTTGAAGGTACCATCTATCGATGGAGGAAAGAGCTCTTTGGACTTGAATCTCACTCCCCCTCTAACTAGCTGTGTGACCTTAGGCCAGGTACTGTACCTGACAGTGTGTCCATTCTCTAACCTACAGAATGTGGACTAACTCAGAGAATATTTTTTGATTTTTTAAAATATATTTTATTGATTTTCTACAGAGAGGAAGGGAGAGGGATAGAAAGTTAGAAATGTCAATGAGAGAGAAACATTGACCAGCTGCCTCCTGCACACCCACTACTGGGGATGTGCCCGCAACCAATGTACATGTCCTTGACCGGAATCGAATCTGGGACCCTTCAGTCCACAGACCGATGCTCTATTCACTGAGCCAAAACGGTTTAGGCTCAGAGGATTTTTGAGAGGCTCAAATGAAACCATGTCTATCAAATCCCTGACCGGGTCTTGATAAATGTTACTCCTCCCTTCAAATTATTTTATTTAAGGATCTAGGCAATTCCACCAGAACGTAAGGATAGGGTGTTGGGCCTCTCTATATAGATACTTAAGATTATTTCATTCACTTCTGCCCCAGCTGTTATGACATGTTAAGCCACGCTGTATGGTAAACTGCAGTTCTTGCTACTCTGAAAGCCTCATCCACCCCATTCCTCTAAAAGTTTTGGGAATAACAAGCAGAAAGTGGAGTGTGAAGGGTGATACAGGAGCAGATGTTTTGGCAATAAAGGGACAGGCAAGCACATTTGGACCTTCCAAGAGGACTCCTTGACTCATTAGGAAAGAGACCTAAAATTTATGCACCATGGAGCCAGGGCTTGTCACATGCCCTGTGGGTATGGTAGTGTGTTCTGGTTTGCTCTAGAAAATTCTGCTATAGTCCAGTGTTTTCTGGAATGAGGTCATCATGGGCGTGGGGGCCTAAGCAATGAAAACCCAGTATGTGACAGTAGAGATTGGAGTTGCCTCTGTCTGGGTGGGGGTCCTCTTTGGTCAGTGCTGGCCAAGTGAAGTGCATAAGTTTTGTACTTCTCCTGTCTAGATGGGAGTGCAAGTCACCTGGGAGGTGTGTCCCAAAAGTTTTAGTTTTTATTTCATTTTTAAAATCTTAAGTTTATAGAGTATGTTTATTTATGTAGGTGACTCTCAACTTGTTAGAAAATAACTCTGGCCTGGCTAATGTCACTCAGTGGTTGAGTGTCAACCTATGAAAAAGAAGATCATGGTTTAATTCCAAGTCAAGGCACAAGCCTGGGTTGTGGGTTTGATCCCCAGTAGGGGAAATGCAGGAGGCAGTCAATTAATGATTCTCTCTCATCATTGATGTTTCTATCGCTCCCTTTCCCTTCCTCTCTGAAATCAATTTTCTAAAATTTATATTTAAAAAAGAAAAGGAAGAAAATGCCTCTCTGGAGAAGAATATCCTAAGGAAGAAGAAATCCCAGCAAAAGTAACTGGGGGGAGAGATCACAGAGATGTGGCCCCAGGAAGGTAGGGAGAGAGCAGGTCAGGAGGACTGGCCAGCAGCACCTAGTGCTACTGAGTAATCAATGAAAATGGAGGCCCATTTCTGTGGATCACATTCCATTTTCCCAGAGGTATCTATACTAATAAAAGGGTAGTATGCTAATTAGAATAGATGTCTTCTGGACATCCTTCCAGACTTCCTTCCAGACAAAGCCACAGTGACTTGCGAGGGCCAAAAGCAGACAGCCATGGTGGCAGCTGCGAGGGCCGAGGACAGGCAGCCATAGCGGTGGCTGCGAGGCCTGGGGCTCAGGCCTCACAGCCACGGCGGGCCAGCCCTGGCAGCAGCAGTGGAGTGATGGGGGGTGGCGCCTTTCCCTGATTGGCTGGTTGCCTCCTGCAGAGGAATGGGCCTAAGTGGTCAGTAGGACATCCCCTGAGGGCTCCCAGACTGTGAGAGCGAGCAGGCCAGGCTAAGGGACCCCCTGTAATGCACAAATTTTCATGAACTGGGCCTCTAGTGCATTTCATAAGAGCAAACACTGGTCCCTGAGTTACAATGAAATCACTCCACGAGATGTTGTACATGTTAAAGCTCACACCTTTTAACACACCATTTTCTGGTAAAATAATCGTATTATTTGTAACTGAGAATCAACATAAAAATTTGGTGCAATGCTCATAAATCCCAAGAAAAAAAATAATGCCCTTAAAGACTTTATATGAATCCCAACCCTTTTCTGTGCTGGCACGTTTATTCAACTTCTAAAAGAGGTCAGCTGTCCCCCCACCTCCTGTTCTTTGAGGGGCCCTTGGAGGAAGGGAGGAAGCGAGAAAGCGATGCCTGCAGGAGAGAGTCTAGGATGTGATTACTAGGTGGGCCCTGAATTAGCTCTGTGATCCTGGCCATTTATCTTAAGTGATCTGCAATTTTTTCATCTGTTAAAGGGAGATAATAATTCATGGCTTTTTGGGTTAAGAGGTAAGCAGAATAATGACTGCAGCTAGTGTAGCGTCAGTCACAAAATAAGCACATTCAGAAGTGCCAGTCCTTTCCACCTGCCTCCTCACTTTGTAAAAGTGAGCCCTTTGTTCTGGGCTGAAGAAAAGAACAAAACGCGGGGAGGGGCGGGGGAGGCTGGATGGGAATGAATGGAAAAGCTTATTTCCCTGTGACACAGGAGCAGGAAATGAAGAAGACCTGAAAAATCTCATCTTTATACCTAAGGATGATAATCATACCATTTATTTAAAATGTGCTTGATGCCAGTTCCGTTCTAAGTGCTCTACATTTGTTAACTCTTTTCTCTTTTAACCCTTTCACCAAGACCAGGAGGCAGGTCCATGATTCTCATTTGACAGATGAGGAAACGGGGGCAAGAGGAGACGGGAGGAGCGGGGGCTCCCGGAGAGCTGTCTAGCTAACAAGTGGCAGAGGAAGATCTGAACCTGGGCAGGTTCATTGTCTGGGAAAGAGCTGCTGAGGCTGAGATTGCTGGAAGGAGGTGTGCTGAGAAGTGTTTTGGGATCTACGCAGGGAAGCGAAATGGGCAGAGTGAGAAGTTGGGCTGTGACGCGGTTGCAGTAGAGGTGTCAGCAGTGAAGCTGGGATGGCCCTGGGGTGATGTCCCAAATTGAGGTCGGGGGAGGGTGAAGTCTTTGTACCCCCAGGACCATTTGTGGGTGCAGCTGCCTCGGGGAAGGGGCTCTTTCCAGCCCAGGAAATTCTTGGAGGATTCAACTGAGAGATGCCAACTGTCAACCACCCACACCTGGTCCCTTGGCATCCATTACAGTCACCCTTTGCCCTATTCAGGTCCACTTCCTTTGAATAAATTCTGGGGGCAGCTCTTCCAGGATTCTGGAGGGAAAATGTTTGTGGGGTAAACCGCATCCCTGATGTTGCAGTTGCTTCCAAGCCACTGCTCATACATGCGGTCACTCCAAGTTTCCCTCCCCACTGGTGAGAACCACTGCTAACATATTCGGCTGACCCAGATCCTCAGCCATGAGGGGTATGAGCCCGATAGCCATACCCTTCAGGTCTACAAGTGAGGCAAGGCGTTTTGGGGGGCAGCTGCCTTCAGCTTTCTATTGTTCATTCTTGACTTCTTTGGGTTGGATGGGTGCCATGTTTTATTAATCATTTCAAAAAAAAATATCTGCAGCTCACACCCCTCTGGCTACCACTCCAACCTTGCTGCCCATAATGAAAACAGCACTCATTGGTCTCTGGTGTTTCAGGACCCTCTCATCCCACTGCTATCAGGGCCCAGTGCGGTTATGGCACCGCTCTTTTCAGCCCTGGCCTACAGTGCAGCCGACGCCCTCTCACCAGCGCAGTCCTGGTTGCTTGGAACCAGAATGTCCTCTGGCTTCCCTCGCAGAGTGGTCCTCTGGAGGGTTTCTGGCCCCACACAGCTCGTCTACTCCAGCAGTCCCACCACGCTGAGCTTTTCCTTCTTTCTTCCGCCATCTGCAGGGGCAGCTCTGGCATATTTCTCCTTGACCTCACATCAGCCATGGTTTCCTCCAACCTGAGCGGTTCCCTGTCCCTGGGTCCTTGCCAGGGTGTTAAACCCCATATCAATAAACTCCCCTTTGTCTCATTGATAGTCTGCCTCCCCTTAAGCCAATACCCCCAGAATCCAGTCCCATAGTTCTCCCAGTCCCTGCAGGTGTATGCTAACTGGGTTTTGCACCTCCCGTGGATCTAGTTCTTAGCAAGCTCAGCACCCCCACAACCAGGTTTGATTGTGACTAAACCCTGGCTAAGTGGGCTAACGGATGGGAGAGGAGGTGGGGGAGTGTGTGGTCATGCAAGGGAGTCGCCTCTGCAGGTCATCAAACAAAGGAGTGGGCCACTTAGACAGGATGGGGAGAGTTCACAAGAGGCTGGGGATTCAAGATTGCTCCAGGGCATCAGCTTCCTCAGCCCCATCCATCTCAGTCCGGGCTCTGACCACGGGCGCTGGCCCTTTGGAGGCCAAGAGTTCAGCCTCTTCCAGAGCTCCCCTCACCAAGTAAGTCCTGGGCCCGACCACAGTTTGTGCTCACTGCAGGGATGGGGCTCTCCTTACGCTGCCAAGGACTCTCTGGCCTGCACATTCAGCCTTTTAATTGGTGATTAATCACCCTCAACTTTTCATTGTCTTTTTTCCAGCGTGTCCAACAACAGCTGTTGGAATCCACTGTCCTTGTAATTCCTGTTTTCCCTTACTTCCCAAACACCTTTCCCGCTGCAGACTCCAGTGCATCCTCTTCCTCAGGATGCCATCCTAAATCCACCATCAAGGACCTACACCACTGAACGTCACCATGCACAGCCCCAGTACACCAGAACGTACTCATGGTCATCCCCACCAGCGAGAGGATCCTCACTGCCATGGCTCAGTGGGTGCCTACCCCAAATCCCATTTTAGATCCTTTTCCTTGCGCCACTCCCAGTACCGACTTCACAGGCTGGATCTGGGGGATGCAGACTAGGAGCTAGAGATCTGCACACAGGAATTTATGGGAAAGAGTTCTCAGGACCAACACCGTAGGGGAGTGAAGAGGGGAGCAGCACTTCAATGGAGAGGGCGCTAGAGCTGGGAGGGGCCATCAAAGTCTTTCTGACCCATCATTTAATGTGGTCACCCCAGGAGAGGGAGAGTTACCTTGGGGCAGACAGCTCTCTGGCGGTGAAGCAATGTCCTGGGAAAGACTCAGCAGAGCCATGGATGCCAACCCTCCCAGCAGCTGGGGGGATAAGTGCTTCAGGGCTGGGCTGGGGGTTGGGGTGCAAATCTGGGCAGTGCTCATGACAGGCACCCAACACGTCATGTTGTCCACACACAGAATATAGGACAGGGAGGGCGAATATCTTATTTTTTTAAAAAATCTGGAAAACAAGAGTCATAAATAGTTTATTATGGCTTCTGCTGTAATCTTTTTTTAGGGTTTTTGCCTTCCAGATCTCAAGTGTCCTTCACCCCAGGAGTCTTGTTTCCTGTGGTTCAGAGGCGGAGCTTTAAGTGAGAGCTGCCTGGATTGTCAACAGTGCCCACCGATGCCCCTCGGGTTGGAGGTTCGAAGAAGTTTATCTCCCTTCAGATCACACAATATTTAGATTCCCCCAAATTCCCACCATATGACATCCTCATCCTCCTAATTAATTTATTAAGTTATCCCTCAAGGCCTGGCCAACATAACACGACCCTCTCAATATGAATCACTGCGGGGTTCTCTTCGTGCACCTGTTTGAGCACTTGCTCCATAATATAGTGTTATATCCTTGGCCAGATTGTGGCCTCATCAGCAAAACAAAAACAGGATACAGAACATATGCTTGGCACAGGCCGAGATTCAGCAAATACTTGCAGACTAAATAAAAATGATGTTTCATTGTAGCATCGTTAGTCATAAATTTTAACTAAAGCTGAAAGTGCCACTGGGTGGGGCAAGTTTTAGACAATACATTTCACCTGTGGGTAAACCCAAGGGCTAAATCACTTTGACACTAGCCAAAACAAGATGCTACTGGCAACAGCAAGTGCACACAGTTCCATTTGCTTTGGTCCCCCAGTTCCTGCAGGAGCCGGACTGGGGGGTATAAAACTTCTCTGTAGCCGAAACCGGTTTGGCTCAGTGGTAGAGCGTCGGTCTGCGGACTGAAAGGTCCCGGGTTCGATTCCGGTCAAGGGCATGTACGTTGGTTGCGGGCACATCCCCGGCAGGGGGTGTGCAAGAGGCAGCTGGTCGATGTTTCTCTCTCATCGACGTTTCTAGCTCTCTATCTCTCTCCCTTTCTCTCTGTAGAAAATCAATAAAATATATTTAAAAAAAATAATAAAAATAAAACTTCTCTGTAACACTTTCCCAGAGTCTTGTTCATTCTCAGTACATGTATATTTTGAAGATATTCATACAATACACTGAGTGGCCAGATTATTACCGTATTTGCCGGCGTATAAGACGACTTTTTGGCCCTGAAAAATATGCCTCCAAGTGGGGGGGTAGTCTTATACGGCGAGTATATAGCAAACTCTGTATTTTTAGTGGAAATGTTAGGGGGTCGTCTTATACGCCCAGTCGTCTTATACGCCGGCAAATACGTATTTTTCAGGGCCAAAAAATCGTCTTATATGCCAGCAAATACGGTATGATCTCTGAACACATAATAATCTGGCCACTCAGTGTGTATTCTATATAATAAAAGGCTAATATGCAAATTGTCCCCTCCACCAGGAGTCCAACCAGCAGGCAGGCTGACCAACTGCCCATGTCCCCTCCACCTGGCCAGGCTGGCCAGAGCCCAACCATGCATGAATTCATGGACCAGGCCTCTCTATATATACTGAGAGGCCAGATTATTATGTGTTCAGAGATCATAATAATCTGGCCACTCGGTGCAAGTCAAAGATGTCCCTGATGCTGATATGTGTCCTGAATTTAGTGGGGCGAACTACTTTCTTTTTGAGCAACCACTCACAACTTCCATAGCCACAGCCAACCAGTCCCATGCACTGACATATCTCTTGGGATTTCCTCAGTGTCTGCACATTTTGGTGAGAAGATAGCAACACCTACAATGCAGTGAAGAGCCTGGTGCATTCAAGTAGAATCAGTGACATCCGGGTGTCAGGTGTTATTAGAGTCCACATAAAGGCACAACAATGCAAACATCCAACCATGTTTTCCAAAGAATGCAGGTATCCAAAGCCTTGTTTTAATAAGAGGGTATATAAATGAAGCTGGTGTTCATTGTTATTTTAATCATTGCATAATTAGCATAGGTTCGCAAAAAGCATGCAGGAGAAAACAGAGGTTCCTTTAGATATTTGCCTCCTCAGGCCTCCTTTGTCCTTCTGCACGCTGAGGGACTGTGTGGGCACGTGGACTGCTCTCTTATCTGTAGGAAAGGAAAGAATCTGTCTCCCCTTGGTGGAGGCAATTGTGGGCAGAATGAATGGATCTAGCCTTGCTGGGGAGAGTGCGGTGACTTGCTTACCTGTTTCCTAGAGATGCGTTCCTCTCTCGCTAGAAAAGCACTAACGAGGATGCTTTCATAACTAATTTGCTTAACGGGACTTGGGAAACCAGAAACAATTTAAGTTTTAAAGACACATGAGCTCCTTTCTCATGCAAATGATTGAAACAGATGTGAAGGAGGGTCTAAGATTTGCCAACAAGAATCAAAAAGCAAAAAGATTCTGAGATGTCAGCACAAAAGCGACACAACCAAGAGAAAAAAAATGTACAGAAACCAGAAGGCCAGCTGCCTTCACTCCTCATGGCGCTGCCTCTATAAAACCTTCGGTTGTGTGCTCTGTGCCTTTAAACGACAATTACAAGCACAAGCCTCCCTGTGGCCTTTTTTTTTTTTTTTTTTTTTTTAAACTTTGTAAACAGCAGAAAGACTGAACATCTAATTTTTGAAATTCCTCCGGCTTTTCTTTTTGACCTTTGGTATTTGTATGTATTGACGATCTCGAAACCACTGGACAAAAACACCTTGAAGTGTCAAGCTTTAAAAATGAGTCCTCTTTCTCTTTCTCCTGTGCAGCGTGGATTATCTTGGCCTTGTCAAAATACATTCTCTAGTTAGAGGCTGGAAATATCTCCCTCCTGGCTCCCAAGTATTGATTTTCTTCAACACTCAGCTCTGTCAGTCAGCCGAGGGGTGAAAGGTGAAAGTTCACCCTGCACGGCTTGGCTTTGCCTTCCTATTAATGTCATGCCCTTTCCGCATTTGATCGGTTTATGTGATCACCAATCACACAGAACCGGTGCTGCCCCGTTTTCCCTAGAAGGGCACGGTGAAGTCATCAGGAGATGCTAACACAGTTCCTGGGATGGACACTGGGTATTTGACTGGGGCCAAGATGCAGCCGCCCACTCCTTTCATGTTTATTTCTTAAATAAAACTATTCGGCTGCATGATGAATGACTCATTTCAAGATGTTCTATGCTCTTGTCTGAAAGTTAAAGAAGTACACTCACCACGTACACATATAACCCTCTGTGAGCCATTGTGATCTCTTTTGTTACTCTTGCTCTTTTGAAAACCAATTCCACCCTTTCCTTCAGGGATTCAAATACAACTCCAAACATGTATTACATTAAGTGAATTGCATGATCTCAGTCCAGCCCCTTATCCTGGGGCTGCCAACCCACGTTATCGTATCTGACAAAACATAACTTGGTACAGTTAACCATCCATTTAGGAGCAACTAGGGGTGGAGATGAGAGCAATGTGCATGCAATTCCCTTGCCCAAACCACAGAGGGTGCTGTTGAGTTTCTGGTAGGCTGTTTCTCGGTGCTCACACTTTGGCACTGCAGGGGAGGGACTCCCTCGATGCTGTGCTATTGTCCTTTGTGAACAAGTTCACCTCTCCTGAAGCTAGCTCTCTGGGGAACTGGATAATCAGATGGAAACAGAAGGCTTGATTTGGTACCAAAGGGAGTGGGGGTGGGGAGAAAGCATACGGATTTCAATTGAGAATGTTTAAGAGTGAATAATGGTTTTTAATGGGAGAAACCATCTTCAGTACCATCCAGCTTTATTTAACACACGTATGTACAGAGGAACACCCGGCACATATAGGATCTACTAAGGGGAGTCATCAAGAGCTGTCTTGGGAGGCAGACATTCCATCCACTCGCTGGACACGGCGAGTCCAGGCAGCACTTTCCCACACAGGCATCGCGTCATGCCACCTTCCGCTTGTGAATGATCAGTGAGGCCACGTGTGCCTCTGTGTTAACAAGGACGGGCCCAAATACAGTGCCCATGGAAGGAATGAAACACCGAAAGCATACACTGGCGTGACAATGCGAAGTTTACCTCGGTGCTGAGAAACCCAAGCTGAGCTGAGGTGTGGACTGTGGTTGTCAAAGTAGCCACGGAAAGATGTGTGTTAACAAGAATGCAAATATTAGTTCAGCAGTGAGAGATAGCTGTCTGACCATCACCCATCACCCACTCCAGAGTTTTGGAATGGAAACAGTCTCCTGGCCAATAACTTGGGCTGTCTGCAGACAACGCGGGACAGGCTGGCCGAGCCACCGCCCGGGTGCTTGGCTCCTGCAGGCCTCACGGCGCTGTTCTAAACCCCTGTGGTGTGCGCCATCCATCTGTGCATGCGGGGGCCCGCCTAGCAGCCTCACACCTGTCTCGGGGTGCACCGAACATTTTGTGTTAAGAAATCTCTAAGGCGTCCTTCCACATCAGCATTCCAAAACAGCTGTGTGGTCCAGAATGAATATGTCCCCGCTGCAGTTCACACAGGAGACAGGTGCTGGGGCCCGAGAGGACTCGAGCCCCTGGGAACAAGCATTTACCTCGGCTTCTCCACCTACATGGGACACAGCAGCCTGTCCAGCAAACAACGTCTACACTGCGTTAGTTCTTGGTTTCTTTCTGGAAACTACATTTCTAATCTTTATAAGTACAATGTACATGCATGTTTCATAAATTCACCTTTGAAAGAACACCCAAAGTCTACAACCAAGGAATAGTACAGGTGTGCCATCGGTGGAAATAACATACTTCACATCGACAGGGGAGAGATGCCCAGTGGGCTTAGTTTCTTAGCAGGGTCTTTAAGAATCCATTTCAAGAAAATTACAGATACATTTATTCCCGGGCTAGGGTCTTACTCTTTTTGTATATTACGCAAACCCGGACATCTATACCTCTTAAATTAAATACTCCTATTATGGTTTTGGTTCCTCTGTAAACTTCACATATTTTCTCTGAATTTCATAAATCATTTTTTTTAATTTCTGCATTAACACCCCATTTTACTCAACTAACCAACCAACCAACAAAATTCCCAACTATATACAGATAGAGGATTGTCAGCGATTCATACAGAATATTGTTGGATGGATTTCCCCCATCGCTGTGAGCGAGAGCCACAGAATGCGATGTGCGGGGTGAGAGCAGCTGGGAAAATGCCGGCAGAGGGTGGTGAGCTCTCTCCGAGATGCTGCTCAGGCCCTGCTACTAATTTTCTAGGATACTTGTTTAAAGGAAACGCTGTTTTTACTTGTCTGTAGTTGATCAGTAGTAGTGATAACCGACCTAAGCCGTACGCCTGGGAACCAACCGCAGGCCTGTGAAATTTCTGGAAGGAAGGGCAAGCTCTGGCTTTAACATCTGCAGCCACAGTCACAGCGTCTTCTTTTTTAGCTATGTGTTATGCTTCTAAACTTGTTATTTTTTTTTAATAAAAGTCCATTCAAGAGATTAATTATAGTGACTGGATAATTATATTAACTAGATCATCATCAAGAGAGACGATTTTTTTTTAAACTACAACATACGCCATCACTTAAGCAGGATGCGAGCATTTAAGAAGGCAATGTGTCTGGGAAACTGTGTTCTCCACCAGGGGAAACATTTTCTTTTTTGGTATATTTTCTCATTAATCCCACATTGGTTAGATATTCATAAAGAAGATAGTGGTTAAACCCTAGGAAACCAGATTAGCAATTTCCTGGCAATCAGCTGAAGGGAAAAAAACAAAACAACAACAACCATGTAAACACAGAGTCTTTGCGGTAAACAATAATATGTTTTAGGAAATCCAAAGGAAAATAATGTTGACAATTAGGATGGCCACGTCACCTCAAAACCCAGCGCCAGGACGGCTGGCCCCAGCAGCACTTCAGAAAGCGGGTGCGGCTTGAGGGACTGCTGATGCGGGCTGGGTGGCCATCGGTACTTGCTGACTCTCAGGCTTCCGGTGCAGCCCGCCAAGGAGTGTGCCCGGAGCCCGCCTCCCCCGCTTCTCCAGCAGGGAGACGGGACCTGTGACTGAAGGCCGCATCCTGCAGAGCGGTGCGTGCATGCCTCTGAATCAATAGGTGCCCCGAGCGGGCGAAGGTCCCAGGCCATGCAGAAGTGACACAGACCAGGCTGCGCCCCGATGCCCCCAGTGGGCAGCACGGAGGAGGGACCCGGCGTAAGGACAGAGGGATCTGGGCTTAGAGAGTGGGCTCCGGCAGCGCCGGCCTCAGACCATGAAGCGGTGCTCCTTCCCGTCGTGGGCCATCAGGATGATGTTGCGGTTGGACGTCCAGATGAGCCGGGCCAGGCGGAGGGCGTTGTGGGGGCCGGGCGAGGCCGGCTGCACGGGGGGCACCTGGTAGGTTTTTATGCAGCGCAGCTGGGGTGCCGAGTTCAGCATGCCGATGCTTCCCAGCAGCGAGGTGTTCATCTGGGGACACAGGGACATGGAACACACGTGTCACATGGAGATGCCTGTCCTTCCCCTTCCCTGGTGACACCCACTCCCGGCCACTTTCTCCCCACAGCCTTACTCACGCTCAGCATAGAGCTTATTCTGAACCTCTGAAGGGGCCTTTCAGTGTGTTTGAAGTTGCTCTGATATTATTGCAGTAAAAACATAAATCCAGAGAAATTTTACTTTGTAAGTAGATTCTGACAGCAGGAAAGCACAATCTTTAAGAAGGACGCTACACTGTGCATGTCAACAAAACAGTTCACGCCTGGCTGGTTTTGCTCAGTGGCTAGGGTGTTGTTGGCTTGTGGGCTGAGAGATCAAGGGTTTGATTCCCAGTCAAGGGCTCAAACCTCAGTTGCAGATACGTTGATGTTTCTCTCTCTCTCTCTCTCTCTCTCCTCTCTCTTTCTCTCTCTCTCTTTCTCCTCTCCCTCTCTCCTACTACCTCCCTTCCTCCTTCCTACTATTTCTAGAACTCAATGGAAAAAATATCCTTGAATGAGGATTTGAAAAAAAAAAGTTTCAATGAGACAGTATTTGGAAATTATGGGTATTTTCTACTGCAGACCTCTTTGTTCTCAACAGTGCTGACGGATGAGTCCACAAAGGCAAGTGTGGGGACTTATAATTAGCCCAAGAACACGTTAAGCAGTAGACCTCTCCATCCCTAGCTACCAACACTGCCCTCCTCACCTGCTGTTTAAAAAACTCAGTCTCTGGAAAGCTCTACTTCGGTTTGAGGGGAAAATGAGAATCAGCTACCTCACACTGTTTTGCTGCCGTGCTGAAGACGGTATACTTCCACACCTTATTAGCAGTATCTCTTTATTAGCCATTGATCCCTGCTTTCTGGCAGATTTTTCTGAATTTGACTTGAACTTAAGTTCTTTTTATCCATTCACCTAAGTGAAAACTAACATGGCAATTATGGCATTCGGGTCCAAGAGCTGAATATCAGGCAGCATCTTAGTAAACTGCTGCCCGAGTGACTGCATCGGATAAGCCCTTTAGATTCCAAATATCAGTTAACATTTTCCCAACGCGGGCTTTTTGTGGTATTGCAAACCTCATGGGAACCATACCGAAAATCAGGAATGAGGTCTCGGAAATAATGTTTTCCTCTGCACTACTTTTCCGACCAATTCTTCCCCGTCTAGACGTGCGACATTCTGGGGCTCTGCGTGAGGCATGCAGAGTGTGACCCAATGCATGCAGACGCTGACCCCCGGAGCCCTGGCCGGCCCTCGGACACTGGGAAGTGTGGGCGTGGCGGCTCTGCGTGTGGGTGGGAGCAGCACGCAGCCGCTCCTTCCCTGGGCCGGCTCAGAGCGGGCGTAAATCACGGCGTCTCTAGCAGGATGCGTGCAGGCTCCACTGACATTTTCACAATTTAAATCATCTTGAGTAATAACCCTTTTAAGATGACTAATGTTACTGATTTTACTGCATTAATAATAGTGCCGAACACTGCACAGAGGTGAAAAAAAATCACTAGTGTCCGAGGTCACATTTTAAAACCAAATGTATGGTTATCGTTAACTCTTTCTGTTAAAGTTCGGTTGCCATTTAGAGCTGGGCGGTCCCTACCTGTCATCCTGCAAAGCCTCCGCCCCTGGCTCCTTCTCCCCCGAAATTCCAGAAAAAGAACAAAAATGAATGCCTTGTCGCTTTCTGGAGGTTCCCAAAGAGTTTCAACATAAATAATGATGGTGAGCTTGACTGTATAGTTCTCACGTGTACAAAAAGTAGCAGTGCACAGTAATTTAGGCCTCTGACAGATCGTACCGAAACGATCCAGAAAATTGCTAGTTAAAATGAACTGGCATCAACAGGCACACCGTGCTTTTAAAAAATCTAATTTCTCAGTTGATAAATAACCACAAAGTACTTTTCATTCTCTATGGATTTTCTATGAAAATGTGTATGAAGGCTGATTTCTGCTGGTGGCTTAAAATGCTCCGGGTATTCAATATGCTCACATGTCCTTATTTTTAATTTTTCTCTTCAAATTTAGCGAAAGACGAGAAATGGCTCGAGGGCTGACAAGGGTCAGGGAAAGAATAACTTACTGGAATTTCAAGATGGAACGGTTTTATATATACCGTATTTGCCGGCGTATAAGACGATTTTTTTGGCCCTGAAAAATACGTATTTGCCGGCGTATAAGACGACTGGGCGTATAAGATGACCCCCTAACATTTCCACTAAAAAATACAGAGTTTGTTATATACTCGCCGTATAAGACTACCCCCCACTTGGAGGCATATTTTTCAGGGCCAAAAAGTCGTCTTATATGCCGGCAAATACGGTACATCTGGGTTCCCTTTACAAGCTAAGCCAAGTGCTACAGGGTGTATAACTATTACAGTTGCACAAGTTGGAATGGTGAAGATCCTCATAGTAGACCATCCTTTCCCTATAATTCTCCATAATTCTCTTCAAGTTATAGATGAATTTGAGGTTGTAAGGGTGAGCGTTAATTTTTCTAATAAACTGAGTCAATGAATTTTCACCAAAACAACTACATATTTTGTTATTCAGTATTAATAATATATATATATATATTTTTGCCATTGACTGGGTATAAACTCTTCTAAAGTGAGGGCAATTTGAGCCTTAAATGAATGAAAATGACCTGGAGTTGTAATATTTGGTAACATTAAATTTTTTTCTTGATCCTAAAGATAAATGCTCATTGTGGAAAATTGAAATGTGAAAGAAAAGTATAAAAAAGAAAGCTGAAATCCCACTGCCCAGAGATAACCACAATTTAGTAAATGCCTTCCAGACCTAAAAGGAGAAGTTAAAATGTAAAGGATTTTTCATAAACAGGCTCACATTAAAAGGCAGGTTCACAATCTGCTTTTCTCATTCAACAAAATGTCGAGGGCAATCTTTTCATGTTAATGACTATAGATTTACATCATCCTTTTTAAATGGCTAAATAGTATTCAACTATATGATGGAATAAATTAAAATAAATGAAACCAATATCCACCTAATTTATTATTAGCATTTATGAAAGAAGATAGTCATTTGTTGGTAGAGGGTGGTGGTAAAATTTACGTGAGAGAATTATGGTTGTATTTCATTACTAACCTCCCTTTGATCAAATACCAGTGAATACGATAGACTGAAATATTCAAATGATAGAAATACCTTGTTGGAGAGTCAAGGAACGGAAAGATTAGCAAATAGCACTGTTCAATGGCTGGGCTTGTACGCCAACGAAAATGTAACTGTGGCTTTTCCCTTCCCTTTAAAAATAACGCTTCACAAACCAGTTCTATGAGGCTGATTTTCTGATCACATAGAAACACATACAGATGTAATTCATCAAACAGGAAGTGTTTTATTGCTACTCTCGGAGTAACTGATGCTGCACGCGGCCTTTTACTGAGTCTCGCTTGAGTAATTATCCACCCGATACTTCTCATTAGCACTCATTTCTCAGCAAAGATTTTAATAGTTGATGGCTTTTGTAAGGTTCTCTATTAATAAGACTTCGTTAAGTTTTCAAAATATATTACAGTGCATTTACTGGAATAATAGAAGAGTGTGATATCATACATCATTCGAAATAAACAGCATGCATCTAAATAAATCAGCGAGTCCTTGCGGGGACGGCAGCGGCAGATCCAACACTGCTCTCTCTTCAATGCAAATGAACACTCTCTACACGTCTGAGGAGGCTTTACTGTGTTTTCTGGATAGGCTGACAGAATGTTTCTGTGACTTCCAATCTGGGTGCCATGTAAGCCCGGGAGACATGGGCTGCATTTTAAATTCTAATGTTGGGTCTAGAGACTTGGGTGCTGCCTCACTTGCTCTGGTGCTCACTAAACATACTTGCATCCTAGGAAAGTAAAGGCAACAACGACAAAATTTTAAATTAACCTATTTTTTGGTGGGGCGGGGAGGGAGTTGGTTATTTTTAATATTTTTGTAATGATCGGCAGTAACATAATTAAAAAGAAGATTGGATAGAGATTAATCACTGGTGGTGAAACAAGTTCTGTAAAAATTAGTTGTTTAAAATTAATACTCATTTTAATCAGAATAAAACAGGCTTGGGTTTTAAAAAGTGTCTTAATAATTTGGGGAAGAGCCCAGCATGGGAAATCCCGGATGCACACAGAATGAGATACTACAAACGGGCATGACGTTAACACGAGGCTGCCTCACTCCCTATGCCCCTGGCCCAGTCAGAGTTGCCTGGATGCCTCATATTCGTCAGTTCTTCCATGGTGGGCCCTCTCACCAGGCCCCGAGCACCTCTCCCTCAGCACCCACTCCCCCCTGCCCTGCCTCAGCATCAGCACTTCTCTGCTCAGACGTCCCGTCCCCATAAAGCCATTCCACAACCTGGCCTCAGTCCCCCCCCATGCTGTATTGCTTTCTTATTTCCCTGTGCCTCCCTGAGACTAAGTTTTGGGGGAGCAGACTGGCCCCCTTTCCAGGTTTCTAGGTGCATCCTCGATGTGCCCTGCATGCGAGCACTGGGCACATAATCAGCAAGCCGTGAATGCCTGACATCGGCTGGAGAAGGGACGGAGGGCTGGCAGCTGCACGCAGCCTTTCCCAGCAGATCATGCCCTACGCTTCAGGGCGTGCAGCATCCTCGCTTACCTGCCAGAAGGAAATGTGGCTGTCAGTGTTCGAGTAGGTGGCAAGATAGCGTCCATCAGGAGCGAAGGCCACTGCTGTGATCGGGCCCTTGTGTCCATGGATTGTCTAAAATAGAAGTCAGAGTCATTAGCTGGACTGCTCCACAGAACTATGACACACCCGCATGCAGACACATTCAGTTTTGAACAGTATGTCGTGAATGTTAGATGCTGCTATGTACTTTGTTTTATTTATAAAACCAGGTTAGAGAAATCAGAAAGCAGCTAGAGTTCTCTCTCTCCAATGTCCAGTCTTGTTTTGAAGAGTCCACCTGCCGCTGAGTTGGCAGACAGCATGAGTCTAAGGAAAAGCACATTCTTTTGGAAAAACTAGTATGTTAATTCACTTATGTCCATTAGGGGGAAGAATTTTACAGTTAATTAGGAAGCTAAGAAACTGATCGCCAAATCCACCCACGAACCTCACTCAGCTGTAATGAAAGACAATCAAAGCTGTATCATAACATACCTGTCCTGGAAGGAGTTAAAAACTATCATTTCAACCCCTTAATAATTATACATTTTCATGTTTTATGCTTCATTTCCTATGAATAACATTGAGTTTAAATACATATGGCTCCAATTAGTAAACACATATATGCATGCGTTGTAGCTCTGACCACACATATAAATCAAATATTATTAAAAACAAGTTAACAGGAATAATTCTGAGCTTTTGCCAAATAGCTCTCATTGATTTAACCATGAATTAAAAAAAGGAAGTTGTACTTTAGTCTAGGTCTTTGATAAAGTCTTTACTCATAAAAATATTATACTAAAATTTAATGATATTCATAGTTATCAAAAACACTGGGGTACCAAAAAATTAATATATTATATTAATGTCCCTACACTCAACTACTAAAGAGCATATGTCTTCCAAATTAAGCAATATTCAGTCTGCTTACAAGCTCTAGGTTGGTCTCCTCCCAGTGTCTGGAAAGAAATGGGGAAATGTGTTTCCCTAAACCAAGACAATACCAGGAAGGTTTATGTCCATTGGTTGAAGAATTGTGAATCTTGAAACTTAGTGGAAGCAGCAAGTTCATCATGATTAAGCCCCATACGTACTGTAAATTTCTGTAAGACTCTTCTCAGGATTCACTTCTGAGTGATTAAAAGGTGGAAGGGGGGATACAAGGACGTTCCTTGTGCTCTCTAGGTTGTGTTCTTTACTGTCATTGGGTTTTCAGGGCACCGTGCGACCCAAAATCATGCCTGTTTTTCAATGGAGGAAAACTATTTTACAGTCTAGGTTTGGGCTTGGGGCTAAGTCAGACTGCCTGGCTGCATTTGGGCTCTACAACTTACTGACTGTAGGGCCTTGGGCAACTTATTTAAGTTACCCAACCCCAGAGTACCCAAGTCTGTAACATAGAAATTAGGATGACATGATACTGATAATACCTGCTTTAAAGAGCTTTGTGAAAACCATAGCTACAGTACTCTGCACAAAGCATGGCACAGAATAAGACTCAATAAATATTATTAATTTTTGCCCCCCCCCCCCCCTTATTGAAAGGTGACTAGACATATTGAAAGGTGAGAGCAGGTTGAAAGCAGATCTTAAATGTTCTTAATGAAAAAAAGAAAGTGATTTTGTGAGGGGATGGAGGTGTTAGCTAAATGCTATAGTGGTAATCGTTTTGCAACACGTAAGTGTATCAAGTCATCACCTTAAAACTACACAATGTTATATGTCAATTACATCTCAATAAAACTGAAAAAAATGATTAGACAAATGTAAACAATCACATAACTGAATTACTTGAATACATCATTTAATGGAAACCACACATCAAAAAAATCCCTAATAATATGTCCCAGAATTAGCACCCACTAACATACTAGGACCTAGTAACTAGGTGGTCCAGAAACAGATTTCAGACAGAGGAGCCTAAGCAACTGTGGTAACTGTCCATGGTACTAGCCCACAAATGTGGTGCTAAATTAAGCAACAGAGTGAGCATGCTGAGTAACTATTGCAAGAAACCAGCTCATCATTATCCACATTAGAATGAAAATCACTGTAGGTATGGGGGGGGGGGAGTGTAAACAATTAAAAGGGGGAAAGTGACCATTCCCATTTACTAGGTCAGTTTAATGAGCGCATGGGGGGAGGGGACAGCTTTGATTGTTTTTTAAATCAAGTTAGGTTAAAAATCTGAAATTCTGTTGGGCCAATCTGAGGCTATTTTACGGTTAAGATAGTTGATTAAGCAGATATCTTGCAAAATCAAGATTTCTAGCCTCTCCTGAAACTGGAAGCTCAGGCAGTCCTGGGCCACAGTTCATACGTGGGTGCCAGTGCTGGTGCTGGTGCCGGAGGCCAGTTCCAGCATGTCAGCGGGGCTGAGTCATCTTGGATGGCTAAAGGGCACTCCCCCGAAACCTGAATAGGATCCTTTGCTGCCAAACAGCTCAGGGCATCTTAAATCTACATGTTATTGCCTCCTGTTGGCCAAACACCTGAACAGCTGTAGGCTATTCCCCAAACTGATAATGCTTCTGTGCCCTACCTTGCCTTAGGACAAATTGTGTTATTAAATAGCACAGGTCCTGAGTCAAGGGGTATTCTTTTAGCTCCTTTAGCTGAAGCTCCTCTGACCCCCAATACCTTTCACAATTATATTCCATCCTTGGACTCCTTATTGACTCTACGCATCAGCCCTTTTCTCCTGATTGCAAAGCCCTTTGTAATGCTAGGACAAGAACTCCGGCACCTGGGGACATCCATCCATCAGTCAGAGCTCAGCCACTTCACCAGTCCTGGCCCTGACACAAAACAGGGCCTGAGACCCAACACCGGCTGCCTGGCTCCCGCACTTCCTGCCTGGCCCCTCGTGGTATTTAATGCAACCATTGCATTGAACACATTTGAGTGAAATAGTTCTTCCAGCTCTAGGGGCCCAGTGTGCATCTAAAAGTGAGAGCAGGTTGAAAGCTACTCTAGAAAAAGCTGACCTTTTTTGCAAGCTCCCCGAAGCCCAGCTCTGTGCTTCGGACCCCAAAATCTCAAAACAGAATGTTAAGCCTGAGGCCTCCTTCAAATTAGCACCCCCCTGTGATCAGCTATTGGAAGGTACTTCAGACAAGAGAATGCACCAGTGAGTTGGCTAAGAACCAGCAGGTCCAGAGTTGTACCAACCCACGGGTCACATTTAGGGACCACTCTGTGAGACTAGCTAAGCTAGCCCTCTTGGAAAGGCAGAAAACCAGACACACAGGCTCCTCAGCAAAGTCTTCATGAACTATTTCATATATGTCTTCATCTTTTACAGAGGGCTGGTATTTACAACATCTATGTGAGTATTTCTGTATCAATTGAAGATTCTCTTCATTACGTGTCTAACAGACAATCCTGTGAAATAAGTACATCTTAGAATTTTCTGCCAGGAAAATGTTTATCTTCCCAGATCAATTTTGTTGCTTTCTTTTTATTATGAAACAATAATTACAAAATCTAAACCGTGCTCACTGTACTGCCAGGGGACTCAGAACTAAATTTATGCTCATTCTATATGTCAAATACTCCTGAGAAGGCTAAAAAGAGTTAATTCCAATGTAACCCTGATATCTTTTTTTTTGGGGGGGGGGGATGGGGGGGAGCTGGGCTAGCAATCTGAGTCTGAGCCAGCAAGCCCAGTGCACATTCTTGATAACCTATAATTAAGTCACTACTTCTTTCCCAGAAACTGGTCTTGCAGAACCTGTTGTCTAAATACAGAGGTCATAAAACTGAACAGTGCACTGCCCTGGAGGGAGGGGTTATTAACGCTGGCATCAGGCCAGACCATCGAGATATGGCCTGGAGACCCCAATATCTGGGGGCCTTCTTGCAAAGAACCCGAAAAGGACCAGAAGCATAATCCATATTTGGGGGACAAAGATCCCAGAAAGATATAAAAGAGAAGCCCCCTGCATGTTACTTTACTCAGATTTGGGAAGTTATTCCGCTGAATCTACCAGTGTATTAAACAGTGTAACTCCTTTTCTCTAAAAGTGTTGCTTGGGCCAAAACCGGTTTGGCTCAGTGGTAGAGTGTCAGTCTGAGGACTGAAAGGTCCCGGGTTCGATTCCGGGCAAGGGCATGTACATTGGTTGCGGGCACATTCCCGGTAGGGGGTGTGCAAGAGGCAGCTGGTCGATGTTTCTCTCTCATCGACGTTTCTAGCTCTCTATCTCTCTCCTTTCCTCTCTGTAAAATATCAATAAAATATATATTTTTAAAAAGTGTTGCTTGGTTTTTCTTTGGTCTACTACAACACTCTTACTTATCTCACTAATCATTATCCTGTTTTCCTTTGTTGTGGTTGAGGTCGTGTTAGATACTGAGTTTATTAATCTGTTAGTTTCTTTAAAGTCTATTTTAGACACTAGATCAGAACTCATTAACATACGCAGCATATGCGCACACAAATGCAAACACCATACCACACGCCAGGTGCCCCACAGGGCCCTATGGAAGCAACACAGACACCATTGAGCACTGACTGCAGGGCAGCTGACAGACAGACCTGTTGTCTCATAAGACAGCAAGTACCACTTGTGGTGGCTCATAGAAGCTCGCTGTTTTAGATGGTTTGGTGCATCTGCGAGTTCATTCCGATCTCAGCCTGAGAGATGCTCCAGCCCTGGGTGTAATAGAAATGCTGCCATTGTCTGGTGTGAAATCCCTGAACCGGCAGCTCTGTGCAGGCACCGTCTGGACTGACTGGCACCTCTGCTCTGGCGGGCAGAGATGCAGCTGTGGGCACAGCGAACCCGTAAGTACTCTGCGATGGAGCAAACCCGATGGTGGGATCTTACATGCTCAGCTGGAAAGAACGTTTTCCAAAATAACAGGTTTCAAAATAAAAGGTTTGGTCCACTTTTTATATGCGAATGAGTATCATGTCTTGTTATATTTTTAGCCAAAGAAATTGCTGTCTTGAATAGACAGAGATGGACTATAAAGAAATTAATCTAATTCGAGAAGTGCCTGAACAATAAAGGAAAATCAAGCAATTATCCGTAGCGGGAGACAGAGTGTTGAACTGCTGAACACCCATTCCCCCTTTCTCTCATGAAAGGAAGGAACTGCGAGGCAGGGTTAATAATGAGCAATACTTGCACTTACCCAACAGTTTTCAACAGGCACTTTCAATGCGCTCCGTGAATATAATTAACCCTGCTGTACAGAGGAGAGTCACGACTTTCCACAGCGATTTGGTCAGCATCAATACGAGCTCTAACCACCCAGAATATTCTCTCTGAAATTGCTCTTTATACGCTTTGTCTCTTCCTGGAGTTCTTGATATTGTTTCCCAATTGGCATTGACAATTAAACCCAACAATAGAGTAGGACTCTATTCCACCCACTTTAAAAAGTGAATAAGATCAAGGAGAACACTGTGCATTTATTTGCAGGTCTCATCACTTTTTTTTAAAGGGGAAGGGGAAAAACCCAACCAGACAAGACACCTTCCTACCTTCAATATAACTTGTAAAAATTTCCAAAAGTAGGTAAAATCTTGCCGTCCTAGGTACCAGCACAACTGAGCCAGGTGTTTTGTACAACATTTGCTAAAATAAGGTGAACAATGAAAGCACTTGGACTGAAGCTTCAGAGCCCCAAGGTCCAGGGGCTGAAGGAAGAGGCTGCCTTGTTCACAGGCCTGCTGGGGAGCAGTTTGGGATTAAGACAGGCAGTTGCAATTGTGGGGGGAGAGGAACTGGGGGGCGGGGAGGGAGGGATGCGTTCTCAGGACAGGGGGGAGGGCCAAAGGATATTTGAAATGCCTGCTGAGCTGAAAATATGTCCCCAGTTGTCTGTACATGGTGCCTGAAATTTCTAAAAATATAATTGTGCAGCCATTTCCCTAGACTGGCTCTGGCGGAGGAGGATACATGAGGGACAAGCATGGCAGAAGCCTGGAGGTTAGGGCGAGCCTCATGAAGTGCCCTCTGTGTGCGGAGACAGGATGTAGGTTAACTTCCTTGTGGTGGCCCCTCTTCAGGGTAACAGACACCACCAAGTGTGGCGCCACAAGTAAGGACTTCCTGAGGAAAGAATAACCATAAAATTAGGGACCTGGATCTTTCTGACTTGGGCCACAACGTGCCGAAACTGAAAGCATCAACCAAGATGGAAGTAGATGGAAGTAGATGGCAAACGTCCTCCTAAAACTCTAGATTGAAGAGTCGGCTTTCCTATGGGCTGTCCCATCCCAGTGTCTGCACAGGAGCCGCACGCTGCCCTGGGGTGAGTCAACAGTGATTTTGAGCAGAGATTTGACAGTTGAAAATTATCTCTATAATTTCTTTCCTTGCTGGAGGGCTGAGGTATGTTTCGTATTCACATTATGCCAACTCTATGTGGTAGCCTGTTGTGGCTTTTTTTTTTTTTTTCAATCCAAGGGGCACTGGCACTATTGGATGAATTGAATTATTTTCTATCACTATCTAATTGAAAAGAATATACATTCTGGGTGAAAGGCAAGTAGATTTGGTATCACTTTAATATCTTAATGGAAAATAGATTTAAGGATAAGTATAATAAAGTGAGCTATCTTAAGTTATACTATAACACAAAGGCCTCAAGTAAACAGAATTTCTTCCTTACAAAGAATTGCAGCATTTCCTATTTTCAGTTATTGGAAGTTACTGAAATGTCACTTGGGGATAAACTGACAGTGATGAATTAAAGGAGCTTTTCGATATCTACATTTTGGCAATCTTTGGAACAAGTGACAGTCTTTGAAATTTTTTGGCGTCAGGTTATACACTAACCACATGTAACACCCTCATCCTAGAATAATAAGAATCAATGTAAATGTGCAAGATTTGTTTCACTACTGTAATTTAGGCATTCGTAATAATTTAAATTTTTATTACATTGAGGCTTTTATATGGTCAAAACTTTCTGAAACATAATTTGCTTATCTGTTAAAGAAGACAGATATTATTTGCCCTGCCCTGTATGCCAGAAAATGAGAAAGAAGAATTTGGAGCTCAAGAGAAGGTTTATGGAAGGAAAGACAGATTTGGGAGGTATAAGCACATGGGCAGATATATTGGGGCATTAAGTCTTGCACTCAGCACTGTTCCTGGCGCATAGCAGTCTCTGCAGGAATATCTAGGAATGACTGGGTGGTTGAGGTAACCCATGCAAAGTGAGAGAAAGAAAGTGAGGAAACCCATGCAAAGGAAGAAGAGAATTATCAAGTATTAATTATTTAATTGCGGATCAGAAGATAAATGATGAAAAGTCAAATTTCTAGTTTCATAAACATATATCTGAATTAGAATAAACTTATAATTCCAAACTATCGATACTACTCAACGGCAAAAACTGACAGCCAAATGTCTGTAATTTTAACTCTGCTTAAAATTCATCAGGTATGCACAAATTTTTCACGAAGGTCATTACATAATATACTTAAGATTTCCCTGAAATGTAATTCTAATAAGACAATAAACACATGCCATTAAAAGTTAGAAAAGATGATTATGTATTATAGAATTATATACCTGAAACCTATATAATTTATTACCAATGTCACTCAAATAAATTCAATAAAAAAGAAGAAAAATAAAACACTGGGAAAGACAAATAGAACTTAAAATGAAACTTATGTGTATTTGTGTATGTGTTGCCATATATATATATATATATATATATATATATGCACACATATGTATTTGGTAGTTCATTTTGATATACAGATCCTTTTCAAAATTAAGAGGAGAAATATTTTAACCAAATTAATAATTTATAAAAAGTCATAATTATGATCATAATTACCAATTTTGCTCTGATAGCAATTTCAAAGATTCACTAGATTCATAAACTTGAATCAATGCAGGATTTACTGGATACTTTACTACTAAGTTACTATGTATATTTAAACAAGCACTCCCCACAGCTTGGCCAAAGAAAATTCACTTAAATCTGAAGGAACATGAATTAAGTTGCCTATCACTAAGATTAAACTCTGCAGGAACATCTCTATTTGATAACCTTAGAGTGGGAGGTATGCTGGATTAAACTTCTATATCTTTAATGCAATCATATTGCCTAATGATAAACAAAACTAAAAGGCCAATTCACTATGCAATTCAATAATTGGACCATCAAACTCTTTTGCACTTAATAAGCAATTAATATTTGTCAATGGAAAATGTTTGGGTAACATGTGGAAGTCAATAACACTGGCCCATTCACACTCTAGCACTGACAAGCTACCCAAATATCTACGATCCTTGAGGGAAACACACAGCTTTGATGTTTTAATTTATGTTCTTCCCAAGAAAACAGGAATATCCTTTGAAGCTTTTGTTTGTTTATTACTCAGAATGCACTTTGTTAGTAATGTGGTTATAATTGTTATCATGTATGTAGCTCACAGATGTGTGTCTTAAAATAACATTCTATGCCTTAGTATAGAAAATATTAAAAGCATATTTAATACTAGGTATACTAATCTTAGTATAAAGCATGTTAAATTCAAGCAAAAGCCTTCCATTTAAAATAATATCTTCTTTGTAGAAGTGAATGTATAAAGAAGGCAGCTTGGATACATTTCTGAAGGCCTAACTACACTAATAAAAGAGAAAGATGTAAATTAACCATACCCTTGCAACACCCACCGGCCAATCCAGAGTGAGTATGCAAATTAACCCAACAAAGATGGTGGGTTAATTTGCTACTGTTATGAATCGTAATGTAAATAGGTCACGACCCAGAGGTTGAGAACTGCTAGCAGGATTGCCTAAGACCTTTGGAAAACAGATATTTACATTCATAACAGTAGCAAAATTACAGTTATAAAGTAGCAACAGAAATAATTTTATGGTTGGGGGTCACCACAACATAAGGAACTGTATTAAAGGGTCGAGGCATTACAAAGTTTCAGAACCACTGGCCTACAGGAAAAAAAAGTAGATCTCATCAGGAAAACTAGAAGACCTTCCAAATGATTAGGATTTATGATTCAAGGGAGGAAAGGGAGAGAGAAAGGTGGATGGAGAATTAGGTTGAAGACAGACCTTGAAGGACCTTGCGATTTTCAGTGAATATAAACTGTGAACACACACTGAGAGAAGGATGTGAAACCCAGCAATATGTTAGAAAGTATTTACTGGAAGACATTATGTGACCCGAACTATCACATTTTTTATACATTTTTAATTATTAGATTCCTATCTAAATCTTTTTGCTACAAATGGAGATTACAAATTGGTAGATGGTTTGGATCATTTTATATTTAGGTAAATGTGGTTTCATTTTCAGTTAAAAATGGTGAATAATTTGATCATTTTTCTCTCCAAATAATTATAGAATACTTACTAAAACACTTTTGAACTGTTAAGTTCAAAAAGTTAGTGAGAACATTTTCTTTGGATTTGGGCAATTTCTTCTGAGTATTTTTAATAAAAATTATATTTCAAAGATATGGTAGAAGTCTTAAAATGAAAACAGTTTGTCTCAGAATTCTCACACTATAATAAATCTGCATGTTTATATCTCACAACTATCTCTGAAAGTTATGTTCTTTTTGATTTTCAACAACAGCCAGATAAAACCATAATAAAAATTTGAAGATGTTTCATTTATCTATAAAATTAATGACTGATTTTTAAAATTTCTTTTCTTTCTTGCTTTCTTTTCTTTTTTTCTTTTTTTTTTTTTCTTTTTTTTTAGGGAGGCATCTTGGCACGGATTATCAGAACTGTTTTGAATGTGAACTGCATTATTTCTGATGGCCACACACTCAAGGACAACAGTGAATGACCTTGAACAGCAGTGTATAAAAATACATCTATCACAGGAATGGCATGCTGGCTGCCAGTCAATATCTGCCTCTCGTTGGTTAGGAGTTTCTCCTGCTGTGATTCCCTCATTACAATTTGCTTTTACTTCCTGGGCAAATGGCAACAAGAAAATGAGGCAGCTTCTTTTTTGACCAAACTTAATCCGGAAAAAAAAAAATGAGATGACAGCTGCAGCCACTCAAGTGTTACAGACATTTTACATGAAAAGGCACGATTAGATGTTCTAAATGTTGCATCACCAAATGCGTTAGCTCACTTTCTTAGTCCACTTCATTTGTGGGAGAGAATGTCTCAGAAACACTGAATACTGTTTGTTTATAAACAACAACAACAACAAAAAAAAAACTTCTACCTTTCTCAACCTATTTTTTATAATTAAACAAGTTAAGGTGTGGCATGTAGGTAAACACTGAGATAGGCAACTTAGAAAACAGTCTTGGCTCCTTTGAAAAGAAGGATCCAACAAGTCCAGTACAGATAACTCTTGTTCTATGTTTTCATGATAATTAGTCTCCTTGCCGGTTACATTTTCCTGGATAATGTCCTTGTCCTGGAGACATTCATATCTGTAAAGCGAATCATAGTGAAGTCCCATATAGATTTAAGTGACATTTATTTTTTCATACAAGAATTTTCTGACCCATTGATTCCTAGTCATCATTTAAGACACCTCAGGGCACAGCACATGATTATGAGCTGTGAAATTATAAAAAAATGATAAAAACAAAATCAACTTTTCTTTTTAATTAAAAAAACCCCCCACAGATTCTAGGAAGCACCTTAGAAAGTGCACCTTAGAAATGGCAAAGACAATAGAAATCCCAATGAAAAAAATAAGGTGCAGAAAATGAACTCCAGAAATGTCTGCTCTAATAAGTGTTTTTTTGTTTGTTTGTTTGTTTTTCTTTATTTAATGTGGCTAAACAATTTGTGGTCCAGTGTAAATGGGCCCCAGTTTTCTAGTTAGGGTTTGAATTTGGGATTCTCTTTCCAGAAGTTCAGTATCATTGATCAGCAAGGAAACTGACTGAAAGTATGTTTAGGTGGATGAACATAAACATGATGCTAAATGAAATGAGCCAGGCACAAAAAATGACAGACTGAGTCCACTTACATGAAGCTTTCAGTAAGTCACTGTGACAGAAAGATCCGTATTGCCAGAGAGAGGGGAAGGGGTGGGGGGAGGGGGATGACGGAGATGCTCTTATGGTGACTATAGTGACCGTAACAAAACTGCATACATTTGCTATCACTCATCAGACTGCGCACTTCCAATGAGTGCATTTATTATATGTACTAAATTATTCCTCATTAAAAGTTACAAATATGTAAATATAGAAAATAGGTAAGTTAGGAAAGACTGAGTTGTGTAATAACTGGTGTTTCTGTTGCTACTGCTCAGAAGTGTTGAGAAATGGCCACACAAAGGGCTCGTCACTTAGCGCGGGAGGCGAAGGCTGCTCCCCGCAATGCATTTCCCAGTTTCCATCAGATCTCAGTAGAGAGTGCTCCCCCCTTCCCCCTGGGGAACCTTAACCACAACCTAACCATTTCTCAGTAAGGATACCTTTCCTGTAAACCCACTAGAAGTGTTCTTTTCCTTGAATTCCTGTTCATCATTCTGTAGTAGAGTGTGTGCCACAAGCGACATCTGTTCCTTTTTAATATAAGCTCTACATTTTTGTTCAATTTATAATACTGGCTATTGATTTGGGATTGCTGGTCCAAACCAGTCTTAACTTCTTTGTTTTAAAGTCCCAAACCTAAATTTACATCTGGTATTATCCACAAATATTTACATTCAGTTCAAAAGGTA
Source organism: Vespertilio murinus (assembly GCA_963924515.1). NCBI lineage: Eukaryota > Metazoa > Chordata > Mammalia > Chiroptera > Vespertilionidae > Vespertilio > Vespertilio murinus. The sequence goes on from OZ004709.1 coordinate 50,852,923, forward strand.
AAGATTTAGAAAAGTATTTTAGAAATGATAGAGTCTGTGAATACACACTTCCACGCGTTAAACATTCTCTCCCAGAAATTTATTAAGGTTTATGTTTAATAAACGGCACAGGACTGAAATGAACGGTCTGAGAAAAATTTTGAACACTTTCCGAACTACCAAGCTATAAGAAACTAGCCATCCACACACTTTATTTGTGCCACTGCACATAACTCCAAAAGGACTTCTCCTTCCCTGTGGGCACGTGTGTGGCACAGCTAAGGAGCTGCTGTTCCACTTTACCGGTTTTCAACAAGGAAGTTTATGGAACCACTAAAAATCAGAGTGATCAGGGCCTATTAGAGAAAATAAATCTGTCTGCAGAATATGGTATATATAATTAAAACACCCCCAAAAAGAGCATAAAAAAACAAAAACAATATTCAATAAATAAAGAAAAAATCAATACTTTGTTTCATCCTTAAGGCACACTATATTTATTAAGAAAAAGGAGAGATTAAATAACAGGACCAGTGAAAGCAGATGTGAAAAGGAGCTAGAGCACTTCCTGAAGCCTTTCTCCGTGGCCCCTGAGCCAATTCTGGGTTAGGATTGGCTTTTAAAAATATGAATGTAATTCTAGCTGACTAAATACAAACCCTAATAAATCTCTCTAAAAGGATTTCCTAACTAAAGGACTATGCCGTGAGGATTTTAACTGACTGACATTCTCCCTAGAGGTTTCCATACGTACCCGCTGATACACGACGCTGTAAATATTTTGATACTCACAGCTCTCCCTGTCTGAAACGTTCCCAACACAGGACGCTCGGTCTGCTAGCCAGCTGCTACCCCAGGGACCTGCACAGGGAACCTGCCCAGTGCCACTGCAGGAGAGGGGATGGTGCCCAGGGAAGAGAGAGCTCACAGCGGCCAGAGGGCAGTGGTCCCTTCTGGGCCTGAAACTGTCTGGCGAGCCAGAAGG